>CM071639.1:4857847-5465078 GCA_036419045.1 Scirpophaga incertulas | reverse complement strand
ACTCACTGACTGACTGACTCACTGATCAGGGGTGTTTTTGAGGTGTTTAGAGGGTGTTTTGGGTGTTTTGATGTTGAGGTGGAATTTTTTAGATTTTTTTTCCGATCTACCGGGATATAGCTCGATTTTGAAATCCAAGATGGCGGCCGGCGCGAGATGTCAACTTTTCCAAATCGCCTCCGTTTTTAACGGCGTTTGGTGGGAGTGTTTGCTACTGTAGCGGGGATGCGCTGCCGCTGTCAAACTGCGAAAAAACAAAATGGCGCCGCCGCCATCTTGGACTGAAAAACCCGTTTCGACCCGTGTTTGCGACCATCGACCGGCGCGGTTTTTGTTTTTTTCCGGGATTTTCCTTTTTCGTGTGGTCGGGACTGTCCTCGACTCTCGAGAAACTTGCGGCGCGCGGCGAAAAACAATATGGCGGCGGCGCCGGCGGCCATCTTGGATCGCCAATTTTGACGCGATTTTCGGACCGGATTTTCGCCAAGATGGCGGCCTCCGACCGGGGTGAAATGTTCCGGGCGGGGGTGGAGCTCGGCAAGCAGTATTGCCAGGTGGGAGAAAATTTCTACCGTTTTTGGTAGTTTTTCCCCTAGGGGCCCCGAAAGGCGAAAATCGAAATAACGACTTTTGGATTTTTTCCATAACATGGGCCTATAGGCCGGCGGGGCCTCTATGACTTTCTGGTATTTTCATTTTTCTCCACTGGCAACACTGGCCTCCACGGAGGTTGGAAACTTTTCGCAGACCGAATTTGACCCGAATTGATCTCCCAGATCGGGGTGCGCTGGAGACGCGGGACAAACGTCATCCCACCCCGTATACGGTGCAGATATTGGGAAAAATCCGAAACTCCGACATTTCAAGATGGCGGCGCCGCCGGCGGCCATTTTGTAAAAAGTTGCAATTTCGAAAAAATTAAATGGCGGTTTTCGCGGGGTTGCCGCCGTTTTTCGACTGACAACCCCGGGTGACCTTTTGTAGAGCTCGGTGGGGAGAATTGATCGGTGGGGTAATTTACCCCGATTTTGGGGTATTTTCCCCGATTTTGGGGAGAACGTAAATCGCGTGTTTTTCGATTTTTTTTCACATGGCCGGGTCGATCGGGCCTCGCTGATCATTTTTACCACCATTTTGGGCCAGATATATGGCAACACTGGGCGCTGTGGCAGATTTCGGTTTCGGCGACTTTGCGAATTTTTCGACGCGAACCGATGACAGTTACGCCCCTGCAGTTACCGCCAATCGGCGAGCGGTTTAGTCTACTACACTGAAAAAATTTGACATTTGACATTTTCAAGATGGCGGCGGCGCTGGCGGCCATTTTGTAATAGTGAATATCCTCTTTTTGCTATATTCTCGCGGTTTTCAATCCCGATACGGTGATATGGGTATCGAATGAAAGGATTTTTTCAGCACTATCGAAGCCAATTGGTGGCAACGTTGAAAAACCAATATGGCCGCCGGTCCAAAAAGGCCAAGTATCATTTGTATTGTAATCCCTACAATATGGGTATCAAATGAAAAGGTTTTGCAAGTCTAATACAGCCACGTTAGAGACATTGAAGAAAATTCAAAATGGCCGCCGCTCTCAAAATGGCGGACCGCTTTTGTTTTCCAACCCAAGCTTCATGGGTATCAAATGAAAGGGTTTTAAATGTCTAATACAGCCACGTTAGAGACATTGAAAAAAATTCAAAATGGCCGCCGCCCCCAATGGCGGACCGCTTTTGTTTTCCAACCCATACTTCATTGGTATCAAATGAAAGGGTTTTGAGTGTCTAATACAGCCACGTTAGAGACATTGAAAAAAAAATCAAAATGGCCGCCGCTCTCAAAATGGCGGACCGCTTTTGTTTTCCAACCCAGGCTTCATGGGTATCAAATGAAAGGTCTTGACGAGTAGAACACAACACCGTGAGTGACGTTTCGAAAATTTCAATATGGCCGCCGATCCAACATGGCGACTGACATTTTTTTGCGTTTTTCGCTATATGGGTATCAAATAAAAGGATTTTAAGAGTAGAACGGACCCAAATGTGCGGTATAGTAAAATGACAATTTCTTTTTTTTTTTTTTACTTACCTCGATATGCTTTTGTGGCGCTTTTGCAACTGTACAAGATTTTATTTGAAAATCGCAATAGTGAGCAGTGCCACCGCGAGGTGCTTGCACCTCGCGGCACTCATGCGACCACACTTGCCGTTAACTTTTTAGTGTGCTTACAACCGCATGCAGTTTTTCAGTTTGTTTTGACTTAAATGGAGACAGATTTTTAACAATTTTTGACCGACCGCCAATTATTTTTTATCAGTAGTGGGATAGACCACACCACCGCGAGGTGCGCGCACCTCGCGGCACTCAAGCGACCAGACTCACGGTGAGCTTCTCAGTGTTCTTGCAACCGTACACAGTTTTGTAGTTTCTTTTGACACAAATGGAGACAATTTTTACCAATTTTCGACCGACCGCCAATTTTTTTAACAGAAGTGGGATAGACCACTCCACCGCGGGGTGCTTGCACCCCGCGGCAAGCAAGCGACGTCTACGTATTTTTTCAGTGCTATCGAAGCCTATTAGTGGCAACGTAAAAAATCAATATGGCCGCCGGTCCAAAAACGCCAAATAACATTTGTACAGTAATCCCTACAATATGGGTATCAAATAAAAGGGTTTTGCAAGTCTAATACAGCCACTTTAGAGAAATTGAAAAAAAATCAAAATGGCCGCCGTTCTCAAAATGGCGGACCGCTTTTGTTTTCCAATCCAAGCTTTATGGGTATCAAATGAAAGGACTTGACGAGTAGAACACGACGCCTTTAGTGACGTTTCTAAAATTTCAATATGGCCGCCGATCCAACATGGCGACTTACATTTTTTTGCCCTTTTCAATATATGGGTATCAAATGAAAGGATTTTAAGAGTAGAACGGAACCAAATGTATGTTATAGTAAAATGACAATTTTTTTTTTTTTTTTTACTTATATGCTATATGCTTTTGCGCCGCTTTGCAACAGTACAAAATTTTATTTGAAATACGCAAAAGCGAGCAGCGCCAACGCGAGGTGCGTGCACCTCGCGGCACTCACGCGACCACCAGCGCCGTGAGTTTTTCAGTGTCTTTACAACTGCACGCGGTTTTCCAATTTGTTTTGACTTAAATGGAGACAAATTTTCACCAATTTTCGACCGACCGCCAATTTTTTTTTTCAGTAGTGGGATAGACCAGACCACCGCGAGGTGCTCGCACCTCGCGGCACTCACGCGACCACCAGCGTTATGAGTTTTTCAGTGTGTTTACAACTGCACGCGGTGTTTCAGTTTGTTTTGACTTAAATGGAGACAAATTTTTACCAATTATTCTCGACGGCCAAATTTTTTTTCAGTAGCGGGATAGACCACACCACCGCGAGGTGCGCGCACCTCGCGGCACTCACGCGACTACAATCGACGTGAGCTTCTTAGTGTATTTTAAACTGCACACGCTTTTTCAGTTTGTTTTGAACTTAATGGAGACAATTTTTCACCAGTTTTCGACCGACCGGCAATTTTTTTTTTCAGTAGTGCGATAGACCACACCACCGCGAGGTGCGCGCGCACCTCGCGGCACTCACGCGACCACATTCACCGTGAGCTTCTTAGTGTATTTTCAACCGTACACTGTTTTGTAGTTTATTTGATTTTTATGGCAAATAACGAGACATTTTCCCACTAACTTTTGACAGACCACCCCTTTTTTGAAAGTCGGCAAATATAGAGCACACCACCGCGAGGTGCGTGCATCTCGCGGCACTCACGCGACCACAAACACCGTTAGCTTTTTAGTGTATTTACAATTTCACACAGTTTTTTAGTTTCTTACGACATAAATGGAGACAATTTCTTACTAATTATTGACCGACCGCTATTTTTTTTTCATAAGGCTGATATAGACCCTTCCACCGCGAGGTGCGTGCACCTCGCGGCACTCACGCTACTACAATCGACGTGAGCTTCTTAGTGTATTTTAAACTGCACACGCTTTTTCAGTTTGTTTTGACTTAAATGGAGACAAATTTTCTCCAATTTTTCCCGACGGCGAAATTTTTTTTCAGTAGTAGGATAGACCACAACACGCGGCACTCAAGGGACCACGCTCACCGTGAGCTTCTTAGTGTATTTACGACCGTACACAATTTTTTATTTTCTTCTGACACAAATGGAGACAATTTTTCACCAATTTTCGATCGACCAATTTTTTTTTTCAGTAGTGGGATAGACCACACCACCGCGAGGTGCGCGCACTTCGCGGCACTCACGCGACGAAAATCGCCGTAAGCTTCTTAGTGTATTTACAACCGAAAAAACTTTTTATTTTCTTCTGACACAAATAGAGACAATTTCTTACCAATTTTCGACCGACCACCACACCTCCGCGAGGTGCGCGCACCTCGCGGCACTCAGGCGACCACGCTCACCGTGAGCTTTTTACTGTATTTACGACCGTACACAGTTTTGTACTTTATTTGATTTTTGTGACAAAAAAGACGACATTTTCACACCAATTTTGACAGACCACCCTTTCCTTCAAAAACAGTCAGGATGGACCACCCCACCGCGGGTGCTTGCACCCGCGGCAAGCAAGCGACGTCTAGTTTACTTGTAATATTGTTCATTTAATACGTTTACATATAGTATGCCCTAATTCAATAACAATCTCCTATATATAAAACTCGATTACCACTCACTCACTGACTGACTGATCAGGGGTGTTTTTTAGGGTGTTTAGAGGTAGTTTTGAGTGTTTTGATGTTGGGGTGGAATTTTTTAGATTTTTTAGTTCACAGAATGGGATAAAGGGATTTTTGCCAAACCAACATGGCGGCCCGCGCGAAATGTCAACTTTTCCAAATCGCCTCTGTTTTTAATGGCGTTTGGTGGGGGTGTTTGCTACTGTAGCGGGGATGCGGTGCCGCTGTCAAACTGCGAAAAAACAAAATGGCGCCGCCGCCATCTTGGACTGAAAAACCCGTTTCGACCCGTGTTTGCGACAGTCGGACGGGCGCGGTTTTTGTTTTTTCTGGGATTTTCTTTTTTCCTGTGGTCAAGACTGTCCTCGACTTTCGGGAAATTTGCGGCGCGCTGCAATTGACAATATGGCGGCGGCGCCGGCGGCCATCTTGGATCGCCAATTTTGACGGCGATTTTCGACCGGATTTTCGCCAAGATGGCGGCCTCCGACCGGGGTGAAATGTTCCGGGCGGGGGTGGAGCTCGGCGAGCAGTGTTGCCAGGTGGGAGAAAATTTCTACCGTTTTTGGTAGTTTTTCCCCTAGGGGCGGCGAAAGGCGAAAATCGAAATAATGACTTTTGGATTTTTTCCATACCACGAGCCTATAGGCCGGCGGAGCCTCTATGATTTCTGGTATTTTCATTTTTCTCCACTGGCAACACTGGCCTCCACGGAGGTTGGAAACTTTTCGCAGACCGACTTTGACCCGAATTGATCTCCCAGATCGGGGTGAGCTGGAGACGCGGGACAAACGTCATCCACCCGCATACTGTGCAGATATTGGGAAAATCGAACTCCGACATTTCAAGATGGTGGCGGCGCTGGCGGCCATTTTGTAAAAAGTTGCAATTTGAAAAAAATTAAATCGCGGTTTTCGCGCGGTTGTCGACGTTTTTCGACTGACAACCCCGGGTGATCTTTTGTAGTTCTCGGCGAGCCGCATCGAACGGTGGGGTAATTTACCCCGATTTTGGGGTATTTTCCCCGATTTTGGGGAGAACGTAAATCGCGTGTTTTTCGATTTTTTTTCACATGGCCGGGTCGATCGGGCCTCGCTGATCATTTTTACCACCTTTTTGGGCCAGATATATGGCAACACTGGGCGCTATGGCAGATTTCGGTTTCGGCGATTTTGCGAATTTTTTGACGCGAACCGATGACAGTTGCGCGCCTGCAGTTATGGCCGACCGATGTAGAGTTTAGTCTACTACACTGTAAAAATTTGACATTTCACATTTTCAAGATGGCGGCGGCGCTGGCGGCCATTTTGTAATGGTTAATATCCTCTTTTTGCTTTATTCTCGCGGATTTCAATCCCGATACGGTGATATGGGTATCGAATGAAATGATTTTTTTAGCACTATCGAAGCCAATTGATGGCAACGTGAAAAAACCAATATGGCCGCCGCGCCGGTCCAAAACGGCCAAGTATCAATTGTATTGTAATCCCTACAATATGGGTATCAAATGAAAGGGTTTTGCAAGTCTAATGCAGCCGCGTTAGAGACAATGAAAAATATTCAAAATGGCTGCCGCTGTCAAAATGGCGGACCGCTTTTGTTTTCCAACCCATGTTTCATGGGTATCAAATGAAAGGGTTTCGAGTGTCTAATACAGCCACGTCAGAGACATTGAAAAAAAATCAAAATGGCCGCCGCTCTCAAAATGGCGGACCGCTTTTGTTTTCCAACCCATGCTTCATGGGTATCATATGAAAGGCCTTGACGAGTAGAACACGACGACTTAAGTAATGTTTTGAAAATTTCAATATGGCCGCCGATCCAACATGGCGACTGATATTTTTTTGCGCTTTTCACTATATGGGTATCAAATGAAAGGATTTTAGGAGTAGAACAACCAAATGTGTGTTATAGTAAAATGACAACTTTTTTTTTTTACTTACCTCGATATGCTTATGTGCCGCTTTGCAACTGTACAAGATTTTATTTGATAAACGGAATAGTGAGCCGCGCCACCGCGAGGTGCGCGTACCTCGCGGCACTCAGGCAAACACGCTCACCGTAAGCTTCTTAGTAAGCTTACAACTGCACACAGTTTTTTAGTTTCCTGTGACATAACTGAAGACACTTTTTCCCCAATTTTCGACCGACCGCCAATTCTTTTTTTTTTGATCGATTTTGATCAGGCCTCGCTGATCATTTTTACCACCATTTTGGGCCAGATATATGGCAACACTGTGCGCTATGGCAGATTTCGGTTTCGGCGACTTTGTGAATTTTTTGACGCGAACCGATGACAGTAGCGCGGCTGTGTTTACCGCCAATCGGTGAGCGGTTTAGTCTACTACACTGGAAAAATTTGACGTTTGACATTTTCAAGATGGCGCCGGCGCTGGCGGCCATTTTGTAATGGTAAATATTCTCTTTTTGCTATATTCTCTCGGTTTTCAATCCCGATACGGTGATATGGGTATCGCATGAAATGATTTTTTCAGCGCTATCGAAACTAATTGGTGGCAACGTTAAAAAACCAATATGGCCGCCGGTCCAAAAAGGCCGAGTATCATTTGTATTGTAATCCCTACAATATGGGTATCAAATGAAAGGGTTTAGAGTGTCTAATACAGCCACGTAAAATACATTGAAAAAAAATCAAAATGGCCGCCGCTCTCAAAATGGCGGACCGCTTTTGTTTTCCAACCCGTGCTTCATGGGTATCAAATGAAAGGTCTTGACGAGTAGAACACAACGCTATAAGTGATGTTTCGAAAATTTCAATATGGCCGCCGATCCAACATGGCGACTGACATTTTTTTGCGCTTTTCACTATATGGGTATCAAATGAAAGGATTTTAAGAGTAGAACGGAACCAAATGTGTGTTATAGTAAAATGACAATTTCTTTTTTTTTTTTTTTACTTATATGCTATATGCTTTTGCGCCGCTTTGCACAGTACAAAATTTTATTTGAAAAGACTTAAATGGAGACAATTGATATTTTCACAAAATTTTCGACCGATCGCCAATTTTTTTTTTCAGTAGTGGGATAGACCACACCACCGCGAGGTGCGCGCACCTCGCGGCACTCACGCGACACCAGCGCCATAAGTTTTTCAGTGTTTACAACTGCACTCGGTTTTTCAGTTTGTTTTGACTTAAATGGAGACAATTTTTCACCAATTTTCGACCGACCGCCAATTTATTATTTTCAGTAGTGGGATAGACCACACCACCGCGAGGTGCGCGCACCTCGCGGCACTCAAGCGACCAGACTCTCCGTGAGTTCTTGTGATATTACGACCGTATCACAGTTTTTGTTTACTTTATATGATTTTTGTGACAGAAAAGACGACATTTTCACACCAACTTTGACAGACACCTTTCTTTATAAAAACAGTTAGGATGGACCACCCTACGGGGTGCTTGCACCCCGCGGCAAGCAAGCGACGTCACAGTTTCCTTATATCTTTCATACTTTTTCCACAAAACTCATTTGTTTACATTCTTACGCAACTGTCCTTATCTAAGGAATTTCAGGAAGTATTATGCAATATATATACCTATCTTACATACTATATGTAGTCTTATCACTAAGGAACCTATTCTATGTTTATTTATTCATTTCCTAAGCTACGTTTATCTTTATTTCTTATCTACGCTTAGTACTATTCTTAACTATCTTATATATGTAATACATTTCTATCAATTAATTATATTCCTACGTAATTATTTATTTATTTATTTAACTATTCTATCCCGAACATTCTCCGCCGTGAAACGCTGCGCCGCCGCCGCGCACGTTTCATTCCCGTTGCGTGAGGGATTCTGGTGCCGTGGGGAGGATGATGATTTTCTTTGTGGCCCGTCGCAAGATGCCGCCTCTGGTCTGCACGTCGACTGCTCGAACGACTCCGTCTGCACCCGGGTATACTGCCGTTATTCTTCCACGTGGCCATGTGTTGCGTGGTAGCGTGTTGTCTGCTACCAGCACCACGTCGTCGATCTTCGGTGTGGGGCCTCTGCCGTGGGGCTCCCGCCGGTGTTGAAGTTCGGGGAGGTACTCTCGGAGCCACCTCGACCAGAACACGTCGGCTAGGCGCTGTGATGCTCGCCACTGCGCCCGGTTGATCAGGTCCACGTCTTCAAATTTCCCAGGTGCTTGTACACGCCCCTGACCCACCAAGTAGGAAGTGGTTGGGTGTCAGGGCCTCGTCGTCATCTGCTTCCACGGAGACATGCGTGAGGGGCCGGCTGTTGACCGTATACTCGGCCTCTGCCAGCAAGGTGTGCAGGACTTCGTCTGTGGGGTGTCTTGGCTGCTCTGTCGCTGCGAGGGCTGTCTTGACTGCTCGTACAAGGCGCTCCCATGCGCCTCCCATGAATGGAGCTCCTGGTGGGATGTAGCGCCACTGGATCTTCCTCTTGCTCGCCTCCTCTTCGGTGATGTCGTCTATGGCTCGCCGTAGCTCCTTGTCAGCGCCGTGCAGGTTCGTCCCGTTGTCTGACCAGATCTCCGTGGGGCAGCCGCGCCTGGCAATGAAGCGGCGCAGCGCCATGATCGCTGAGTCGGTGGTGAGCGATGCTGCTGGCTCCAGGTGCACAGCTCGCGTGGTCAGACACGTGAATATTGCCACGTATCGCTTCTGTGATGACCGCCCGACCGATACCATCATCGGACCGAAGTAGTCGATCCCGACGAATGTGAATGGGCGGTGGTGATGAGCTAGGCGGCACGCTGGGTGATCACCCGTCGATGGCTGTGGCGGCGTATTCTTCCGTATGCGGCAGGGCAGGCAATCGTTGATAATCTTCTTAGTGACAGGCCTCAACCGCAGTATCCAGTAGTGCTGTCTGCATTCATTAATTGTAGCTTCTACGCCGGCGTGTAATAACTGTCTATGTACATATTCTATGTACAGCTTCGTGCGTCGATCGTTGCCATCCAGTACAGCCGGTGTCTTCTGTTGCTCCGTCACGTCGTCTGCGCGCCCGATTCTTCCGTCCAATGTTATTATTCCATTTATTAATTTTATTCGTAGTCTGCGCAGGCGGCTATTGCTTGTTACTGGGTGGCTATTCTGTAGCTTTTCGATGTCGTCGCCGAATGACGACCGTTGACTCGCTGTTATTATTAACTCTTCCGCTCGGCGTAGCAGGCTTGCATCTATAGTTATGTATTGCGCGTTGTTTACGTTCGCTATTTTTCTGTGTTGCTTATTCGTTTCTGTCTTCTTATTTATTTTCCAGGCCGGATCGCTTTCTGTATTTTTCTGTGTTCGTTTATAGTTTATTTTCTGACGATTCGGTCTGCATAATTGTATGAATTGCAGTACTCTGGCTGTCGTTCGCAGTAATTTCTCCCACTTGGAGAATCTTGAGTGATCTGGTACTGCATCTTCAATTGTTTTTCTATGTACATTGCACTTCTCTAAGTCGGATGTGTCGACTTGTGTATTTTCTTCGTAGCTGGGCCAATTTTCTTCGGATTTTCTTAGGAATTCGGGCCCGGTGTACCATCTGTGATTGCTATTGAGGTTGTTCGGCACATCCCGGGTTGCATCATCAGCTACGTTCATCTTCGTCGGCAGCCAGCGCCAATCTTGAATTGTGTCGTTTTCTTCGATGGCTGCGATGCGATGTGCTACGAAGGGCTTGTATGACCGCGATCCCGTCTTCAGCCACGTCAGTACTGTGCGGCTGTCTGTCCAGAAGATTTTTCTATCAGGTTTTCGGCTGTGTTCTTCGATGATGTTCGCGGCCATTCTGCTTCCCATTACTGCTGCTTGGAGCTCGAGGCGTGGTATCGAGGTGATCTTCAATGGTGCGACCTTCGCCTTGGCTGCTACGAGGCTGATGTGTGCTTCCCCTTCTGATGATACTGCCCTCCAGTACAGGGCCGCGCTGTACGCTGCTTCGCTCGCGTCCACGAATGTGTGTAGTTCCAGACTTGCGGCGCCGCTGTAGTGCAGGTAGCATCTTGGTATCTTGATGTTCTTCAGGTTCTGCAGGTGCTCCAGCCATCTTCTCCAATCTTCGGCGATGTCCTCGTCCAGCTGCGTGTCCCACGGTGTTCCTCTTCTCCAGACTTCTTGCAGCAATTGTTTCGCCCTTACTGTGACGGGCGATGCTAGTCCTAGCGGGTCATACAGTGACATGACTACTCGCAGGGCTTCCCTCTTCGTAGGCCTGCCTCTGTGTAGTATTTCTTGCGGTATTCTTGCTAAGTCGAGGTTGAAGGTTAGCTCGTCGGTTTCTGTCTTCCATACCAGGCCCAGGACGCGTTCGGTATTCACGACGTCGCTGAGTGTCTTCGTTTCTATGTTGTCTTCCCCGGTGAGCTCTTGTAATACTTCCTTCGAGTTCGATGCCCATTTTCGCAGCTCGAACTTAGCTTCCTTGTGTATGTCCCGGACTTGCTTCGCGATTGTGATCGCCTGTTGTATATCTTCGTAGCTATCTATGTAGTCGTCGACGTAGTGATTCTTCTTGATTGCCAGCACAGCATCCTTGTTCGTTTCTTCATACCGCTCCGCATTTATGTTTTTGATGTATATCGCTATCGATGGTGAACACGTCGCTCCGAATATTAGTGATGTCATCCTGTATTCTCTTGGCTCTTCGTTTTGATCTTCGCGCCAGAAATATCGCAGCATGTTTCTGTCTTCAGGCCTGATCTTGATCTGCATGAACATTTCGGCTATGTCCGCTGAGACTGCTATTTCGTTGCGACGGAAACGCATCAGCACCCCTGGTAGGCTCTGCAGCAGGTCTGGCCCGGTGAGTAGCTGGTCGTTCAGCGATGTCTGCCCCGTCTTCGCTGCCGCGTCGTGGACGACTCGTAGCTTCCCCGGCTTCATGGGGTTGACGACGGCGAAGTGAGGCAGGTACCACGTTCCCCCGGGCGTTGTTTCTGATGGTGCAGGCTCGGCGTATCCCTTCGAGGTCAGCTGTTGCATTTGTTCATGATACTTCACGCGCATGCTGTCATCTCGTTTGAGTTTGTGTTCTAATTGATAGAGACGACGCAGCGCGACTTCTCGATTATTCGGCATGTTCGGTCCATTTTCTTGTTTCCATGGCAACGCTATCTCGTAATGTCCATCCTCCTTATGTATTGTGTGTTGCCGTAGTATTTTCACTGCTTTTTCTTCCGGATCGTTTCTTGGCCTTCGTGGTTCTATCAGCATGCTGTCCAGCTCGAAATGCGCCTTCATCATATTTTCCAGGTTCTCCTCGACGATGTTGTTCACGTAGTGTATTCTTTTCCCCAGTGATCGTGCGTGGGCTCCGTGCACGACCCATCCGAGCGGCGTTCGCGATGCCACCAGCTGGTCTCGTCGTCCTCTGCGCACCTCTTCAGCCATCAGCAGGTGCCAGTTGTCTTGCCCGATGAGTATCTTCGGAACTGCGTCTTCCGTGGTCAGCTGCTCCTTGATGTCCTCAAGGTGTCGGCAGTTCTTCAGGTCGCTGCTGCGGACGTGCTGCGGTGACAGCTTGAGGTTCTTGAGTGTTCTCGCCTTCACGTTGTACGCGATGTCGGTTCCTTGCAGAGTTATTGATACTCGTCGTGATTCTGTGGCAGCCAGCGTCTGTGATATCGCTTCAATGTGTAGTGGTTCGACTCGTCCACGTGCTCCTATCTTCTCGGCCAGCTCGGCGTCTATGAGGGTTACGGTTGAGCCATCGTCGAGCAAGGCCCATGTGTCTTCTTCTCCCGCCGGTCCCATGACCCTGACGGGAGCCATCTTCAGAAAGGCCTGACCCTTCGGTATCCATGTGGAGGCCACCGCTTCTGTTTTCTTTTCTTCTGGTTTTTCTGTGGTTTTCTTCGGCATGTTCTTATGATGCAGCATTCGGTTGTGAGCGTACTGGCAGCCGTCGATGTCGCACTTCAACTTCTTGCAGAAGTGATCGCGTTTCCTATATCGTAGGCATCGGAAACATAGCCTGTGCTCCTTCGCCAGGTCCCATCTGCGGTTGGTGTCTGCGTTCTTGAATTTCTCACATTCCTTGAGTGGATGTTGATTCCCGTTGCAGATTGGGCAGCGTCGATCTTGTGTGGAGTAAGCGCGTAGCGGGCGGCGTATGTTCTTCAGCTCTGGCTGCACCTTCCGCTCGTAGCTCGGCGCGACGACTTCCGGTTGGGCGTACGGACCGCAGAGTTCGGCTTCTTTGTTGAGGAATTTTGAGATGCGAAGCAGGTCTGGTTCCCCTTCCGGTTGCGCTGCAGCAAAGTCGAACCATCTGTGTCGAAGCGTTGGCGGCAATTTTTCTATTATGGACTTCGTGACGTCGGGGTTGTACAGGTAGTATATTTTCTTCAGCATTCTCAGGGCCGCCACGACGTTGGAGACGCGACTCGCAAAAATACATATGTCTCTCGGTGTGTCGGCTGGTCGCGGCACGTTGCGGAGTCGGTCCAGTTCTGTCGATGCTATGTAGTCGGGGCGGCCGAATCTTGACTCGAGGGCAGTCATTATCTCGGACGGCGGTGTTCGTTGGATGAGGAGATTTTCGACAGCTTCTCTTGCTTTCCTTTGAGTACTCGACGTAGGCGGGCGGAATTTTCTACCTCGGATATGAGGCCTGCGGTTTCTTCATATGCTGCCTTGAAGGACAGCCACTCGTTGTGTGCACCGGCGAAAATCGGCAACTCGGTGACTTGTCTGGATGGATGCTGTGCTGACTTCATGGCGATTGTGATCGCGTTCGCTAATTGAGCGATGTCGGACTTCTGCGTGTCTAGCTTCACTGTATCTTCCGACTTCTTTTCAATCTTCTTTTTCATATTTTTCTTCGGTGCCACGGCGGCGGGCAATAGCGGCGTAGATGCACGCGCTTCAATTTGTTCGGGCGGCGCCATGGCGGCGGGCCCAGGCGGCATAGCGACGCGTGCTTCGTTTTGTTCGGGTGGCGCCTCGGCGGCGGGCGCAGGCGGCATAGCGACGCGTGTCTTGCTGTATATGTTTTCATTTTCAGCCACGGCGGCGGGCTTCTGAGTTTCTTCGAGCCAGGACCTGACGCGCTCGTTCGCTTCTGACTGGCTGTATTCTGCTCGCCTCTCCTGCTCCTCTTCTTCGGCTTCGATTCGGGCTAGGCGTGCGGTTGCGAGGTCCACACGTAGCCTCAGTAATTCTTCATGCGCTTTGGCTGCGCGGAGGGAGCGGTGTGAGGCGACACTGGCTCTGGTTGGCGTTCTTGGTCCTGGCGACGGCGACGGGGACTCTGGGTAGTCTGGCTGCGATGCTGCCTGATTTTTCCTCGTTGGAGGCTCTTCAACGGCGGGCGACTGCTGCTCTTGGTTCATACGGCTTCCTGCTGACCGGGTGACTGGCATCTTGAATTTGTTTCGTTTTTCGCTTCTTGCTGGCCGCTAAAATGTTCAAATCTTCTTATCCGGCGCAGAAGGACCATAAAATGTGCACGACGCACACTTATTCTTCGGGGTTGGAGGCACGTCGGCACACTTCAAATGCTGGGGTTGGTGAAGGATTCGAACGGTGCGTTGCGGCCCGGTGGTGGTTGCAGGAAGAAATGAGAAGCCAGTTTTCTTGGTTCGGTCGGCCAGCAGGGTCTTCAGGAGCTTTCTGTTCGGTGGTGGGCAGTCGTCCGCTTCAGTAGGAGGTCCCCGTCGTAATCCGTATCGACCGGGGGAGTCCCGCAATTTATTCCAGAGAAAATCCCTACCAAAAAATGGGATTTCGAGACCCCCCTGGCGAGGTCTTACCGTACAGAAAGCACCTGTCGAACCCCATTTTGCCCTTTATTTTACTATTATTCTTACAATAAATTCTTATTATTACTTTGTTCCCTTATTTTCATCCCTTTCATACATAGGTAATCTGCAGGGGCTTATTTTCCTCTTTATTCTGCCGTTTCAAGTACAACTATATGTTATATAGTCCTCGAGATATACTCGATAATACGTCGGAGAGGGTGAATTTTCATCCCTATTTTTGGCTTAATTTACCCCCTACAAATTACCTATAAGCTTTAAGTCCTTCCCCTTTGGGCAAACATTCGGAGTGTATATCCGATACTATATCTTAACTCGCTACCACTGAGAATGCTCTGTGATATACATATATATGCACTTTAATCGGCGTGCGATAGGACATTAATTCGACATTTCCATACATTTTGTGATTTCTCAGTGGCCGCTCGTTTACAATTTTATAAATTATTGTGCCCTATTTACTTGTAATATTGTTCATTTAATACGTTTACATATAGTATGCCCTAATTCAATAACAATTTCCTTATATCTTTCATACTTTTTCCACAAAACTCATTTGTTTACATTCTTACGCAACTGTCCTTATCTAAGGAATTTCAGGAAGTATTATGCAATATATATACCTATCTTACATACTATATGTAGTCTTATCACTAAGGGAACCTATTCTATGTTTATTTATTCATTTCCTAAGCTACGTTTATCTTTATTTCTTATCTACGCTTAGTACTATTCTTAACTATCTTATATATGTAATACATTTCTATCAATTAATTATATCCTACGTAATTATTTATTTATTTATTTAACTATTCTATCCCGAACACTATCGTATAGAGAAATCGACCATTTTTGACGTCCTTAAAAACAGGAATCCACTCGTGTTTTCTTTTAACATATATATACTACCAACAATTTATTAATAAACTTTTATTGAACAAAATCTGCGGAATAAATCTCCCACCAATGGACGACAAATTCTTTTCGAACTTCGTCTGAGGATTCCGTTGAAATATTTTGTCATCGATACGTAAATTTCATCGGCAAATTCTCATCTATTTCCTTTTAATATCGCGAAAACATTTTAGGAACTCTACACGCTTTCTTTGTGACGCTGAAATGTTTTACACGTTGCCGTGCAGCTAAGCTCTGCATGCGGGAGCTGACAAATTGAACCAGAACTTACCCTTATTTCTTTAAGGGTGAATTTACTCATGCACATCTTTAAGTCTCGGCTAGAGGATTCTATTGTGAACAAAGCGCAGGGTATAGCATTTCACATTTCCCTGCTCACATTACATTATTCTCTAAGAAAATGAAGCATGCATCAGGATGCAGTCGGGCGGGCGCAGTGTAAGTTTCTCCAGGAAGGTATATCAATAATGGGACCCCCATAATACCAGTCACTCCTAAGCCATATCCAAGAAATGCGAACGAAGGATAATATTATTAGAATACACGCGGAAGGTTAACCACCAAATCAATGGGTATGTTTGTAAAGTTAATCTAATCAGATTTTGTCGATCTTTCATTTAATAATAACACAAAGTTTCAAATATTCTACGAGTATAACGTTTAGCGCAGTGTTCGAGTAATCTGCGTACACTGTTAAAATTTTTTTGGGGATTTTACATAATTTTAGGGCAACTTTCGTTGCCCTAACAATTACGTATTTTTACATAATTACGTAATTTTACAAGACGAATGTAATTGTACATTTATGTGATTTTACATATCAACCGGATTTCATTGTTATGTAATTTTACATTTATGTAATTTTACATATCAACCGGATTTCATTGTTATGTAATTTTACATTTATGTAATTTTACATATCAACCGGATTTCATTGTTATGTAATTTTACATTTATGTCATTTTACATAATCAATGGAATTAACAGTTATGTAAAATTACATAATGAAATTTTACATAAGTGACATTTTGCAAAAATGTCACTTATGTAATTTTACATTTTATTCGGTAATATTACAGAATTATTATGTGTTCCGCTACAGAGTTCTTATGAAAAAATACACAAAGTTTGTGTAATATTAATGATTTTTACGTAAATTTCCATTTTATTTACGGGTATACCCGTTGCGTAGAGCTACGGGTCGCGGGCTTAATTCCTGCACAGGACAGATATTTTATATGATGTAAAAAAAATTGTTCCGGTCTGAGTGTTTAGTACATGTGAAATTTCTATGTTTATGACTGCACCCACGACACAGGATAAAATCCTAGTGTGGGGCAACGTATTTAAAAAAACCTATAAAATTGAAATAGCGCTTCTTATGTTTTTGGGAGAGCTTATGGTAGTGCTTACCTTGAATATTTTTTTTTTATGTAATACTAGCGGACCCGACAGACTTCGTCCTGTCAAAAAGATTTGAAAAGTGGCAGTTTTTAGTTCCTACTTGAAATGACATATGATGACATTAAATTTGTTTGACAGAACTAACGTCACTTTTTTGTCTTGCCAAAGGTTCAAATTGGCTTTTAAGTATTAATACAAATTGTTTGTATAAAAATGTTGACTTTACACTATTTCAAATAATTTTTTTTATTTTCTCTACGTACAAACCTTCTCTGGACTTCTACGAATAATTCAAGACCAAAATTAGCCATTTCGGTAAAGGCATTCTTGAGTTATGCGCTTACCAACACATTTTGCGATTCATTTTTATATATAAGTTTATTATCAAGCAGACAAATCAACTGACGGTAAGCGATTACCGCGGCCCATGGACACTCGCAATACCAGAGGGGTCACTAGTGTATTTAGAGGTCCTTTATATACCATTTTTTGAAGTTTGAGTATCGCATTGGTTTGGAAATACTGCGACAATTTATTCAGAAGCTTGGTAGTATAAGGCAGGAAATTCATACAGCAGCGCACTGTTGTGAACTGCCAGCCTCCACAACCGTTTAAATAATGAGATTCAATGTTTTGTCACGCACAACGATGTTGGAAACTGGCGCGGGAATCAATCCAAATATTTCCTCGTCATATTCTTCGTAATAAGACGCAAAATGAAGTTATAATAGTATATTGTAACATGTTGATAATGTAATGTAAATTCGGATCTGTCATGTATAGAAAAACCAAATATGGTTTATAATGCATGGCAAACATCAAATTGTATTTTAGAATTATATTTTATATTTAAATAAATAAAATAAATAAAATAAAAAATAATCCGAAAAGATTTTGCCAGCGGAATAACATGCAGTACGAGTAATTTAAGTTTATTTATTTTTATGGGTATAGAAAAAAAAATCGGATTGGTAGCTTTCTCATTATTTCACAGTATTTCTTTGTTTCTCATTAAAATGAATAAGACTTTACAATAACTAGGATAGCCAATTGGAGCTCTATATTTAAAAATCAATGTGATATTTATACTTGGCGTGTCTGTGACGCTACCATTTTGATATCGATTTTCTATTCGGGAGATTAAAAATCCTACCATAGAGTTGTGACGTTCACTTGCAGTTTCCTCTCTATGGAATTATCCCATAAAAGCACTGGGGGTTCCATCTCAACTACTCACATAGGAAACTCTTCGCAATCGCTGTGTGTGTCAAAAATATTTCTTGGCTAAGCTGCGCTCGTCAAGAAAGAGACTAGAATCTACTAAACACACTAAGAAACACCTTCAGACACCCTCTTCGCTCTGAGTTCTGATTCTAGGCGATGTTATACCCATACCTCTTTGGCCCCAGATGGAGTAAGAAGTTGCACCTCCTGCTACCTTCATGCAAAGTTACTTAAAGATCTCTACAAAATCCACTAATTACTGCTTCATTAGGTTAAACAAAGGTCAATTAATTTGGGTAGGCTTGAACCCTTGGTTAAATGTGATTTCAATTAAGATGAGAAGACGTCACTCTTATCTCAGTGTTTCAAAATTTTACGTGAGGTATATAAAAAATATAAGATAAATCGCATAACAAGCTTTATTGGATTATCCAACTTCGGCGAAAAAGATTTATACGGTTTAGAGCAGATGCCCTCCGGAGCTTATTAATCAATCATTTGACGCTAAAAATAATGAGTTCACGCCCCTACAGTTCAGAGAATCCCATAGGAGTGAAATAGGTATTTATAATAAAATGACAGATTTTTTTATTATAAAAACTTATCGTTTTTGAAGAACAACACTGATTAGATTTACTTGTGTAATTATAGGCGTTATTCGAGAAATGTTTATATCCAAAGATTAGAACAGGTTTTGTAAGTATGCACTGTTTTCATTGAAAGAAAGAAAACATTTATTGACTCACACACAAGACAGATAAGCAAGAAAGGAAGAAACATACAAAAATTACACACGACGAGAGAAAAAATAAAAATAACAAAATAACAGTAAAAATGTCCTGTGCATGGTCAAAAGGCACTGCCTCAGCGTATGCTTTTGTAACATAGGTCACAAAAGCGCTGGTATTATGGCAGCCCTCTGTGACGTACGGAATATCAAGATAAGTTGATAAATATAGATAAACTATCATATACCAATAATAAATAGATATGAAATTTGATAAATATTAAATAAATATATATTATTAAATAAACAGTATAACTATAATAAAACGAAATATATAATTACTAAATTGGCTGCAAGTGACAGCACTCCTTTGCCTGTCCTCTATAATGAACTATGGTTCCGCGACACCGTTTGACGTCGCCGTTCCATAGTCTGTGGTCCACGCTTTTGTTAGACAAATTCACTATTATATAACCATATTAAATGGTGATTGCATAACTAACTTGTTACATAACCAACCAACACAATTCATTTCGTTTCGCTGCAAGAACAAAAAGCAATGCTCAAGCTTGCCCGGGAATGCTGTTGCTTTATAACGATGTCTCCCTTGTGATGTGTATAAAACTGAGGTAAGCAAATTTCTATATGTGTAAAGATTTTTGCATATTACAAAGGTATATTTTTAAGTGTTTTTTAAAAATGTATTTTGTTTTTAGATTACGTATGGGTGGCGGGATGTCGTTCCAGCACCGAGAAGCGGCAAACTTAAACGAGCCACGAAATGCACAAGTGCGGTGTTTCGGAGTGGAAAAAACAAAAGTGCAAGCGCGCTTCTGAGCGCGGTGAGTTTGTGCCCAAGATAACTTTTGGTATAAGTATTGTGGCTTGCCCGTCTTCACAATATCAAACAACAGACAAGCTAGATGTAGCCTTCTTCGAGCCTCCATCCTCAGAATGCCCGCAGCATTATGGAAGGGTGTAACGTGAGTACGCGGCGGAATATGAAAAGAGAAGCGTGCACAGGCATTCTGCACTCTCTGTATGAGTTTAGATGTTCTGGACAAGAGGCAAGGTCCATAAACTGTATCACAGTAGTTCAACTTAGATAGGACAATTGCCTCACACAGCCGTATTCTTAGTTTTTCGCAAATGTAAGGCCTTATATTGTAGAGCATTTTTAAACGGTAGAAGCAGCTTCTGACACACTCCGTTACATGGTTTTCAAAATTAAGATGATTGTCAAAAATTAGACCCAGGTTCTTTGCTGCGTCCACACGTTCAATGACAACTCCCTCCAAATATAAATGAAATGGAATAATTGACTTGTTTAGCCTCTCCAAGTTCTTCCTTGTGCCCAAGAGCAGGAGCTTTGATTTCTTGGGGTTTAAAACAAGCGAGTTCATTCTACACCAATGAGATATACGCACCAAGTCCTCATTTAATTTAGTTATTGCCTTAGAACTGTCTGAGATATTAAAAGGCAAATATAGCTGCAGGTCATCTGCATATAAGTGGTAATTGCAATGCTCAATACATTTGATAATATCTGCACTATACAATATATAAAGAATGGGACCGAGTATCGACCCCTGCGGCACGCCCCTTGTGACTGGAAGTGGAGCGGACTGTAAATTAGTACCAGCTACCCGACCCAACTCCACATACTGCTGTCTGTGTGTGAGGTAGCTGTCGAACCATTTTATGGAATCATTGTCTAGACCATAAAAACTTAGCTTAGACAGGAGCAGGGAAGTGTTGATGCAATCGAATGCCCGCGAGAAGTCCAGCAATAACATAGCTGTCACTTTACCCTCGTCCTGTGCCGTGAGAATATTGTCGACCACATCAGACAGGGCAGTAGCAGTACTGTGGCTACGACGGAAACCAGACTGATAGCAGGGAAGCATATTCTGCTCCTCTAAGTATTGTGTCAGCTGTCCACAAACAATCTTCTCTAAGACCTTCGACAAGCATGGCAGTATACTTATAGGTCTGAGATCTTGCACAGTAGTTGGCTGATCTGTTTTGGGTAGAGGTTTGACCACCGCTGTCTTCCAAAGTTCAGGGAATGTACATTCCTTTATTGATTTGTTGATCATGGTGGTGATAGTGGACAGAGACTGTGGTAGTGTCAGCAGTAGCATCTCCAGTGATAACCCATCATGACCTTGGGCATTAGACTTGAAACCCTTAATAACCTTTAAAACAGTATCCTCTGTAACAGTCTGCAGTCTAAAGGTTTGTGAGCTAAATCTGTGGAACTCGAGATATGTCAGCTGGGAGATTGAAATATGACTTTCTCCAGGTATGTTGAGAAAGCTAGCATTGATTGTGTCAGGATTATCAAAATATGGTGGCAGATCCGACACACCCTTTTTGTTCGGCAAGACAGATGTTTTCAGTTTCTGCCATAGCTTCTTTGGGTTATGCAGATTGTTGTTAATATGGTTCTCAAAGAAGCATGTTTTTTCTTTATGTATGGCACTAGTCACAAGGTGCCTCATATTTTTGAATATTTTTCATTGATATTCTTTATAAGTCGACAGTGTTCAAAATTTTGAAACAATATCCTTTTAATAAATAAAACAATTGTATTAAAAGGCTAAGATAGTATTGAATCGTAATATACCATTGACATTCTACCGATAGACAAGAACACTAAAGGAAAAAGTGTGTTCAAATACTGGTGAATGTTAGAACCATAATCAGCTAGATCGCTAAATCTATGCGACCTCGTCTGACCATAGAAAAAAGACAACTGCTGGATCGCTTATCGAAGTATAAATTTCGCAAAACGTCATAACCGCCGCTTACTTACGACGTTTTGTCGAGCGTAGTGAAGCATGACGTTATAGCGCTTTGTATCAAAGAGTTTTCACCGCAGTTTTCACCAAATTTAATAAGCTTATTGTACCTAATATACTTATTATGTTTTATAATAAAAGGATTGGCAACATAAAAGAAAACAAAATATTAAGACTTTATTTAATTATAACTACTATATAAAGGAGTATGCCCATTCGTAGTATCACCTTTACTCGTCCTTGTGCCTTAACCAAACTAATACCAAAAAATAAGTAACAATTTTTAACAAAACTCTGCAATATACCAAGCCGAAACTTCGCCGGAGATAAATCCACATAATAATTAGTAATTATTTCACTTCCTTTTCATTCGTCGTGTATTTTTATTGATGATATTCTAATTTCATTGATAAATAGTCTCTTCGGTATTGCCATATATTAACGATCGGATCGATTGGTCAAAAATATATTCGATACATTCTATTGTCCTCTCGTGAAAGGGTATAAGGAATACCAAAACAATTAATTTTCTTTAGTGTTTTTTCTGCTTTCTCTAATATTTTAGTCATTATTCTGCTTTAAGAGTTTCTTTATACAGATAGCTAATATCAATGTTGCTAAAACAATTATTTTTAAATTAATTAATTATTTTATATGAATTATTGGATAGTTGTAATATTTATTGGATAAGATAGACTTAATCATTTTATAGTTTAAATCTTCTACAATTAAATAGGTATTATCAAAGATGATGATAGGAGAAATTCGTAATTTGAAAGTCTTTGGTGTTTAATTTCTATTTTACCCATCGAAATATTGTCAAATAGTTTTTAATAATTGAATATATAGTTAAAAATCTACAATATATCATAAAAATCATTATGGTACAAAATCATTTTTGGCGATACTAAAGTCCATACTACAATGGGCATTCTCCTTTGTACTAAGCAATAAAAAAATACGAACAAAACATTTTATAATCATTCCGTCTATACATTACATTAATCTAACGTCGCCTTAGGAATGAAGGAACATCTGTAGGGCCTTACTCTATGATTTTAGCAAGCACGTGCCAGCGCGGCGTCAATAAATACAAAATAGTGTTTATGTTGTATAATTATAATATTATTATCCTTATTTCCACTTAAACAACTAGATATTTTACTCACTTAAATGTTCAATAATTATTTTTGTTCAGGTTTACTATTTAATCACTGTTTTATTTAAGTTTATTGTCGGCCTATGTGTGATGCACACTGCGCGAATGGCGACGACTCACTTAGCGAGGTGCAGAGTCTACCCTGCACTTCACTGGAATGTAGTGAGTGTTCGGGCGGGCGAATCTAGTACGTAGTACATATATCGAAGTAATATACATATATATTTGATTTGATTAAATAGGTATGAAGGGGATTAAAATTAAGGCGATAGTGTTATCGAAACTGGGTCATTGCTGATTGGTTTCTGCTGATTTTTATGGGATTTAGAAAAACTAAGCATTTCTACTACAGAAACCTAAATAATATTACGCTGGGTATGTCCAGCCCATTTCAAGTGTCGAAATCATAAGCTGTCGAAGACATGTCGCCGATTTATTTATATTATTACATATACACAGACAAAACTGTTATATATTATGTAAGTATGCTATATACTTCTTTTAAAGACATATGGTGGTAAGCTGACCGTTTCATCTGAACCGCGGAAATTCATTATTTATCTATGTTTTAATATTAATATGTATTAATTTTATAGAACAGAAAATCAAATCACCAAGATAAACGAAAACTTTTCAAATTCGACCCTAAGGCTTTTTTATTCATGAACGCATAAAAATGGCTTTGTCTGACATATCTAAAAGAAGTATATTACTATTCTGAGCGTAGCAAAAGTCTGTTCTTCGAAGTAAGTACACATCGGAACACGCAAACTTTCCATATGAAAACTTTTTAAGGGTGCTTGGAAAGGAATTTCAGTTTGCAATAAGATTTTCAAGAATTTTCAGCGAGTTCACTTTTTGTGTTCCTTCTTAAATCTTCCTTATTTTAAGCTTGTCAAGCAGATATTTGGTGTTCTCAGCTCAAGCATAGCTTGGTGAATTTTGTTTGACAAACACTTCAATTACATTCGACGTTCAGCCTCAGGCAATCCAACTAACATTTTTTTCGTAACGCCAGTCTTGGCAAAGATAACCGTTACTTCTGGTCGCTTGTAAAGATAAATCTTCATTTGAAAATTGAATTTTCAGCTTGCTCTGATTTATTTTACGCTTGAACTAAAGGTCACTAATCGCTTCGAAGGCGACCGATCAAAGGAAGTTAAGGGCAAATTCTCAAGTCTCGAATGCGACTTAACTTCAAATTTTATTCCAACTCGGAGCGCTAATGGCGTCCGCTCAGAACAAAAACTCGCTTGATTAAAATCGTTTGTCGTAATAAAAGGAGCACTAAAAAGTTACAACCGTACGAAACGGGACCAGTAGGCCCGTAAAATCGATCACCCGCCGATACTGATCACGACAGGGACAAAAATTTAACGGCCAACTCGAGATTACGAAGGGCTTTAATTTACTGCTGAGAATTAAAGGAGAAATATTAAAATGTCACGAAGCGTCACGACGGGGCGAGAGCCTGATGCCAAATGAGCCGTGACGCTGTATTTATTAGCAGGGCGTCCCCGTCACTAGAGAACTCCCCGCTCCGCTACTCTGTCCGCTCTCGCGCCTACCCTATTTACATTCACGAGTGCGCCAACGGCGTGTGAAATTTTATTTCTTCGACAATCTGAGATGGGATTAGCTGTAAATTGAGTTTATGACGGAATCAAATATGCATACAGCCCCCCGGCCCGCAACTTCACGACTACGCTCATGCTTCATCGCATTCATAAAATCAGCATTCGCTATTTCACCCTCGCCTCGTATCTCTTTCCGCATCACCTAAAGTAACCCACTGAGCGACAGCGATCGAAATATAAAGCGTTATATTTCCACTTACGGTTTCCAATTTGCTGGTTTGAATAGTGAATGAAATTCCCTACTAACTAACATTTGTTTTTCGTGTATAATTGACACTTGTTTGTGACATATCTCTATTCAAGATTTGTTGTTGCATTCTTTTTAAATTACAAATATATTTGTAGTTATATAAGCAAACAAACAAACAAACAGACTGCTTACCTCATGGTAAGTGGTTACAGTTGCATAAATGGTTCCTGGGAGATATATAGCAAATTTGCAACAGTCAAAAAAGACAGCGAAAAGTAACAATAAGATGTTAAATTAAGGTACTGTGATATTCATTACTATCATATAATACATAACGGAACACAATAATGCGGACACTGCTAGTTAACAAACAGATACCTTGGATTAGAATTTCCCTTCTCAGAATAGTTTTTAATATAAAACTAGCTTTCTGCCCGAGGCTTCGCCCGCGTTGTATGGGATTTTTGATAGTTCTTGATGAGATCCAGTTTTGTTGATCGAAATTGTTGATAACTAAAACCGACAGAAAAAATATAGTCCAAGACCGTTCTCGAATTTTAGAGAGACTAACAAACAGCAATTTATTTTATGATTATATAGACTCTATATATAATCTTATATAAGGCCTGTATAAAGTAGCCTGAGTTACTCCTTACTACAACAGCTACCTGCCAATAAAAGTATATTCAAAATCAGTCTAGCCATTTCAGAGATTATCTGGAACAAATAGACAGGCAGAAGACACTCCAAATTAATTTATATGTCTACATAGTATTATTTGCTGATTTTCAGATATGACAAAGATTAGAATAAGTTTTCAACTGAAAATAACTATAATGAATTGTGTAACAGCTTTTCTTATTCACTGTTAAAAGGTATGTCAATTTTTTATATTTATATTTGATTTATAACATAATCAAATATATTTTTAAATATAAGATCTTTTAAGCCGATTCAATCGTTTGAGCAAAACATTATCATTTGAAATAAAGATTATTATTATGTTATTATTACGACGCTTATATGACGCGTCTTTGTAAGACACAGTCCTTTATATGGCATGCACAGGGTATAAATCCAACACTGGATACCTACATTAGACAGTTAGCCACGAATATATTCAGAAGAGCCGGCAGTTCTGAACATTAGCACCTTAAACATCTGACCCCGTACCATGCGAGGCCCCCAGACAGGAAAGCACTTCCCAGAAGCCTAATTCTCTCTTCGACAGAGGAGAGTGAATAAGCAAACAAGGTATGAACCAATCAAGATGTCACAGGTGGGAGGGCATCCGCCCCTACCGCCCCAATGCCCCAACCATTGTAATGGCTGGCGAGTGAAGCCACTGAGGGGGGCTACAAGCTCCGGACAATTACCTCAACGCAGAAATTGCGAGAAGAAGAGTACCCGAGAAAGAAATCCAACGCGTAAAGGCCATTTAAGAGCATTTAATGAAAGTTTGCGTAGTGTACCAATTTATTTGTTATTATTATTGTCGCTTATATCATGTGTCTTTAAAAGACGCGGTCCTTTACAAGGCGTTCGCAGGGATATACATCCAACGCGTAGACGCAATTTAAACGAAATTTAATGAAAGTGTGCGTGGAGTGTACCAACGGGGTCTAAGCTCTGTCTGCGCCATGAAAAATGCAGCTAAAGACTACACCCAGTTAGATGCACAGAAACTATAATCATTACTGGTGAAAACGGTGGACTATTACGTTGGGATTTTAGTGCTAATGAGCTGGCTATGGAAGAGACTTTGGTCATCTGCCTTCTCAAAGCCTCCTAATTAATATAAATATGGCAGATGGTACTCGCCGCTCAGTAATTGGGCCCCCCAAAAAAGTAAACCAATATTGATGCAAAGGGAGCAACATTTGTGTGAAGGGCTAAGGGTGTAGACAGGTGTGTCTGTCACAGTGATCGAGACACCGTCGTCGGCGTTATGACATTATTACACTTCCACCTTTCGAGCATCTGCTCTTACGACTCCACTCGGTCCGGCTGATTAAGGCAAGACAGAGGCGGGTGGCATACGCCCCCCTGAAGTATATTCGAACCCTCGTCGACGCATCTTACTGACAGCTCGCCACAAGCTGCCCTGAGGCAGACTGACTGCACTGATGGGGCATTTATGGCAGTTAAGGGGCATTAAATGCCAGCGGGCGATGGGATCGTCACTTCCCTACACACTTATTATTATTTGAATATTTAAGTATCACTCTTCAATTTAAGTTTTTTACAATATAGATATATAAAATAAATACAAATTCTATAAAAAAGCTCAAACCATAATCAGGATATTGTAGTATCTAAATATATTGATGGACTAAGAAATAAATGTAAGATAACATTGTACGTGTAAATAAAGAATTCTTATTTCATTTGATGTATTAAAATAATTCACTGTGATATGAAATATCAGCTCTGCTACTGAATCTCGTAACTTCAATGTAATGTGTATCTTTGCTCAGCATACAAACTAAATGTGCCGTTAGCTAAAGCTTGAAAAGTATAATCATGTAAATAAAAATCAATGGCGCAGCATCCTTACCTCTTTAAACCAAATGTTGCTGAGAAATCGCAGAACATGTTATTAAAAAGATTGGCAAAGAATGAAAAGAATTTGTTTTGAGAGAATAAGACGATACGTTTATATGTTAACGACCTCACCACCGGTTAGTACATCGGTTTCAAGGTGTCGCCATCTCTGAGGCAATTTAATATATGTATAACATATGTATGTTTGTCCGTTACCTGAGATTCAAAACTCAAGCCTTACAGAGCTTACTTTGGGTTAGGCTAATTGGTGTAAGTGAAGAAATATTTATTTTTTGAGATATTATGAGTTTACATTTTATTTATAAATGCTCGAGTCAAATCGAAGATAAAACGGTGCGTACGGATTCATATAAATAGAACGACCAAAGGTTGAGGAATCACACACATTATGTCAAACTTTATTGTAGGGTATGACATGAAAAAACCTTTGCGCGTGAGTTTGTTGATAACACGTTGTTAGCTTGCGTGAATATGTACATACTGTCAGCCAGGAAAAGCCACGTACAATACAAACATCTAGCCAAGCAAATTTGTAGCAGACGTTCAGGAAGAGTCCAAGGTTATGGCGGTCGAATCGCGAAAGCGCACCCCGCCAAGTGCCCCGTATGGGCCTAGAGAACTCGGGGGGGTTTTAGTGGGTAGGCCGGTCCTCTATGACCGGAGAGCCCCACACTCGGCCGCGCCTTGCCAGCGCGGTGTCATGGTGCATAGGATCGCACCCCCCCCCCCCCAAAAAAAAATAAAGAAAGCAAGAGTCCAAGGTCACACATACAATGGACATAGGATACCAAAACAAACTTCAAATTTGGACAATGATAAAGCCGTTCCTCAGTCCGACCTAGATCTATTGTGATTTTAACTCGTTTATACCTATTCCCTTTATATTTTTTTATATACAAATATTAAGTTTATTTATTTTCTTTTTTAGTCTGTCTGTAATTCCTTTATTTTTCTTGAAATTAAGGATTTTCTGTCCTTTTAGGAGTGTAATGATTCAGCGCTCATGACATACTCGTGTTAGCTTAGATAAAGACTACGTCGATGTATCAGCGCTTCGCAATCCCATAAAATATGTTTTGGTGTTTCACGCTTTATTATGCAGAATTCGTAACTGCATGAATTCCTAAGTCTCATGTTGTAGATATGTCTCTTTAGCCTACAATGACCCGTGAGGGATCTCGTAAGTGTAAAAGTCAAATAAGTCTTAATTGATATGGAGCCTTTTTTACGAGGTGGAATGTTGTTACATGTCATACCTGTGTCGATGGTAATTCGACAGGCGTACATAGTACTCTCCCCACTTAATGTGGGTTACCAACTAATTCACCTCGAGTCTCTTGTTCTTGATCGAGGCAATCCACGGACTAGAAAATCAATTACTCTGAATCACCCCGCGACAGCTCAGCCAACTACGGCCCAAGTCGTTACACCTGTAGAGGATTCCCAGATGAGAGGGCTTATGAATGCGCTCATCAGAAACTAGATATCAAGTCTCGAAGCTTGGCTCCACGGGAAGGAGGAGGTCACCTACCGATTGACTCAGATACTCACCGGGCACGGCTGCTTCGGTGAGTATCTGTGTCGAATAGGACGGGAGGGATCGACACATTGCCACCACTGCGCATCCGACCTTGACTCGGCCCAGCACACGCTGGCGGAGTGCCCCGCGTGGGCCTCCGAGCGCCGAGTCTTGGTCGCAGAGATCGGGCGAGATCTGTCTCCGCCGGCATTTATTGCGGCAATGCTGGCGGACGAGGGAGGTTGGAGGGCTGTGGCCTCCTTCTGTGAAGCAGTGATGCTCCAGGAGGCTGCCGAGCGGGGTCGGGAGATGGCCGATCCCGTTCGAAGAAGGCGGCGCCGGGCTCGGTAGCACAGCTGCGGCGCTGCCGCGGGTCGCCGGCGGGCGCGAGGAAGTCGTGATCGCTACGGTGACCCGGGATGGACCACGCCCCTTCCGTGGCCGAGGGGCGTCGTCGGTGGAGGAGACCGGGGAGGTAGTGAGCCTCCCCCGAGGAGGGCTCCCCTGTATCGGCAGGGGAGCGAAGGCTGGGGGTTCCCGGAAGTGGCTTGATTTAGTGGGTAGGCCTCCCCCTTCTGGGGAGGAGAGCCCCACATAACCGCCGGCCTGCCACAGCCGGGGTATGCAATTTAATGCATTTTCCTCAGGGGGAAAAAAAAATGATATCAAGTCTATTTAACAACCCCTAGTATGCATAGTAAACTGTTTCCATCAGCCGCAACTAATGAAAGGCGCCTTCACTATTTTTCTCCCTGTTTAAGCGATAATGAATGACAGAAAACCTAACGACTCATAATAAAACGATGTCATTTAAAATACATCGTATAAAGTGATGTGAATTCATCGATAAACCGTACTAATAAACATACTGGTAGCTCATAAACACATGGGTAGTCAATAAACGACGAACGTTAACGGAACCGGTGTAAATCAGGGCAATATAATTACCGACCCAATTAATGCTACGACTCACTTTTATTGCATATCATCGTGTGTTTTTATTGCCCAAATATATTGTTTAGCAACTATTCGATAATATTTACGACGGACGTTTAATCGATAGTAACGTTAAATGACAACCACATTATTTTCAGTCTCTACTTTTTACTGGCACAGTTTCATCTGCGCCCATTGTTTAGATTATTTTTTGTTACTAACATTTTTTTGTACTGGATAAACATGTTTGTTTGTGCTATTTATATTAAAAGTTATATGAGCTAAGTAATATATAGAAATAATAGTGTCTGCTACGTCTATTACTATTAAAAATATCCCTACGTATACACGCTACGATATCTTAAGTGCACATTTATATATAAGCTTCCGATATTGAAAATTCTTTTAATGGAAGAAAGCTTTCATTTAAAAGAAATTTATTTACAAAATACAGTAATATCAATATTTGACATATATTAATTATTTTAATATTTCTCGACTTATACTACAATTATAACTACAATATAATAAAATACATATTTATAATATTGTTAAACCTTAATTATTATACGCAGTCATTGTAATGTAAATATGCAATTCTACTTCTCATGCTTGAGGTTATACCATGATGGTAGATTGCGGATTTGACTACTGTCTCTTTTGTTTGTGACATTATCCAATAGATGGCAGTACGGTGAGTCACGTGGCGGAACACAGTTGCACATTTGATTTTAAAAGGTGTAATGATTAGATATAACTTGGTCAGCGACAGTATTCGTCAGTCGGGAAGAGTGCAAGTCTTAAAAGTCACGTTAGTATTCTATTGCTTTAAATAAATAAACCGTTATTTCTAGAAGGTGTTTGATATTGTTCACAACAATATGCTGGCTGTGGCTAAAGAAGGGTAAAAGTTTAATGCAGTGGTAATGAGAGCTTTGAGAGGAATGGCTAATTGCTAAATAGTGTGATAAGAGAAATGTGCGGTGTGAAAGAAGATGTAGTGAAGATAAAAACGAGAATGGAATGGTTGGTTGGTTTGGACATGTAGAAATGATGGGCAAAAGACAACTGGCGAAAAAAATGTATAAGGCAAATATAGATAAGTCAGTTGGTAGGGAACGACCTAAGCGAAGATACCTGGGCCAAATAAGTGATATACTCAAGGAAGATCAGGTCAAGAGTACCAGTAATCCAGACCAGACCAGCGTGCATGAAACCATTAAGGCATGTCGAGGAATCTAGGATTAGGAATTATATTTGGATCGTAATAAGTGAAAAATCGTGATCTCTGTCTATCCCCATGGGAAAAGGCATTAGTTAGTACTAGCGACCCGCCCCGGCTTTGCACGGGTGTAATGAAAATATGGTTCTGGTTATCCCTAAGAGATAGACATACACCATCGCGGATTTTTTTGTTTGAACTTTTTAAGGTGGATAGTACATTATTTTGGTCTATCTCGTAAGGTTCAGCCAGCGTTTTTTGCAATATAAGCGCAAAAAAACGTGCTTATTTACGACATCACATTAGAAACCTCTTAAATCAGTATTTCTCAAAATATTATTATTTATTTATTATTTATACATATAAAACTTCCTTAGGAATCACTCTATCTATTAAAAAACCGCATCAAAATCCGTTGTGTAGTTTTAAAGATCTAAGCATACATAGGGACAGACAGACGGCGGATAGCGACTTTGTTTTAATGCAGTGATAGTGATATTGTATCCTTACTATAAAATATAAATCGGGAAAGTGAGTTTGTTTGTTTGTTCCTCTTTCACGCCGTAACTACTGAACCGATTGCTTTGAAATTTTGCAGACGTAAAGATAAAAATCCGGATTAAATAATAGGCTACTTTTTATCCCGGAAAAATCGACAGATCCCACGGGATGCGCAATAAAGGCTTCGCTCAGAAACTACTGCACAGATTTTCATCAATAGATCAAGTAATTCTTGAGCAAGGTTTGCGGTATTTTTTATCTTGGAAAAACGGATAGTCCCACGGAAAGCGCGATAAAACCTTCGTAGCCGTGGGCAAAAGCCCCTTAACACTCTATAGACCCAATCCCGAAATCCACGCGGGCGAAGCCGCGGGCAGAAAGCTAGTGTATTATAAAAAAAAACTAATCAGTTAACATATTAAATAGGTTATTGCTTGCAAATAATTGTGAGCTTAAATTTGGAACATGAACATTGATAATACATGGGTTTGAATTTAACAGAAAAGTCAAATATAAATTGAACCGCCATCAATACACGACAAATACATGTTCTTTTTTCAAATACAAAACAGCGCATAAGTTTGACGTGCTAATATGTTTTGATGAATTCCATTCCTTGAATTGCGTCATACACCCACGTTCATTTATGAAACCCGCTTGTATTTTCGAATTTTCTTATCAATTTCATTAATCATTTTCCTTTGAATACAATTTACCTTTAATGCCGAATAGGCGGTAATTTTTATATCTTTCACTTCATTTCTACATTCTCTCTTTACATTATGCGGTAATTTTTACATCTCTCTAAATTCATGTGACTCATTTGTGTCTATACCCTTGTGCATTGGCCCAATCAAGGAATTTCATCAATTCCCTCTTACTTGGTCGTTTCTCTTATAATCACTACAATCTGTACCTATAAAAAAAAGCTTAAAAGATTTAAGCATATATAGGGATATATGCTTAAATCTTTTAAGCTATGCACGGATTTTGATGTGTTTTTTTTAATATATAAAGGAATGGAAGAGGAAAGTTTATACATATACACATATAATACCATAACATACATACAATAATAACATAAGCACCCCACGTGTTTTGTTCAATAATATCAGTGTTTCAATTGATTTCTACAGTGTTATTTTTAATTTTTGATTCAATCAATTTTAAAAGCATGTTTTTTTAAACAATAATTTATTACGTTCAATGTTCACAGTTTTTCTCTAATGTATTTAGTATCAGCAATACACCCTTGCGAAGATGGGGCGGGTCGCTAGTAGTTAAATAAATGATACAGAAGAGTTCCCACGCAGCCTTATGCAACCTTCAGTATTTCAGCAAATATCTTATTATACCTTGCAGGTTTGTCCTCTCAAACTGATTATTTCATCTAAAACCTCCACTTACATAAGTTCTCTCATGTTTTTCTAATATTTTGGATTAACCCTGGATCAGCCCATTCAAGCAAAGTTTCAAAATACTATTTCCAACTTAACACATATTCTTTACCTTTTAAAACGTCCCCACTCTGGCCTCTGACTTTTATTAGCTACGAGTACAAAGTCGTTGTTCTAGACCTCCTATTCTAGATTCTAGACCTGTAATAGATTTGTTATGGACCTCAATAACAAATTAATGTAGTTATATTATGCCTCACTATACTTAACGCTGATATAGCATCTGAATTACATCACAGCTCTACTCGCGTATCGCTGACATAAAGCTTTGAGCAAGGTGACCGAATGCCTCCGGATGGAATACAGACACTAGATCAGCATTCTTTGTAATAACAATAACGTTAACCTTATAATTAAGACACCCATAGAAAGACAGTCTTGAATAGCATCTTCAACGGCTCGGTAGTTTTAAGCTTTTGTATTAGTTTTTAAAAAAGCTTTCTTTCGCTCCGGAAAGTTAACTATGTAGTTCTGGCAGTTTGTTTGTTTGTAAAACTCTTTATTGCACATACACATAAATAATACACAGAAACATAAATAATACATTCATGCAGTCATCAGATAACTTAGTATCGAGTACCTCTTTATGATATATTTTATTTCTTTATGATTGTATCTTGTAAAGCTAGATTTTCACTGTAAGATATAGTATCTGTTGACAGCAATTGACTTTTATATTTGGTTACACAATTTATAATTACTGTTTGTCTAGAAAATATTTCATGATTGTTGTTTTTCCCTACTAAGGTTTTCCTGAAATAAACTTAAAAAAAATGATTTTAAACTAACTAATAAGGTAATTTAAAGGCAGGAAGGAACATTTATCTTCAGATAATTATAGCCAGTAAAGTACAATGGCCTGTCACGAAAATTTGGTTTTCTTTACAAGATTCATTTTATTATTAAAAACAAACGGTCTGTGACCTATTGTAATCAAAACTTCGTATCGAATTCGATCCTATGTCAGAGCACTTCGCAAGGATATTATTGAGGTAATCGTCCTGAGTCGGTAAAGGCAGCAGTGACACATGTCAAAAATCAAAAAATCAATATCAAAATAATATTTATTCAACATAGACCTTTACAGGCACTTATTGACGTCAACAAACAAAACAAAAAAAAGCTTAAATAATAAAAAAAAAAACACAAAAACCTTGTCCGTACGTACGAATAAGGAAAAAAAAAGAAAAAATATATTGACTCGACACCTGTTCGGAAATTGGGAGAGCCTTCTCGAGAAGAACAGGCAAGAAACTCTGAAGGTCTATTTTTTATCTCCTCTTTTCAATGTTAATAATTATAATAATATAATATAAAAATACAATATAGTATAAGATACAATCATACCTAATACGATTACATGTATTTGGGAACCAATCATTGATTCCACTGTCGAAGCCGTTTTTGTATACTTAATAATTACAGGCAGACAATCACTTCTATTGTTTCCGGAAGGTGAGGTAAAATAAACACTCGAACTCTGCCAATTTTTATTAGGCCCAGTGTTATAATTGGGGAGGCATATTGTCACGATCCGGGTATTTCGCGGAAATACAATTGCGACAAGTTACGACGAAATAAAGTTAATCTTACTATATCATTGAAAAGATAACTCAGATTCCTGCTAACTAATTAGCAATTATAACATAATCAACCGAGGCGTCGAAAAACTAAGCAAAATGTAAGTAAACGCAAGAAAGGATAAATGGGTACAAATATAAGTTAATTTTATTAAGTGAACAAGTTTATTTTCTACGCTGAGTTCATTGCTGCGGAAATTACGTTAAATATTACCACGTTTTGATTCACCTCCTGAATACTGTGTTTTCAGTTCATAGTAAAATAAACCTTGTTATACCAGGGATAAAGAAAATTATTAAGAAGGTTTTCAAAAAGAACTTTGTGTTGTAATTTATAATAAAACAATATATAACGATATAATAAAAGCTAATTCTTTGTTCTAAGACAAACACACTATGCAAATATAAATAATACAGATATGACATGATAGAGCATATACATAGACAATAACTCAACATATTTGTGGTAGTAAATAATGATATCCGTTAAATGTCCACAATTCTCGTCTACAATTACAGATTCTTTGATCTATGAATTCGATATATTTGAATACTCGCACTATGTGTATTCGAATTTATAATAAAAATCCAACAAACTTTGAAAACTTAAAAACAAGATCGTTGAAAAAATAATACATATAGTAATGCATGTGTAATATTTTTAAGCGTTAAAGATTTTGTATGCTATGACAATACACGCATGATACATGATACGAAAACTATGAAATAATTTGTATACCATGTTTACGCAAATAAATGAATTTATTATTGTTGCTTATATCACGTGGTTTTATAAAACACACTTTATAAGACGTGTGCGGGGATACAGATCCAACGCGTAGAGGCCATCTGAGCGAAAGTCAATAAAAGTGTGCATAAAATGTCCCTACTGGGTCTAATCTGTAAAGATTAGACCACAACTGCACCATGAAAAATGCAGCTAAAGAATATACCCAGTTGTACACAAAACTAATGTCATTACTGGCCAAAACGTTTATGGACTATTGTATTTCGATATTGGTAGTAATGGAACCCGGGCTATGGAAGAAACTCCGGTCACCTGCCTTCTCAAAGCATCCTAATTGATTTAAATATGACAGGTGGTGACTCGCCGCTCACTAAATGGGTCCCCGAAAAGCAGACTAATATTGGTGCGAAGGGAATAACATTGATATGAACGGCTAAGGGTGCAGAGGTGTGTCTGCGACAGCGATCGAGACGCCGTCGGCGTTATACCGTTATTACACTTCCACCCTTCGAGCATTTGACGTCTCCACTCTGTCCGGCCAGCTAAGGTAAGACAGAGGCGGGTGGCATACCCCCCCCTCCCCTGAAGCACATCGGTAACGCAACCTCGTTGACGCAACTCACCGATAGCTCGCCACAAGCTGCCCTGATGGGGCATTTAAGGCAGTTTAGGGTCATTAAATGTCACAGTAAGATTAATTAATCACTCATTTATCTGATATAAAGTTAGTTAATAATAATTTACTTATTATTTGTAACAAAACAAAAAAAATAATAATACGTTTATAAACTATCTGGTAATGATGTATTTCGAATCACACCTTCCAAATCACTACACGCAAATTGATGCCGCAAAAACCAATAAAACAGTTTTCTCACATAAAATTAAAAACAGCCCACAGTCATGGAGGAGACGAAAAAATAAAAATATACGAGACTCCTTCCTCACGATTTCACTTCGGGACCTGTAATATCAGCATTGACAACGAGGGAGAATCACCCTTGTGTCGGTTGACTTAAAGTTTACGGGTCGGGAGCTCAAAGATGACTTCACTCGGAATTTTAATTCGTCGGGACGTGTTTAACATTCGGTATGGGGCGCGTGCTGAGAATATCGCATTGTTATTATGGTGGACGCGGTGGTGACATCTTGAAACAATTTAAAGTGGCGACGTGCATCGCTGATTGTGAACACAAATGAGAAAACTCGAGTTACGTTCAGCGAGGAGAGCACAACAAACTTTTGTTTTGTTCCAACAGAGACTTGTATGAATAGAAACATTTCATTATCAAAAGTTATCGCGAAGATCAACAAACTGGCTTGCTAAGAAAAAATAATTTGAAGGTTAATTTTGTGTTTGAAGTTTTCCAGTTACAGATCTATTTAAGTATATGTAAGTGAAGATATTTTGGAAATACCTAGATCTCTTATATCTATTAAATATTTCAAGAAATTTTCAAGAAATTTTGTCACAAGTTGGCAACGCACACTGTGGTTCTTATGAGGTTTGCAGATTTGCTGCGAATCTCGTGGGAACCACATGTACTATAGGCGACTGTTACCACTTACCATCAGGTGGGCAGCCTGCTTGTTTGTCAACTTTAGCAATAAAAAAAAAAAAAAAAAAAAAATCTTTTACTATTACCTAATCTGAAAATTGCTAAGATGAGAGTTGTTGATATTCGAACTACTCTTACATTGCTCGAAATAAGGACTAATGGTAAAAACTATGCTATGTGCTTCTCTAGGTCTCAAATTATCCCTCGTCTGGACTGACTTGATCGTTTGGACATATAGAAAAGATGATCGAAGACGATTGCCAAAAGAACTTTATAAGGCAAATAACAATAGACAAATTGGTTAGGGGTGCCCTAAACAAATTTACCTGAGCTTAATAGGAGATATCTGAAGAAAGGCCAGGTCAAAAGTACCAGTAACTGACCAGCATGTAGTAAAGTATCATTTAAGTTGAGGTAGCTGAAGATACCTATTCTTATGCTTGGCTTCGCTGTAGCTTAACTAGGCTTAAGCTATAATCTCTACCTACTTTCATAGGATAGAAGCGTGACTAAACATTGGTATGTTTAAAATACGTAAAGTTAAATTATTGATTCGAAGAGATGCAGATTTCAATCAACTAACAACCGTATTCAATATAAAATAGGTTTTTATTTACTTATTGAACGTGGAACTTAAATGAATTTAAACAAATCGAAAACAATATTCATCGACCTCCGCAGTCGAGTGGTTGGTATACCGGTATCAAGGTGTCGCTATCTCGGCCAAATTTACTTATATATGTCTATACGTTACCCTAAATCCCATAATACAAGCCTAATAGAGCTTACTTTGGGCTAGGCTATCTATCTATCTTAGGGGCCGGGGTGGCTACCGTGAGGTGCCAACGCACTTCGACCCATTATGGGTCTTTTGTGCTACCCCATTAGTTCCTACTCCTTAATGTCGTTAGACAGTTACTTGACCACCGTCAGTCCAATCAATCGTGCTCAAGAGCCTGATTATGTCCCTTGGTGGCATTACCCTAAAGTCGTTGGGTTTTGGGTATCCAATCCCTATCAACCTTTGCCTACTGCCGGCCAGAGCATCGCAGTTGCACAATAGATGTGTCATGCTCTCCTCCTCGGTCTTGCAGGCCCTGCATAGATTGGTCTCAGTGAGGCCCATCTTGTGCAGCATAGTTCTAGTACCAAAGTGTCCTGTAAGGGCACCAAGCACCAGGCGGGTGTGGAGCCTACTTGAGCTCAGTGTGAATCTCAGCCAGTTTAAAAGTTTGGGCTAGGCTAAACATGGTCCTTTATAAGACATGCACGGAGATATAGATCCAACGCGTAGAGACCATTTAAGCAAAATTTAATGATAGTGTGCGTGGAGTGTACTGTATTATTATTTTTTATTAATATTCCTCTTCTCCTCGCAAATGCAGACCACAAAATTTCATAGTAAATTCATAAATTGTTAGATAGCCTGAGTAGCTTTGATAAATGTAGAGATTGGTCTGAGCTCTACAGCGAGTGGCTACGAGTCAAACGCAAAACCAATTACGCGATTATTCCAATGGCCGCTTTAATAAAATTATTACGACCCACGCTTAGAGACATGAAATGAAAGCATGTTCACTTCAGATTTGTTGATACGTCGTGTTTTTTAATAAACGGACTAAATTAAAGAGATCGTGGACACATTTACTGGTTCATTTTTATTCTCTTACAGTCGTGAAAAACCGTTTGACCTTTTGCATGAAGGTTTGATTTTATTTTCGTAATTACAGCGTCAGTTCCCTAGTGAGAGGAGATGGACGCTTATTGACCTAAGCTATAAATTATATGAAGACATTAAATTACATAACAACAGTTATCAGATCTGTAGTATTTAGAGATATAATGTGAATTAGAATAAATTTGTAAAGGAAGGATTCTAATTGAAGACTCTGTAAAAATACAGGGAGAAACAATAGCTCTTGCCGGTTTTCTTGCTGGATCTTTCCAGTACAAGGTCTACAGCCGTAGACTTGTGAACCAATGGCGTAGTATCTTTGTTGTTGTTGTTGAATGTTACGGTTATTAGTATTTAAGTGACTACTCATAAGCTTCTATTGAAAAGTTAATTCTTTATGTTGTTTAAAATGATGTCGCTTCCGCTGTCTGTTCGGTAGATCTTTTAAACTACTCAATGGATTTTTGTGCAGTTTTGATGCAGTTATATGTGCTAGAAAATTATTATACTTTGAACAAATTGTATATATGAAAGATCTTGTCCGTTACGGGAATTTAAGTCAATGTATACGTAACTATATATAGTTATATCGCTCCAGTCAACCAACTTGCCATGATTCTTGATCCAAAATGAACCTTCAGAGCTTTGTCAACTATTAGATGCTTGAATTCTTTTGCTCCATTTATAAGTACATACAATTGTTCTTACATTCTTCTCCGCGACAGAATCCATACAACCCGCTAACTTTCTAATTACTTTTGTAGCTGTCACAGCAGTGTCATCGTCATGTTATTTTCGCTTTAAGATTGGAATGTTGAAAAGAAAATAATATAATTATTTATTTGTATACAAGTCTTTTGATCATATTATAGTACAATATTATTCAAATACACCGTAAAATTAAATGACAGCCATTAAATCACAATTGTAAATTAAATCTCTCATTGCAATTGCGCCATGCACGCCAACCACAACAAATTTAATGCACCCATCTTCAAAACTTAAATGTAAGTAAGGATATTAAAATTTTCCATCTCGGTACACACCATTCGGAAAATATGAAAACTTACACGAGAAAATCTAAGTTGCCCGGCTCTTACTAACATGTTATAGCTAACTTTAACTGGACTGGAGCACTGGCAAAGCACTGGCATAATCTGGGTCAGTGAAGTACCGAGCCCAATTCTCAGGTTTAACTGTCATATGGCTGGCTGCCAAGTGCACATCGGCTACCTCACTCGATTGCCGACCCTGCATTAGGCCGGGACTATAATTGCCAGAATTAGCTACGTTTGCTAGATGTAACTTTGAAAAAACGTTTTTTCTTTTGGGTGGACAACTCATTTGTACAAAAACGTATTGTTAGGAGTGCTTCCAAATTTACAGTACATATTTTTTTTATATAACTCTATTTTTCTTTTAGAGAAACGTCTGGATTGGCAATGAATAAATTGCGAAATATTCTGATAAGGTAAATGTGCGGTGTGAAAGAAGATGAAGTGACAAAAATCGAGAAGGAAATGTTCAGATTTTTTGGACACGTATTAGACATGAAGGATGAAAGACGACTGATGAAAGAAACGTATAAGTGGGCCAGTTGGTAGAAGATGACCTAGACGCACATACTTCGACCAAATTGGACGAGCGCGTAGAGACTATTAGTGAAAGTCGAGGAAGCTAAGGAAGTATATTTGGATCCTTGCAAGTGAAAAACTGTGAATCTAACTACCCCTATGGGAAAAGAGCGTCAGTATATGTGTTTTGTCATTTTTATGTCAAAGCGGCAGAACCAATATTCATGAAATTCGGTACAAAGATAGTTTGAGAACTAGGAAAGGGTGTAAGTTATTTCTAACCACGGGAAAATATCTCTTCCCAGCGGGAAAATTAGATATAATGTAAGTATAAATCTAGTCAGGTAAATAATTACTATGTATTTCAGATTCAATTGAATATGAATTTTGATTAGATACGGAAAAAGCACTATATAAATATACCAAATAATGAAAGGATGGAAGCCTGGAAACTGCGCAAAAAAAGGCGAAGGTAAAATATGATTCCGTGGTGCATAGAAAAGAGGAGCTTTCAGTTACGTCCTGTCCGTCTGTCTGTCAAACCCTTGTTGTTCTACGTGTTGGACCGATGCAAATGAAGTTTCGTATGAAAGCGGAGCGTTCTCGAGAAATTCGCGGATATTTTGTGAAATAAACCTTTTGTATTTTTTATGCGATGATCTTCGGTAGCGTTGTATGGAAGAACTAATCATGTTAGGAATATTCAACTTTGCTTACGAAACGCCTTCGTTTTATTGCGTACCCTTACTTTAACGTCCTGCGCGGAGTTTTAGGATCAATAGATGGTTTACTACTCGTAACAACAGATTTATATTTTTTAGCCTTTAGATCAGAGAGAAAACGAATACATAGAGTCCATCACAGTCATAGCGAATAAGTTTCACTAGGTCAGTTGAAAAAATAAGAATTTTGGTTAAAATGTGAACTGATCAGTAACACATTTTTATTTACAAGCTGAAATGCCATTACTCAGCGTATATAAAAATTTCTAGTAATAAAATTGAAATCTTTAATAATAGTATATAAATAAATGAATATTTTTACACTTTACTTCAATTAGCCTAGCTCAAAAGTAAGCTCTAACGGCTATTTTAACGATAGACATACATATATATACATAAAATAAATATTATTTAGATAGAAATATATATTTCATCACACAATCATCTGACACCACCGGATTCAAACCTGGGACCTCAGAGTCGACAACGAAGGTAGTAAACAAACGTTAGACAATTTTAAAAATGTGTAATTGTAATAAATAATTGTTAATTGAAAAAAATAATTACTGTCATAGATTAAAAAATAAGTGATTAGATGCATTATAATATTTTATATTTAATATTAAATTCATAATTGTAAAATTAAAATACAAAATTGGCTTCGCAATCTAAACTATATTGAACAGAAGAACTCCTGAAACTGGATGGGTAGGTTTTGGCGTGTTGAGCGCAGTTAAATTATAGCCTATATTATTTTGTTTGTTTGATCTATTTTACTTAATGATTAACATTGATAATTTGAATATTAGAACCATTTGTTACTTTATATATATATTGTTGTGTGTTCTGTTAATATAAAAATGTTTTACATGTTTATAGGCGGTGGGCGCTGGCGGTTGTAACACATTTTCACTATTACTACTGCCGACGTTTTTCACTCTAGTGTACTTTGAATTTCTGAAATGGTACCTATGTATATATTACGTAATAAGTACATTAGTTTAAATCTTATTGAACATGTATATGTCATAATAAAGATTATTATTATTATGTAGCTTAAATCACGTATCTTTATAAGACACGGTCCTTTATAAGGCTGCTGCGCGGATACAGATCCAACGCGTAGAGGCCATTTAAGCGAAATTTAATGAAAGTGTGCGTGGAGTGTAGGTACCAACTGGTGTTAATCTCTATCTGCACCATGAAAAATGCAGCCAAAGACTTTATTATTATTATAATTGGCAAAACATTGTAACATTTTATATCACACAAACATAATTGTGTACTATGTTTTCTGAAAAAAAAAATCATATAACACCTTAATATTTAAGTTAGGCCAATTAGTGAGAGATCGGTTTGATGATTTGAACAATCTCTTTCGGTTAGTGTGTAAAAAAGACAGCAATCGAATATCACATTATAAGTATGTTGTAGTAAGACCTTATTATATTATGCTAGATCTATAATTTTTAATGGCCACATACTTACATTGCAAGATTCTGACGTTGATTTTGAGCATGTACACTTACCTGCAACAAAAAATGGTCATTGTAATTTTCATAATATTTTCATCGATAAAAATACCTACAATTCTAAGTGTTAGTATCTACGTAGCTTATAAAAATAGTTTTGAATATGTCTTTTAATATAAATTATATTAAAGGGATGATAATAAAATAGAACGCGTCAACAAATGTATGTTATGAGGTCTGAGTGTGTTGGTACTTGTTATAGTGATTAATATTACTCACTTATAAAATTAATTATGGTTTTTGAAATAATAAATAGACAGAATTTAGTCATGTAAGAGTTTTGAGATTTGATCTTACGGGCCCGCCCTACTATGGTCCAGATACGAGCTCGAAGGGCGTTGTATGAAGGGTGACCACAGTTCGCTGGCTGGATACGACACTGTACATCAACTTACAGTGATGTTAAGGCTTTATTTAAAGTGTTGATTACTACATGTTTATATCAAAACTATATCAATAAAGAGAATATATAACGAGTCTTGATAAAGTGCACAAACGAACAGAGTTGAAATTATATTTTATTTTATTGATAAAAACTATGAAGCCTTATAATAAACTCTTGGTGAGTTACATATTTTTTTTTTACTATATTTATGTTAGGTGATTTATGATGTAAAATACGCTTTAGTGATAAAATCTACAAAATTTTTAATAAATTATAAATACATTTCTGAGATATTTGACATTTGACGTAAAATTTACATGAATTTTCCTTTTTAATTTTGACTACAATCAATAAGCATTTTAATTGAGATTAAAAACTTTATAACTATTTCTCTAAAAAGAATCGATCTCATCTCGTCTAAAAAGTTATAGTTGTTTTATCAATACAAGGTATTGATTGCAAAAAAATAAAGGGAATTAATTTCAAAATCATGGCATCAATTACTTTTTCCTTTATTTTTATCGATAACATAAGGTATAATTTCACTCCTATTCGTTTGTGTACTTGATCATACTGTATATTAACAATTATTATTACGAATGCCAACCCTGGTATGCGTTGACCACATTTCAGACCGAACATAAATCGCTCAGCACCTAACTAAACCGCAATATTCATTTTTCGTACAGCCATCCAATTGCGGAAACACCTTTAAATAGTGCGGAGCACAATCAAGAGAGCGCTCAGTTAGGGTTGGCTATTCGCATTTTAAATGGAAAAGATTTTTGGTTGAATAATTGTATTCGTAATATCTTTATAGCTAAAAAAAACATTCAATATTTTCCAACAAATTACGACCTTTTTATCACGTTCTAAAGACATTTCTGCCTGTATTATTATACATTTGTGTTATATTGTTGTGTACATATATAAATAAATAAACATATGTTTATCATTTTTAATGCCGTTAACAAGAAAAAAATATATTGTTGTGAAAAAATACATTTCGTCTTACTTTTTTAAGTTTATTAAGGTTCTTTTTTCTATTCGGTGCCAACCCTAACAAGATCCTATTCGGTAAACAGGGAACAGGTGCTCACGTCGTACAATCCCGTTTGTCTTGGCTCGGGTCCGGTCTGGCCGTTCTAACGGTACACTAATTGGGCCATTTGCCCCGTAATCTAAGTCGCCAATTTAATTTGTATCGCCGACGGAAGTTTGTAAGACGTAATCGTGTTACCCAAGGACCACGTAAGGTCCGACTAGTGCTAGTTGTCTCGTACAATGGTACTGTTACAGGGTTTACTGCGAAAGCAATAGTATATTTGTTACGCTTAAGACCAAGGGAACTGATTAAGTTAGAGTAAGTTACGAAGGAGTCATGCTTAAATATTCTACAGATGTGGAACAAAAAGCTCAGAATAAAAGCATCTTAAATGCAATATTTGCAGTTTAAGAATTAAACAAAGTTATGCAACAACTTTTTTTTTAACAAAATATACCTCTACATTTTGTATTTTTATATTAAATAATAGCAGTCGGTGGCGCTGTGACGTCGGAAAACGAATCGGATGATTCGCGGAGCCCAGGCTCGATCGTGCCATGCACCAATGGGTTTTTCTAACTTTATATGTACATTTATCTGACGCTCTTGCAGTGAAGGAAAGCATTGTAAGATAACCTACATACACCTGCGCAGTTGTCAATGGTGTCTTCATGGAGGTTAGTACCTCGGACGAGCACCGGCGGCTGACAAAACTCCTTATGTCCAAATCAATCACATACCACACATATACGCTCTCCGAAGAGCGTAAAGTGAGGTACATCCTACACGGGATCCCTGTGGGCATCGAGGTCGACAGGGTGCACGCAGCCTTAAGGAGAAGGGACTCCCCGTGGCGGCTGTGCACTAGATGCACAACTGCAGCGGGGCCCCCTATCCATTATTCTTAGTAGCTCTTGGTAACATACAAGGATCGCGCGATTCCCGGGAACGCGAGATCACCGTGAGATGCGAGGGGTTCCACCCAATGTCGCCACTGTCAACTCTATGGCCATGGGATGGTTAACTGTTAGACACAGCCTCGCTGTGTCAAAGGCTTAGCTTAGCCTATCCTACTGGGGCCCCTTGGTTGGGACGTATTTAAGCTATGAGAAGCAATCTTCAAACATAATTTGTATAAAACGAATATAAATTAAATGTAATATTTTTCTTTAACAAATTAGGCAGACTTACCACATCGTGACGAGATGATTGCAACGTAGAGTATGGAACGTTATTGAGAGTTTTGCGACAACGTTGTAAACATATTTCTGTAGTTTTCTAAGTAATAATGACTTGTAAACTATTAATTCTATTTTCCGGTTAATAGTAGTATCATCATCAAAATTTTCGCTAAAACATGCCCACGGCTGGGCTTAGATCTCCCGCAAAGATCTTTCAGATCAGTCCAGCGCTGCTACCAACTAGTATCTTTCTGCAAACCGTTTCAGCTTCGATTCCTAGGCACCGCTACCAATACAGCAAGTACATCTTTCTCCATAGCCCATTAGATGAATTTGAATGACTTTTGTATGTGATATATATTTTAGCTTAATAAGTGAAGTGAAGTGAAGGCAAGTGTGTAGACACTTTCCATCACTTCATTCACACGCAAAACGACAATTAAGTGATCGTACAAAGGTTCCGATTTTATGGTATGGTAACAATAATATGGTTTTTAAGGTTCCATACTCCATGTGTGGAACCTTAAAAACGATATTATTGTCATAGTTAATATACACTTAAACGGAGTATAAACATAGGAGTTATTAAGGTTTCTGTAATAAAAAAATGCAGTTAAGACGACAGCCGCTCCCCATTAACCACAGCACACTCACGCTTAACATTTTTATAATGCAACCCCATTGTACTTATTCAAATTAGACCCCCAAGTTAAAGGTCGTAAAGTCACATTTAGATCTGCGATTAATAAATCACCGGTCTCTGAAATTGTTTCTTCTACAACGCAGGAGGAAACGGTGGCGCCTAATTCCTTACAATTAAAACATGATTTTAATCGTATTATTTCGTAAAAGGAACAAGGAAAAGTGACCACGGAGTTTAATTAGCATTAGTCGACTGCGGAGAGTAAGGAAGGAGGCACCATTAGCGGGTGTTAATATTCTAGCTGTTAATGAAAATTAATGCACGATGTCTTTTTGATGGTACACGAAGCTGACACATAATGAAATTGAATATTTTTAAGTGAAGAACTGTTGCTGATAAAAAGCTTAGAGTAGTAGGTATAGAAATTAAAGCTTATAATTTCCTGAGAATTAAAGGAAAAGAAGTCAATAAATAAGTTGAAAATGTAATTATTTGTTTTGCTATTTAAAGTAATAATGAAAATTTAATTATAGTTTTAGGGGCATTACATATGTTTATATACACGATTATACTAATGATATGAATTCGAAATAAAATGTGTAAATAATTTAATTAAAATTTTGTCTGAATCATAATAAATAAAGATTTGAGTACAAATCTATATTTTGTTAATGAGTTATTATAATTTCGTAACAAGGCTAAAGAATAATTTAGTTAACTATAAAACGAAACATTAATTTAAACGAAAGCATCAAAATATTCGTAGCTAAGAAAAACATACAATACTAAGGTCCGTATATATTATAATGTGTTATATATTATTTATAAATTTATGCCCAAGAGTTCATTCAATACCAACCAAAGAGCAAACTAAAGTATGAATTACAAATAATCTGTAGATACACAGACAAACTGAAAACATTACCAATAATACTCGAGGGAGGATTCTCATAATTTACAGTACCTAAAGAAGCCAGGCGAGACTGAATTATATTTCTTGCCTTTTGATAATAAATGTCTTGATCAGTACTATTTGTTGTATCTTGTACAATTTTGTAAGTTTATACACAAACTTTATGACAATTTTAATGGTTTTGTGACTATTGCAAAATATATTAACAAAAAATCTGTTAAGAACAATAGTGAAATATTTTTTTAAAGTTTAAGCTTAAAATTGAGTACTTGCGAGTAATATTCTATTTTCAAACATTGTGTGTAGCCATATAAAATAATATATTTTTTTTACAGATATAATAGGAAGTATCATCAACTCTCACAAGGCTGATTTATTTAGAGTATCCACAAAGTTACATCAAAAGTGTAGCGAAAGAAATTTGTAACTTCCCGAAACTACTTACATTCATCAGCTTAAAATACTCGTAAAAAGTTAATTTTGTAATTAAAGAATAGATTCTTTTTTTCAGTACAGTATAATCACTATATTTATAATCTATGCTAATAAATAATGCTACCAATAAAATTCGCCGCCATTTTTATTCGCTGTGTACTATCATGTGCTGTGAGCTATAAGTATCTGTTTCGTCCAGTTAGGATTTGTAAGCTAACACTACTATTGTATGTGTTCAATTAGGTAATCATAAATTTAGATTTGTTAAGGAGTTTTAAATTCGTGTTCGATGAAAGAACATAAATATTTCAACAAACTCTAACCCGGTGTGTCAACAGCACAACACTTTTTCACTTAACCGCGGGCCGCACAAGAACGCTATTTAGGTTAATACCGCACGAGGCGAATGTATGGTATAATTACTAAAAGGTTGCTTTTTGCCGTCTGCGGTTAAGAAAACACTCTTACGGGAAACATTCGAAGAACGTGAGCAAACTAAGTTATTGTAGTGAGCATTAGCTAAAAGGTATTAAGTGGAAAACATGGTATTGATTGTTTACGAACAAATTATACTGCTAGTAAACAACTAAGTACTCTGTTTTTTATTATATCAACAAAAACATTAATAACATTAATGTCTAATTGAGATTTCCTAATGGGATCATAGGAGATAGAGAACGGATACCGAATATTTTGGTTAGCTGTTAATATATTGAAGAAAATCCCAGTGGGGGATTATGCCAAGGTCATTCCCTTGGATACCTCCACCTTATTATGCTATGTTCCAATTTAAAGAACATTGCTTTTTTATAAGATGGGGCAGCAAACGAACAAACGGATCACCTGATGGTTAGCGATAACCGTCACAGCTGCATTGAAATGACTGGGTACTGTGACCTTATATTTCATGTCATAAATTGGCAAGAAAATCTGTGGTTCTTGTAGATTTGCATAGTTGTAACGAATTTCACAGTACTCGCATGTATTATAAACGATTTTAAGCACTTACCATCAAGTTGACAGTCTTCTTTATTTTCAAAGCTTTATAAACTTTGATCTAATAACAGGAAGCAGTATTATTACTGACATAGTTCAATATATAAATCCATTAGGGATTTTGACCAATAATTACAAAGGAATTGATTTCGAAACTGCGGTGTAAAAAATAGAAACTATACTGACTTATCCTAAAAATGCAATAATAAATAGAGGAAATTCCTTTAACAAGAATTACATTCTTCAATCGAAGCAAATTACTGTCCCTTTACTTAATAAAAAATAATTCATGATTATCACTTCCACCACGTCGCATTCCTCTTAAAAGTTCTCCATAGATAATGAGAAATATCTAGACTAAGGGTCATATTCTAAAATCAAACTTAATCGCTGCTAGAAAAAAGTGGTGCGACGTGCACAAGCACAATAGCTACTGAACAACGCAACCTTTCAACAAGTAACGTAAAATCAACAGACGGATTACTGTGGATGTAGGTAAGGCATGTAGGAAATAAATATAGAAATATATCTTATTAATACTCATCTAAGGAAATATTAAAGAAATAATCTGTATTTCTTAATAAATTTGAACTTTCAATTTACAATGCCACAACCAAGCGCATCAGCTAACGATATGCGATCGCACAAACCTGTATCAGAATACTTTGCATAGTATTTATTGTAGTTGCTTAATAAAACATGAAAATATGGTTCGCTTCCCATTCATAAATTTAAATTACATTACTTTATTTATTGGTCTGAATTCGTAACGGTAACGATCTTATTATAACCGGTATCTTTTTGTAATCGCAAAATTAATCTGAAAGTTTCACGAAATAATGTCAATAGCACGCAAAATATTCGTCTGAAGAATTAACTCCTTGGTTAGCGGGTTAGCGGGAAATACTTTTAATATTGAGAATAACAATAGCGCCAATCTGAAGCAGCCCTTCAAAGGTCGGGAACTCCTTAACCTTATCTAACAGTAATTAACACGTCTCCTCGTAAATTATATTATTAATTGATAAAGTCCAAAGTCTTCTAAGTTACGGCTCGGGTTAGTCGGTTTAGGTAAAATATGAAAGTTGCGTATAGTAATTACATTATTTCCGTGGGTAGTGGTTTCAGTTAGTGGTTGTTCATTTTAGTGGTATTCAACTCAAATTTAAGTAATGTAATAGTCTAAAATTTAAGGTTTTCAACGAAAAATCTTTGTACGAAAATTTGAGCTATTCTTTAACAACGTAATCAACACACATAAAATGGATGTCATTTAAATGTAATAGTTTTGAACTAACACTCCTTGGTTAAAGCATCCCTTCCTATCCCGCTATGGAGGTATCGAGATTCGCAAAATTCAAAACCAAAAGTCTCGCAGAAAATATTATAAGTGTAGAGAAATAATACAATAATAATAATATAGAGTACTCGCAATCGACGAGTATGCATGAAGACGTGGAGGAAGCAAGAGAAGTGTGCCAGGATCGTAGCAAGTGGAGAGAGGTGGTCTCTGCCTACCCCATTGGAAACGAGGCGTGACATATATGTATGTATGAATGTAGAGAAATCAAACTGCGTTTACCGGTTTTAATGGATGTTAAAAATGCCTATTACATTGCCTGCCTGGTGATAGTTTTTCCCAATAAATTAGAATCTCCATAGGGTCTGGACTATTATATAGGCTATAGAAAATTGACTGACTTTCCTATAATCCCTAGCACAGGCAGCTATTACGCCAGACGATTGTCGGTGACTAGAGGAGCAAACATTTGTGTACACGCCTTTTTGAGGAACATAACAAATGCTATTTTTCACTCAAGGCGTTCATCTACTGACATTCATTTTACATAGTATGTATTATTTCAGAGAAGTGCTTGTCTGCCGGAAGTGAGCCGTTAACTCCTTTCCGGCCGGAGTGGCGGCGCCACCTGCCTGGACGTAAACAGCTGTTAGCATGTGAAAAACATCCCATTCACGTGTTATTTACATATTATTTATATATGTGGAGTAAAATGACTTCAGTAATCACCAGTTTATTAAAATGAAACTGAATATTGCAATGAAACATAGTAAACACATCCACGTTTGAAAATTAACACATTTTTCATCTTTCCATTATTAGTAACTGAAACAGATGATACTAAAATTACAGGATAAAATTTAATATTCACAGCTATTCCTTATTCGCTTACAGCACAAATTAATGAAGTTTTATGCACATTGATAACAAAATTGTAATGAGTTGTAAAAAATTTTACTATAGTATCAACTTACTTAGTTTAAAAAAATCTTGCTGTTGCATATCCATAGGTTGTAAAAGTTGACGCATGTTCCAATTCGGACAGTTACGTGTAGTGGAAAACAAATATATCACTTTCTCAAACGAAGACGTAGTTTAGTGTTTGGCTTGCTTCACGATATCACTTTTTATCCTTTTTTTTTTTTTTTTTTTTTTTTTTTTTTTTTTTTTTTTTTTTTTTTGTTTCCCTGAGGAAAATGCATTAAATTGCATACCCCGGCTGTGGCGAGCTGGCGGTGATGTGGGGCTCTCCTCCCCAGAAGGGGGAGGCCTACCCACTAAAAACCTCGGGGATGGCCTTCTTCAGGCATGTAGGGAGCCCCCGGGAACGCGAAGCGACCTCCACCGACGACGCCCTCCGGCCACGTAAGGAGCGTGGCGTGGTCCATCCCGGGTCGCCGTATACGCGGGCGCGACTTCCTCGCGCCCGCCGGCGACCCATGGAACCGTTCAAAGATGCCTATATCTTTGCACGGTAAACATTTTATCAATTATATATTAAATATAAATATATGTAGGTATGTATATATATGTATAAATGTATGTATATATATAATGTGGGCACAAAAATATTTAAGTATCTCAAGCTTCTTGTATTTAGGAAGGCATTATATATAGTCGATATTGCGTCTGATCTTGTTATGCTCCATTTGGTCATAAATGACTCCGGCGCAGATTAAGCATGCTCTTTATTATTTTGAAAAACATATTTAGGTCTTTGTCGCACAACACTTTTGGATAATTTACGCGTAATTAAGAATAATTTGTATACATAATTGAGTTAGGGTAGGTGGAATCGTATTTTTTACACCACAACCACAAAAACCACAGTATGTTGTATAGTAAACATACTCGGTAATGAACCCTTCAAATAGAAACAAGCAATGCGAATACTACTAGTACCTATCAGAAAAAGGAAGATGGAGGTAAGCAGATGGCCCTGTTATAAAGTGTCACTTCCCTACAAGTTAAAGTTAAATATTATTCACATACAATGAGTAACGTGATACATTTATGTGATCCAATAATAGCTTCCAGTTGTAATACCTAAACAAATATATGCGTCCATTTCCGGTGTGAAGTTTACGGTCGTAATAACTTAGACGCTACGGTGCCGTAGACGCTACAAACCGCAATTGCTACGTCGTAGCACTGTTTCCGTTTGGTGACGTTCAATCACTGTGTTCCTCAAACTAAGGAAATATAACTGCACTTTATCTGTGATTTCAGCTCGTATTACAGAAAAAAAAAAAATTAATTTGCGATTTAAATATGGTTTTGGAATACGAGCCTTAGGCTTGGTCAATTTGAATTTTGTTGTATAAGATAAGGTTCACAAGGCGAAAATAAGATTTGTCTGTCCTTTTTAATATTTTTAACTATTCTTCATACGAACAATGAGGTGTTATAGCGACAAATCAAGGAAAACAAGTGTAGCTAGTCGGGCAGACTCGTTAGCATACCACTAATTATACACCAAGTATATCTATTTCTGTTGTCATACAGAATCTCTTAATCATAGTGACGCTTAAAAATCACAATATTAAAAAATACAGTATGAACCGATATTATGCCTCAAGACATTATAACTGTGAAATAATTGTTTAGTATTTTAATTTTGAGTAAACGTTATGCTTGTATGCGACGTAGTTTGGAACTACGTCGCATACAAGCAACATAAAATTCGAGAAGATATATCGACAAATAGACTTAAAAGAGTAAATACCTCTTTTAAGTCGAAACACAGAACATAAACAGCCCTTTATAAAGGAACCCTCACTCACATATTATAAAAAATAATATTTATAAGTAGCAACACATCGAATAAGCGCACCTTCTCCGCTTATAGATTATATAGTACTCAAATATACAGGCGTAAATACTTGACTGACAAATGACACGTCAGTATTTCATTGTGTGACGAAGGAGCTAATGTTCGTGTAACAAGCGCCCACGTGCCGGATGTGACGTTACGCAGCGGAAGCTCACGCTACCTCCTTGAGACGGTAACGAAGTTGAAAAACGACTTGTGTTGCTTTGACATACGGTTGAAGGAGGCGTGTCAACATATTTGGAGATGTTTAATACTTTGGTTATTACCTTTAGTAGTGTCTTAAGGGTTCTTTTCATGCTAATAATACCTTAGAAATAGTTACTAGATTTCCAGCTGCTTCCGTGGTTCAAGTTTATGTGGTACGTTGAAGGGTCGATTCCTCACGTATTTTCTAAGGTATTTTTCTGCTCAGTCACTATCTTGTAAGCAAATGTTAATTAGATTAGATTTTATCATCTTAGCTACAGCGGTTTTTGCCGGTTGTAGCATACTCGTAACTCGTCTTGTGACCATTTACAGGAAGTAGGGTTAATTTCTAAGGTGTTTGCAGAATCTGAATAAGTATTTAAAGGTTCTTTAGTTGATTGACAGAGTAAGAACGACTAGACATTTATGATGTATTATCAAAATACTGTTCTCTAAAATAACCAAAACAAAGATATAAAATAACAAGGTATAACTGAAATTAAGCAATCAAACTATATTAATATCGATTATATATTTTTCATAAATTAATAGCATTAGTAATTATTGTTCGATTCATTGTATCTATTTTTCATACATTTTTATTTTTCTTTATAAAGTAAAGACAAATACACCTATTTATTTGATATTTTCTTTATTTGTTTTTCGTGTTATCAATACTGGTTATAACATGCACTAATGTGTAGCTACCATGATATTATATTTGTTTGCAAATGATATCGATAAATTTGGGTATAAAAATCGTAAAAAATGTATTTACTTTAGTTAATAGATACTATTTAGTGCATTTATTTAAATACAAGAAAATGCAAGAATACCCGTAACCGATCAGCGTGCATTAAGGATCAAAGAAAGTTAAGGAAGCTATGTTTGGGTCGTATCATATGGAGAACTGTAAATTAAATTAAATGCACACAATGTCAAACCTGTCACTTACACGATAAAATATCTAAAAAATCTTTTGCTTATTATTGAAAATATATATTCCATTATTGTTTATACCTGCAATAACACATTTACAATAAAAAATAATACAAAATTTAATATTAAGTGTATTCGCCCTTTGAAAAACTACATTATAAATATGCACAGTTAATTTTTCTCACTATCTTGTAACGCACTGATTATTAATTTCACGAAGAAGAGACGGAATTAATTTAGACATTTGATAACAGGGTACAAGAAAGGCCGGCGCAGCTACGTGCCGGAAGTAGGCAGTAACCACGCGTCCGCCGGAAGCAGCCGGCGCCACCTGCCCGGAACTCGTCCAGTTAGAGCGCCCGGAAAAAAAATGTTACCGGAATAACTTTCACTTTTTTTTTATTTTATAACAATAACTTAGTTCTCTGTAACTAACATTTCTTATTTTAGCTTACGAAATCAAATTATTCTGATTTTGTAAAGTTTTACTATCATTCGTACATTTTCGTGTGCCTCTCAGAGTATATCTGCTATTAGACAAATAAGTCTAACAAATTAATAATAAAGAGATTCTATACTACGGTAGTAAATATGGATACCTCCGTCCTACCTATTTCTGACGCGAAACGGCAGTGTTCGCATTGCTTTATTCCTGTGTGAGGAGTTAGGATGGGCAGTGAAATTACTGGATACTGCGTACGTATATATATATATATATATATATATATATATATATATATATATATATAGGCGACTATGACTACTTACTAGGTGAGCAGAATTCTCGTTTTATCAATATATCACATTGAGAAAGGTTCGGTTAACGAATGAGAAGTAACAAGACTCAAAAAAGTTACTTCAATCAACAACGTATAAAATAAAGGCGATACTTGATTTACCGTAACCAAATCTCGTGTTGATTCAAATTCAAATTCAAAATCATTTATTCAGTCTAGGCTGTTACAAGCACTTGTGAAAGTCGAAAAACTACGCCATCGGTTCGCAAATCTACGGCGGGAGACCTTGTACTGAGAAGAACCGGCAAGAAACTCAGCAAGGGCAGATGTTTTTCCCTGTTTTAAATAGATACAGAGTCGTCAATTTGGAAAATGACTTCAATATTGATAATTCATGAAGTTACTTTCCATTAATAACATAGGAAATTCAATTAATAAAAATGTAATTTGAAGACATACCTATATTAGGAATGCCGTGTCATACAGTTTTAAAAGAATATATTAAAGTTAAATTAAAATTATAATAAATACGAGTAGTACCCAGTATAGAAAAGAGCAGACTCATCTCCGCTGGCAGCACCCGTTCACGAGCATGACGCATGAACCAGCCATCGCTTCGCTCAACCATGTTTTAGGGAACGTAACGACCCGCCTCACACGACACTGCCGAAGAGATTTTAATGAGAGTATGACTACCCCTAAGCCACAAAAGGATACAAATTACCAAAACCCGTGTACATTATCACAACTAAAGAAAAAAGAAACAACCGCAGGACACGCACATACAATCATTTAAGAATTAGAAATCATATATTATGATACAAGTAACAAAATAATTGCTCATACACCTTTTGGTTGTTGTGTCATACAGAATACATATAAAATTCAAATAATAATAGTAAACATAACTATTTATAATCTCAATATAAAAAGCAGTAAAGAGTAGACTCATCTCCGCTAGCAGCACCCGTTCACGAGCATGACGTATGAGCCAGCCATCATTAAAATAAAAAAAAATATTCAGGATTCAATGTAGATGTCATTCATGAGACAGGGTTCAGTAGTTTATAAAAATAAACGCAAAAATCTGTGAAAAAGTAGTCCACTTTAACAATTTCAAACACAATACCGAGACATGGACGACTAAACCTTGAGTAGACTGGTATTTTTAGAAGTCTGTCAGATAGTGAAGAAAAATGTCAACATGGCTATAATTAAGTAAAAATCATATTTACAGCAGTCTTTAATAGTTTTATGTGTTGTGGGCCTTTGTCAATACTATTGATTTGATACTATAAGAGACAAGAACATCAACATTATTTGGATACTTACTTACAGAAAAGTTTACAATTGCTTGTTAAAAAGCAATGCTAAACAATTTTTTTTACTCCGGCACAATACAAAGCAGTGATAAAAAGAATAAAATAGTGTTATATTAAAAATTTTAAAATATATTTGAAAAGTATTTCATAACACATTGCTTTTACTTTTTTCTTTAAAAAGATTTTAAAGAAACCTGCTGAATCAAAATCATTTCTACCTTAAAGACAAGATATTTTGACGCTTAACAATTCTCTTTAATTTCGAGCACTTAATAGCAAAGTTCTTTTGACTCATTAATGTTATTATCTGTTTATCCTACATTTTTATTTTTCCTTTATTCAATTAATCTTTATGGAAAACCAAACAAAAAGGAATCATGTCTACAACACCAATATGGATTCTGGAAAGCAATGCAGCTCAAAACAAGAAGAATTCTATCAACTTCTATTTGAAAAAGCAAGTTCTCTCACAAAAATATGCCTCGAACATCATAAAGTTGTTTGTCGTTTCAATGAAAAAGCTTTCAGGACTGAAACTCGAAAGTTGCAACTTATTCAAACACAATTCTAACGGGAATTCGAAATCGCAGCGTCGTTTGCGTTGCTGAAATTGATCAGACGAACTAGTGCTGTGAACAGTGTCCACAAAATGGGTTGATAGAGTCCACAAAGCGGAAATTAATTGATGGTTAATTGATTCCCGTTATTAAAGCTTCATTATATCGTGGTTGTAACACTGTCGCCTCCAAAATATAAAATAACTACAGACATACATACATTAAAAAATAAATACCCCTTGCTTGTTTTCTTGCTGGTCCTTTCCTGTAGGTCTTTTTTTTTCCTCAGGAGAGGAGGCTGAGAATCCAACATGGATACTAACGCAACAGGCAAGCAGGGATGCGTTGATTATGTCGGACTCCTGGTGAATCGAGGCGGCTCGACCCAACAGACCTACCGACTAAACTCAGCCTAAGCCTTTGGTCCTAGTGACCCTACTGGTTTATATTGACGGGGGCCGCACCTCAGGAGAGGTACGGATAGCGCTGCCCCATGGGGAGGGCATAAGCACAAGAAGAGGTGCGGTTCACCAAAGTGGGACCGGCCTGTATTGACAGGGAACCTACACGTGGCTAAGCAGAAGGCTGCCGATTAGGGGGAGACAAGGGGAGCGACGGCTCAGACGCCGCCGCTTGCAGGTCTAGAAGGTCCTACGTGAGTTGATTGGTGGGGTCGCTAAGGACATGTCGCGGTCTACGTATCCTCTGCCGATATTGACTGTTTGTAGAAGGTCTCTAGCCGTAAACTTATAAACCAATGGCGTAGTATGTTTGGCATGTAAAAGTGATCGTTAAATCTTATTTGAAGTTTAATAATGGCGCCCAAGATGCATGGGCTTGACATATGTGTAACTGTCATGTTAGCTAATAACTTAGTCAAAAGTATTTTTTAAAAGTGAACGATAACACTTTTTTGTGACTAGAGAGAAGCAGCTTAATGCGGGTGAAGATCAAGCATCGCCTAACTTTAACAACTTAGTAACTGTTAACAAGTTTTACTAGTTTAGTAGTAGGAACACAAAAGTTTTCCATATTTTAATTCTGTCCAGGCTTTGGTAATACCAATTTGGCTAACCAAGCAGCCGAGTTGAAATATTTATATGATAAATAACCCATATGGTTTTTTTGAAAACCAATAAAATATTATTGGTTTTCAAAAGTAAGTACAAAACTTTATCGAAAAAGACTATTTTATGTTTGTATTATACGCCATTCTTGTCTATTTCTATGTAGTTTCGATTGATTTCAGACTTTCTATCATCACACCGCTCGCCATCGATGCGCACACATTGTAACTTAAATAGTCCCGTAAATTGCGGTTCCAGAGGAATTTCCTTCTGCGTACATTTCGATTGCGATGTGAGCTCCCTGCCGAGGTTTTCCCGGAGGGCCACAGTATGGGGTTCGTCAAAAGGAAAGTAAATAGGTTATAAAGGGTCGGAACACGCGACTGACACCCCTATTTATATAGGCAATGTTAACCACTTACCGGCGGTCCCTAGGCCTGTTTTTTACAATCGTGATATAAAAAAACAATCAATTAATCATAATAGTAATCAAATTACATCGAATGAATCACTATTTTATTTAAGTAAGCATACAAATTATACAAGATATCGTTTTCTACATTTAAATTCTCTGAAAACAGAACGACACATTGGCGTATAGCCTGCCGACACACCACTTATACGCGGCGCCGCGCCGCGCCGTCAGGGCCGGCGCAGCGTTTTGATCAACCATTCATTATTAAAGCGAACTGACAGCCGCGCCCCTGCCACTTTGTACGCGCATTATTTAGTGGTGCATGAATCGTAAAACATTTAACGGTAATAATATTTTCATTCATTGCTTGAATATTTGATACAACTTCGTGATGTAACATTCGCTTTTGGTATCGCTGGGATTTCAGTTCAAAAGGATTGATGTTCGTAATTCATTATTTGTATAATATTTGGACAGAACATTTCTGTTCTTACTCGTATATACTTATTTGAAATGAATACAGATATTTTTACCAATTGATCTAAATCAGAGGTTTCCAAACTTGTTTGTGTCGTAGATCCTTATCATGTTTTTTGGTTTTGGGTAGACCCCCCTACTTACCTGATATTGAATGCTTACATTCTACAACTTGCAAAATTTTATAAACATATATAATATTTTTTTCACTTCAGTAGCTCAAACATGAAGGTTTTGCTGCTTAAAATCAGTGAGTAAAATCGATTTTTACTCACTAGTGAGACAAAGCTAACCACAGATTATAGTAACCTATGTATAGTAACTAATGGGATAACCATACAGACTATGTTTAACTTTTAATTGTTGTATAATTTTGAATTTAAATAAATGAGTTATTTTACAATATACTCGTTCCTGTGTCTTATTTTATTTCCAAAGTAGGTATGATATTTTTTCTCGCTGCTGAAGTGAAAAGTTATGTGTGTCACACGAGAGCAAAGTTGTTTGCATCTCGTGCCTTTGAATCCCTCGACACGCTCAGGATTCTACTCTAGAATCACTCGCTTCGCTCGTGATTCAAACAGAATCCTTCGCTTGCTCGGGACTCAAATCAGCACGCGCAGCAAACATCAACTTTGCTCACTTGTTGCACAAATAACTATTTTACTTCATAGGTACTTTTATAAAGATATAACTTCATAGGTATTTTTATATTAGAAGATAGTATGATATAAGTAAATAGATACTATCAGTGTATGAGATCCATTATCGTAGACCCCCAGTTTTATTTCATGGACCACCAAATTTTTTTTCGCTGATTCTCACAGATCCTTAGGTGTCAATATAGACTACTTTAGGAATTACTGATCTAGATGGTGATGTGTCATTTCGAATGAGTCATAGTACGATTCAAATATAATGTTTAATATAGAACGATTATTACCAACTGTAATTTCTAACCCTTGATGCAAAAACGATAGCGTGTTATAAGTTGGCATGTCTGTCTGTGTATGCGTGTGTGTTCTGAACCAGAATGATTGAAACAATTTAGATTTGGATTGTTTTTTGTTTGAAAGGTGAATTAGCTATGTTTGATGGAAATCGGTCTAGGATTGTCGACACGACAAAAGAATGGACTACATATTTGGTCACAACGTCGTCATTTTTCTTGATACCTATAAAAATCTATGATAAATTGCAAATCTAAGATGGCCGTCAGCACAAAACGGCTAAATTATATAATAGATATACGCTCGAGTGGGGTGATTATTAAAAACGTGAAGTGATTTTGTCGGGGTTATATGAAGTTTTTAATTTATATTTTTTAAATGTGTTGTAGTAGTGAAGAGGAGATATTATATTTATGACTTATTATCTATCAAATATATCAAATCTCTATAGTATATGGATCTATAAGTCAAAAAAGCAAAAACCAAAAAACTGAACTACAGAAAAAGTGTATAAATAAATGCTGACAAGTGCAAATGGTGTCTCTGTGTGATAATGTGTATGTGTGTAACGTGCGATTTGAGTAAATAAATAATTAATCAAATAAAAAATACAAGGAAATGATAACTCACACATCTCTAATTTTACACGAAATAAAACTTCTTTATATAACAGATTTTATCTTAATTAATCTTTCGAGCCGATTAATTGAGTTGATGCCTTTTTTATTCATGATGATGATGATATTTATATATAAACTAGCTTTCCGCCCGCGGCTTCGCCCGCGTTATATTCGAATTTCCCACAGGAAGGTTATGTTTTAACAATGCTGCCATACAACCTTTCACCCCCTCCTTTCAACCTTTTACAACCCTTTTCTGCTTTAAAAGGTAGCCTCTGTCCTTTCTCAGCCTCTAGACCATCTGTGTACCAAATTTTAATTAAATCGGTTCAGTGGTTTTAACAATATTTTCATACAACCTATTATCCCTCCTTTCAACCTTTTACAACCCTTTACAACCTTTTTTATATAAAAAAGTAGCTTGTGTCCTTTCCCGGGCTCTAGACTACCTGTGTACCAAATTTAATTTAAATCGGTTCAGTAGTTTTGGCGTGAAAGCGGAACAGACAGACAGACAGAGTTACTTTCGCATTTATAATATTAGTATGGATTAATAGTACCGTATTAGAGAAAGAATCATTGTAGAAGCAACAATGTAGATATGATTATTTTTGTAGATACAATGACATGTTGGGAACACAGTCACGTATCGCTCAACAACGCTCCATATTAAATACACTGCAATCGTGATGCCATAATTTGGTAAATTTGTATTTATTTATACGACAATGTATACTTGCATTATTCATATACGTTATATTTAATGTAAAAGAGCTTAAAATGTGCTCTGTTTTATTGGAATTATGTTAAAAAAAATATGCTGAAATTAAAATTATGATTATATAAATTAATAGTACATTATGGTATAAGTACCTCGGTTCCCTCATTCAGAACGACGGCGAAATAGACAGAGCTGTGCAGCATAGGATTAACGCAGGGTGGATGAAATGGCGACAGGTCACAGCTACAACGTGCGATCCCCGAATGCCAATAAGGCTGAAGGGGAAAATTTACAAATCGATCATCCGACCTGTCGTCATGTATGGAAGTGAATGCTGGGCCGTCAAGAAGAAGGATGAAAATAGATTGCATACAAATGAAATGAGAATGTTACGATGGATGTGTGGTGTGACAAGGATGGATAAGATAAGGAATGAGTACATAAGAGGAAGCCTGAAAGTAGCGCCAGTGGTAGAAAAAGTGAGAGGAAGTAGATTAGCATGGTTTGGACATGTGATGCGGAGGGATGAAAGTCATGTCACAAAGCGAATGTTGAATATGAAAGTGGAGGGATACACGGGCAGAGGAAGGCCGAATAAAAGATGGATCGATTGTCTGAAGAATGATATAAGAATGAAAGGAGTAAGCATGGAAATGACGGCTGATAGAGAGGAATGGAAGGAAAAGATCTACTGCGCCGACCCCAGATAATGGGAAATGGGCAAGAGGATGAGGATGAGATTATGGTATAAGTGTGTAATGTTGGTCCGTCCTCGGCTCCTTAAGACCCTCGCCTGACGGCTCGGGCCTCAATGCGCCTCAGCGGTAATCATCAGTACACACGTGTATCATATAACGTTTTTCAACACACTTCTGAATAAAATAATACTTAAATAAAAAATCATTTTACATAGTAGATGAAAAGTTTATTTAGAGAAACAATTAGTAAATGTGCAGTTAGTAAAATTATAATTAACTATTTTTCTTCATAAATTGTATTTGCAGACATCTTAATTAATAACTAACTAAATAACTTCAAAAGAGAAAACGAGACGAGTTGTGAAAAATGTTTCGTAATGGCGGGAAAAATTAATCAGTTTTCCTATGCGCGCGCATCGGCCATAGACTAATAAATTTCATAATGGCGGGAAAAAATAATTCGTTTTCCTATGCGCGCGCATCGGCCATAGACTAAAAAATGAGGTTTCTTTTTTTATGGGCTTTTCGCGGGTAGCTTTTTAGCGCAAATGTAAGCGTAACTCAACCAATAATATTAAAAAAACAACTATTACTTACTCGTGAATAATAGTAATGAAAAAGTCACAGTTTGATTATAGGTGTCATTATATGCCTAATTGCCATGGGATTAGAGCCACTTGATGAGGAAGTGTGTTGAAAATTATTTAAAGAAGAAACCGTATTTTTATTTTTATTTTTTTTTTATTTAAATATAAAATATAATTCTAAAATACAATTTGATGTTTGCCATGCATTATAAACCATATTTGGTAAATAAATAAATAATAATTATTGTTTGGAGCTCAATCCGGACACTGATGTCCAACATCTGACATCACATCACGTCACATGTATCGACCAATGAGGAGCTTCAGCGCGGGGCCCACCTGACCAACGGCTATTCAAAATTCATTCGCACAACATCCTTTCATACTTACGCATTGTAAAAATTAAGTAAAGCAGAATCTATTTTAAAACGCAATATATCTTTCATTTAATCATCAAACGCACACCTGCCATAACATTGGACCTTCAGAGCCACATTTTCGAGCTAGCGAGACGAGAAAAGCTGCAGGAATATTGACGCAAGCATCCAGCTGATACCGTTCCTGAAAACGCGCAAAAAGGTACGGCCAGCCAAACTGCCTATTTCTGCAATCGCTCCAGTCCATCTAAGTAATTCTGTGCTATTTGCTTAATTTCAGTGAGAATTTGCTGTGTCGTGTCTCTAATTGCTTAGTGACTAAACAGTGCCTAACGCTGAACATCTTCAGTTCTTCATCAATCGTGAGTACTTACTTCATTCTTATCACAGTCAACCGAAATGAGTCTAGAAACACGCGATAAATCACCCCTTAGATTTGATAATGATGCTATTATTAAGAATCTGATTAAAAAAAGAGGCATAGTAAAGGGTAGGTTTACCAAATTTCAAAATTATGTATCGTCTCTCAATAGTGAATCTGTAACAAATTCAGGTCGCATAGACTTGAAATTACGTACTCAAGGAGCAATAAAATTGTTTAGTGAATTCAGTGATATTCAAAGTCAGCTTGAAGAGTTGACTAGTGACTTAGAGGAACAGTTAAACCAGCGAGAGTTATTCGAAGACTCTTATATACTACATTGTCACAAGCTGAATATTTATTGAGTCCGATTGAGGTTACTGACGGCTCTAATTGTAATCACAAAAACACTGTACAATCTATAAAATTACCTACCATTTCAATGCCCACTTTTGACGGTTCGTGCCAGCAATGGTTAGAATATAGGGATACGTTTTTGTCATTAGTGCACAATTCAACCGAATTAAGTAACATTCAAAAATTCCATTACCTTAAATCATCCCTAAAAGCAAGTGCTGAATTAGTAATAAATTCGGTTGAATTCTCTAGTGATAATTACCAGATTGCATGGGATCTACTTCTCAATCGCTACAATAACAGTAGATTATTAATACACAGTCACATCAAATCTTTGTTCACTATGCAAAATATAAATAAAGAATCACCCAGTTCGATTCGTAAATTAATTGATACCGTATTAAAAAATTTACGGGCTTTAAAAATATTAGGGGAGCCTACCGAGTCATGGGACACATTGATTATTTATATTATGGTATCAAGGCTAGATCCTGTCACAGAACGCGAGTGGGAAGAATACAAAGGAACGTTATTGTCATCTAGCAACAGTAATTCCATAACCCGTTTTAAGATTGATGAACTGATCCTTAAAAACCGGCTTATGTTAAAACATTGCAGTATCACACAACAAACCAAACGTGGATAACAAAAAATATCACACCCAAAGCCAATCTAAAATTCACTGCAATATTTCGACCAATAAAACACCCGAACGATTCACTCGCGGTCTTAAGCTTTGTTTACTTTGTAAAACAAATCACCCACTTTATTCATGTAATAAATTTTTAGATTATGATTTGGAATCTAAATTGAATTTTATTCGCGAAAATCAACTGTGTATTAATTGTTTACGCGTAGGTCACAATGTCGATAGTTGCAGATTTGGGCCATGTCGAATGTGCAATAAAAAACATAACTCGTTGATCCATCCCGATAGCAATAGTGTTTCGAACAACGTTAACAGTTCTAGCTCGCACCATACGTCAGTCGTTACTACTGACTCCGCTGAGGTCGTGCCGCGGCCGCCGGTGTCGCTTGCGCAACACCGCCTCGCCGCAACGCCGTCCTCTTCTACCTTATCAGTGCAGTTGGCTGTTAAAGCTAATAATACTCAAATAAACACGCCCTATTCGCAACCAGTTTTACTGTCCACTGCTTTAGTCGAAATAGCGGATATTTACAATAACATTCATACGGCACGCGCACTACTTGATAACGGGAGTCAACGATGTTTAATTACGCAATCATTATGTAATATAATTCAGGCGCCACTAATACAGTCCACTCAGGAAATAAGAGGCGTTGGTAACTCGATCACAAACTGTACGCAAACGTGTGAGGTCGAAATTAAATCGCGCACCAGTCCTTTCGTCGCTCACATACAATGTTTTGTTTTACCAATGATAACGGCATCGTTGCCTGGCTTAACACTGAATAACGCAGATTTTAATATTCCTAGTAATATTGAATTAGCAGACCCGCAATTTTATGAATCTCAGAATATTGACATATTATTGGGCGCAGACATATTCTGGAAATTATTAAATAAAAATAAAGTTAAGTTATCTAGCGGACCTTATTTGTTAGACACGCAGTTAGGATGGGTTGTGTCGGGACCTGTTAGTATAACGTCGCATAATAAATATTTTAGTTGTAACTTTTCCCTTTCGATCGATTCCCAATTACGTCAGTTTTGGGAACTCGAGGAAACTGCAGTGTGTCGGGACACGCGCACCGATGAGGAACGTGCTTGCGAAGAACATTTCGTGCAAACTACTACGCGCACTAATGACGGAAGGTTCTGTGTAGGCATACCCTTTAAAAGACATCCTAGCACATTGGGGGAAAGCTATTCAAAGGCTGAGAGTAGATTTTTAGCTCTTGAAAGGCGACTACAGCGTAATGCAGATTACAAAAAACTTTACACCGATTTTATACGGGAATATATTAGTTTAGGTCATATGACTCGCATTGAACAGTATAGAACACCTAATTATTTTTTGCCGCACCACGGTGTGTTCCGTGAACATAGCACCACCACCAAATTACGCGTAGTTTTTGATGCAAGCGCTACGACAAGCAATAACATCTCACTTAATGACCTGCAGATGGTAGGGTCACCGATACAAGGAGATCTTATGTCTATTTTATTGCGATTTAGGTATGGTCAATACACAGCCTGCGCGGACGTTGAAAAAATGTATCGCCAGTGCTTAGTTCGCGAAGAGGACCGTGACCTACAGCTGATTTTGTGGCGTGAGGACCCGTCGCAACCTATAAGTATTTATCGATTAAATACTGTTACTTACGGTACGGCGTCTGCTCCCTATTTAAGCTGTAGGTGCTTAAAACAACTTGCAATGGACTGCACCAACAGTGACGTCAGCAAGGTCATAAATGAGGATTTTTACGTTGATGACCTGATCACGTCAGCAAATGATAAAGAGCATCTACTAGATATTTGTCAGGGCGTAGAAAAAGTTTTAAGTTCCGGTTGCTTTCCACTTCGCAAGTGGGTCTTTAACTTTAATTTAGAAAATGTTCAAAAAGACATGCCTAATATTTCTAAGGAGCTTACTTTGGGTGAAAATGTAAACTCAAAAACGCTAGGCTTGGGATGGTACCACTCTAGTGATCAACTTCACTTCAATACACAGTTCGAAGGTGACACTAAAATTATAACAAAGCGTTACATACTATCACATATCTCCCAAATATTTGACCCATTAGGATTATTAAGCCCTTACGTTATGTTAGCTAAAATCTTATTACAACAGCTTTGGTTGTTGAAGCTAAACTGGGATGACGAGGTTCCTACTGATGTTAAACAACTATGGGACAACTTTTCTAATTCATTACACCTTCTCACAGAAATACGAGTGCCGCGACACGTTATGGGCAGTGAGCCCGTGCGTCGCGAACTGCATGTATTTTGTGACGCTTCCATGTCTGCGTACGGTACATGCATATATACACGCACAATTAATCGCGACGATTCAATAACAGTCAGGCTTTACTGTGCAAAAGGAAAGGTTGCGCCCTTAAAACCAATAAGCATTCCGAGACTGGAACTATGCGGAGCCCTAACAGGCGCCAGATTATATAATAAATTACGTGAATCGCTGCATTGTCAGTTTGACAGTGTGATATTCTGGAGCGATTCAACTATTGTGTTAGGGTGGTTACGTATGGCACCTAATTTACTCAAAACGTTTGTACAGAACCGGGTTGCTGAGATTCATGAAATCACAGAGAGTTTACCATGGTGTCATGTAAGCAGTACGGATAATCCAGCTGACTTGGTATCCCGTGGAGCTCAATTGAGTGATTTACATATGTCACGTTTATGGTGGGAAGGACCTACGTTCCTTCATGACTTTAATTTTAAATGTTGTTCCCCCAACTTACATCATACTAATTTTGAATGTACTGAGTTGCCTGAAATTAAAACCAAACCGCTATGTACATTATTGACTACTGCGGAGACATCATTATTCCCTTTCAAAAGATTCTCTCAGTATAATCGTATAAGACGTACTTGTGCATATGTATTACGCTTTATTTTTAACCTTAGAAATAAAATAAATAAGCGTCACGGGCCACTGACCGTTGATGAGCTTACGACTGCGAGCTCAACATTGATCAGACTAGCCCAACAGGAATCATTTCCAGAAGAATATAACATATTTTTAAATAAACTTAAACTAAAAGGTAAACACAATTTATGTAAATTAAATTTATTTATGGACAATTTTAAAATATTGCGAGTTGGCGGCAGAATCCAAAATTCTTTAGAATTTACATTCGAAAAAAAGCATCCGATTTTAATTTCACCAAAACATTGGCTTTCTATATTAATTTTTAGATACGAGCATTTGCGCCTACATCATGCAGGTCCACAGATGCTTCTGTATGACATCCGCGAGAGCTATTGGCCAATAGGAGGTAGAAATCTTGCTAAGCGAATAGTGCACGATTGTGTTACCTGTACGCGATTGAGAGGTAAGGGCTTGTCACCTATTATGGGCAACCTACCGCCAGAAAGAATCACACCGAGCTATCCCTTTCTGCGATGCGGCGTTGATTACGCTGGACCAGTGCTGGTACTGAGCCGAAAGGGAAGGGGTGCGAAATCAACGAAAGGTTACATCTGCTTATTCGTTTGTTTAGTGACACGCGCAATACATTTGGAGCTGGTCAGTGATCTTTCGTCGGACTCATACCTTCTCGCTTTGAAACGATTTATTTCGCGTCGCGGTAAACCTGAGGAAATTATATCTGACAATGGTAGAAATTTCGTAGGACTAGCCAACGAGTTCAACAAACTTTTGTCTAACTGTTCTTCTGATATCATTGAATACGCTACAAATCAAAACATAAAATTTTCTTTTATCCCCCTTATGCGCCTCATTTCGGTGGATTGTGGGAGGCTGGAGTTAAGTCATGCAAATATCACATGTCACGAGTAATTGGTAACGCACATCTCACTTTTGAGGAATATAGCACAGTGTTATATCAAATTGAGTCAATCCTTAACTCCCGTCCCTTAAGTCCATTATCCACAGATCCCAACGATTTCTATCCACTCTCTCCTGCTCACTTTCTGGTTGGTCGTCCTCTCAGCGCGCCAATATCAGAACGACTGAACGACACACCTGCACATCGACTGACTCGCTTCCAGAGAATCGAACAAATTCGACAACATTTCTGGACACGGTGGAGCAAAGAATACGTGTCTGAACTGCAGACCCGGCTCAAATGGAAAGAACATAAGTCTGATCTTCAGCCAAACACTTTGGTAGTTATCAAAGAAGACAACATACCGCCGCTGAAGTGGAGTCTGGGGCGTATAATATCCACGAAGCCAGGACGAGATGGAGTCTCCAGAGTGGCCGACATTCGGACATCGTCAGGAATAGTTCGTCGCGCATTCCCAAAGATATGTCCTTTGTTTAATTATGACGAAGAAATTACATTGGACGCCGATGCTTCCAAGGCTGGGGGCATGTTTGGAGCTCAATCCGGACACTGATGTCCAACATCTGACATCACATCACGTCACATGTATCGACCAATGAGGAGCTTCAGCGCGGGGCCCACCTGACCAACGGCTATTCAAAATTCATTCGCACAACATCCTTTCATACTTACGCATTGTAAAAATTAAGTAAAGCAGAATCTATTTTAAAACGCAATATATCTTTCATTTAATCATCAAACGCACACCTGCCATAACAATTATAATAATTAAAAAATAATTTATACCTGTATAAGATAAAAATTGCTTTAATTATGTAATAAGACATTCATTTTCAGTTTAAGTCATCTATTTAATTTATTTATTTAGTACACCAACGACTGTTACAATAATTCGACTACAAATACAAAAATAAACATTTACATGCTAATTGCACAGCTACTTAAAGCTATACACTGAATGCTTATAACGTTTCAAATACACGTATTAAATAAATAAGTACCCTAATCTATTTATTAAACTATAAAAATAAAAGTGCTAAAAACACGGAGCAAACACTAGTCTTTAGACTTATGGCAGGTTTAAGTTTTGCCAGAGACATAAAGTGTACTTTAGGTACCCATTATACTTTGTACCCATTGTACTTATTGCATATATGTGCAAACAAACAAACTGTTACACATACACAGTAGGAAGTAAGATATTACACTAACATTTTTCACACACCGTTCATCGAACACACGCGAAAACACTCCGCAGCACATGAGTTCACGAAATATATATAATATGAAAGACTAGTAATTTATAAGTGTCATGTGAAAGTTCCGAAGTCAAATCTCCACAGGACATTATCCATCTACAAAGGCATTTTTTGTTCGATAAATCTGAGGGATTGCCGTTCACTTCCGCCTATAAATCCTGGCGTTTCACGCGGCGTGCGTTTTGCCCGGCAGACGAAACGGCCCAGGGCATATGGATTTGTGACGATGCATGTCAGCCGCAATAGTTATGTTCGATTATCACACACATTTATAAAAGAAAATAAACCATATAGTGATTTAGTAACGCGGAAAATTTATTCCAATACCAAAAGAGCGAGGTATGGTGAGCCTCTAAATCGCAAGAAACAATTTAATTGCTACTTCTTCTAATTGCTTGCTTGTTTTTCAGACCCTTTTTCCCTCAGGAGAGGAAGGCTGAGAATCCTCACAAGGAGTACGAAACGAATCCAGGATACCTCCGCAACGGCAAGTGTCACAGAGGTTACGTTGGACCTGAGCGGTACGATCGCGTGACCTACCAACTTAACTCAGCCTAAGCCTTGGCCATAAGGGCCCCATGGCTCTGGTTTCCCTTCAAATCGCATAAATCTTTTGCCTTTTCTGGACCCATCCGGGAAACGCAGAGTCGATAGGCTCACTAACCCACCAGCTTGACAACGATTTGGTGAAGGTCGCAGGAAGGTGCTGGTCGCTAGCAAGCAGGACGGATCGGTATGGAGTTTCTTGTGGGAAGTCCAACAGTGGGCGTCTCTTGTAAAATAATAAAAAAATACATATATTTTACATCCACACCAATCAGCGTAGCCTATTTATTGTAAGTAACTATTGTAACGAAAGGACATACATATATTTTTAAATAGAAATATTAATAGGCAAGAATTCTCGTAGTCGACTTTTTTTTTTTGTTCCTCTGAGGAAAATGCATTAAATTGCATACCCCGGCTGTGGCGAGCCGGCGGTTATGTGGGGCTCTCCTCCCCAGAAGGGGGAGGCCTACCCACTAAAAACCTCAGGGATGACCTTCCTCAGGCATGCAGGGAGCCCCCGGGAACATCAAGCCACTTCCGGGAACCCCCAGCCTCCGCTCCCCCGCCTAGAGGGGAGCCCTCCTCGGGGGAGGCTACACTACCTCCCCCGGTCTCCTCCACCGACGACGCCCCCCGGCCACGGAAGGGGCGTGGTCCATCCCGGGTCGCCGTAGCAGTCGCGACTTCCTCGCGCCCGCCGGCGACCCGCGGCGGCGCCGCAGCTGTGCTACCGAGCCCGGCGCCGTCTCGTAGTCGACTTATAGTTGAACCCAGGACCTCGAAGATGGCGACATCTCGAAAGCGGTGCACCAACCACTCGGCTACAGAAATCGTCTAATATTGATTGAATTACGTGTCCTGTTATTTTCTATCTGAACTATTATATGACTTACTGAAATGAAACAAGTTTTCAAATTTAGCTCACGTGTATTTTATGTTTACATTGTTATTTTATTATCCCGACGTTTCGAATGCTTTCCAGCGTTCGTCGTCACGGGACAACTAAAAATGTATGGTGTTATTGAGTACAGATAATAAATCAAATATATACGAGTATTTACTAACCGTTGCTTCTATTTCATCTTCGGAATATCCTTTGTCAATGTCATTTAGTCCTTTCCACGCTAAAGGAGCTGACTGTGTCTATGGTTTTAGTCTGTGGAGTCTATTCAATTCATTGTTTTTGTGTACACCTAAATAATTCACTACTCGTATGTTGAAATCAGGACATTTTTTTATTTCAATTGAAAGGCCCGCAAAAGCATGGTAAATAAAATATAATGGACACTTTTTATTTATTATAATATCTATAGTTGACAGCAAGTTATTGTAATATCCTTAACAGTAACCCGATACGAAACTCAGCGAATTATTTTTTCTTGATACTTAAAACTAGCCTATTATTGCAAAATTTTATACGTTAGTTACATATATAAAAAATGAGGTATTTGAAATTCACATAGTTCTTTTTCTTAACGCATTGTCGAAAGCTTACATCCAATACGCCAAAAAAAACTAAGAGTTCTGTATATGTATTTCATTCACATATAGTATTGAATTATATACGGATAAATTTTATACAGATGGATTTAATGGGGATGGATTTTATACGGAAGAAGAAATATTTTCCTTTTACGTTTAAAAGCTTAGCGAGTCCCTGCGGTTACTCCGGAGATTTGTGTCACACACTGATCGCTTTACGTGGCAAATGTGGGCAATTCCAAAGCCACGGATTTTGAAAATATACCAAAATATTCATAAGTATATATATTTTCGTTAAATAAGACGAAAACTGTGAAGCAAACCAGTGACATATACATTGTAAATATTATACTTAGTAGTCGGCTCAAAGGACCAAATGTAGGGAGGGTTTTAAAATAAGTTAAAGATTTTGGTTAAAGTAAACATAGTAAAAGATACCAGCGTTTTGAATACCACCCAACGGTTAAAAATTACTACAGTAGCCTTTATTAAATAACTTTACTTATTTCTTTTCAAATATTAAGTGATGTATTTCTAAAGTTTATTTTAGTTAGTTTTAGTAGTTAGAAAATTCTTAGTTCCGTTTAGTTTTTATACAATATCCATATAATTGTTAACGAAATTAGTTAGCGGGGTATAAGTTTTATAAAATTATTGCATCCAGCTATATATGCTATAGCTATATATATATTGCATAACTTACTGTGAATTTGTCACAAAAGTGCATTACATAAATTGTTAGATTATTTTTAATAATAGTTATAACTATTTAATTACATTGTTATCGACATTGTAATTATAGAAGCTAATAAAGAGGCATTCGAACACCTATTTAGTATAGTTTTCTAAGTCACACGTTGATGTTGACGTTGACGTTGATGGACCGAGTGCACGAGTTTTTATGTCGTTAAAGAGTGCAGAAATTACGAAATTACACAACATACATTTTTTGGAATATCTTTATAATACGTTAATTGAGTTATGATGTATCTTCTATCTGTACAGAAAAATTAATGTACATGTTAAATAAACTCTGTCTGTCTGTCTGTGAACTGTAAATTTCTTATTAGCTCTAGTCTTTAGTTTATTAGTTTACTAGCTTTCTGCCCGCGGCTTCGCCCGCGTGGATTTCGGGATTGGGTGTATAGAGGGTTAAGGGTCATAGCTTTTGCCCACGGCTACATATACGCGGAAGTCGGTTTATGGTGCGAAGATTTTATCGCGCTTCCCGTGGGACTATCCGTTTTTCCGAGATAAAAAATGCCGCAAAACTCCTCAAGAATCACTCTATCTATTGATGAAAACCGCATAAAAATCTGTGCAGTAGTTTTTGAGCGAAGCCTTTATTGCGCATCCCGTGGGATCTGTCGATTTTTCCGGGATAAAAAGTAGCCTATGTTACTCGGGGAGAATGTAGCTTTCCAAAGGTGAAAGAATTTTTGAAATCGGTCCAGTAGTTTAAGCGTGAAGAGGTAACAAACAAACAAACAAACAAACAAACACACTTTCGCATTTATAATATTAGTTGGGATAAAGAGTATACATTTTTTTAAATATTTTTTTATACCACTATGAAGACAAAAAGGCTTACGGTCTACCTGATGGTAAGCAGTTACCGTCAGGGATACTACAAACGCGTTACTATTTTTTTTATCTACAGTTACAAGGATGAAATTATAATAGATTTCCATCTCTTTAAATGTAAGTAACGGAAAATATTCTTTAGTAAATATCGGTGGTGCTGTCATCTCCGCATTGGTATATTCGGGGAGTGCTGGAGTCGATCCTGCTATGTACTAATGTTTTTCGTTTTTCGAACTTTCTATGTACATCTAACTGACGCTTCTACGGTGAAGCAAAATATCGTGAAGCAACCTACTTATACCTGAGAAGGTATTCAAAAGATGTACATATGTAGTCATACCAATTCGCACTAGGCCTGGTTCACTAAAGCTTATTCGCCCTAACATCGGCTGCTCAAATTCAAAACCTAGTAACACCTAAATTGAAAAAAAAAGTTCTTGGCATTTTCGACTTACTAGGTGGTACCGAAACGATGTGGACTTTAAAACACCCATTTTCATGCGTAATTTTTAAGATATTATTTAGCAAGTCTAAGCAATTTGCCATGATTACGAGAATTTCTTTGAAGTACAAATTCTAAACTTAGTATGTCAGAATACAAATTTAAAACCCTAGCAGATCAAGCGACTTACTAAGTTATGAATTTTAAATACCAACTTGCTATGTTTTGAATACGGCGCCAAATACCAAATACCAAACACCCAAATCGTTATCTCTTCCAGCTTCGTCGGGCTAACGAATCAAAGTAGCCGACCCGATTTTTTTGCTCTCCTGAACATTGTTGTTGGAAGGAGTTACTATGTTTTGATTTTAAGCAGCGGACACAGCGTAGACTCGCTTGATTGAAACGTATATGGACTGTGATGATGACTATTCTGTATTTAAATTTTTACACTGTCTTATATTTTCTCTCTTGTAACAATAATAAATAAAATGTAAACCAAAATACATAGGGTAATTATTATGTACGGATATCTTACAAGTTGTGTGTAGAATGACTACACACAACTTGTAAGAAGTTGCAAGTTGGAAAGTTGCAATTCAATAGGCCTTTCTACATTGTTCTGGGAATGTAACAATGTCATCTCGTATTATTTATTTTGATACCGAAAGGTTAAAAGTAACAAGATACATTATTTCAAAGTTCCTCTCACAATGACGGGGATAAACTTTGTGCCATGGAAACGTAAGACTCAAGAACTTTGTTGGAGAAAAAATACTCGCACTTGTTTCAAGTTTGTTGTTCTTTCATTGATTCTTTTCGGTCTAAATTAACGTTGTTATATTATATTATTTCTTAGATTAAAACTTATCTTTGGATAAAACGTGGCTAGTGCATTTAATATTTCGTAGATACATTTGTATATGATGGAGGATATATGAGATGAAACATAAAAATTCTTGTGAATCCCACTAACATGCACTAAGCCAGCGCAAAAACATTTTTCAGAATATTGGAGACTCTTCCCGAGATCATATATATAAAATACTGATAACCATAATTATAAATGTATTATATTTGTAAAATTTGTTAATTTAATTACGTTGTACGCTGTGGGTAACGGCAGAACACAGCTGAACCTCCATTTTTTATCCATCTTTTGTTACCTGTGTTTCACAATAAATTATATTTGATTTGATTTGATTTGATAAGAGTGTCAAGGAGCCAAATTGTAACTGAAAACCATTTGAATGAAATCAAGCTATCTCACTAGCATCAAGCCAGTACCAATTATGATATGGTCGGCGCTGCTTTGGCTTAATGCTCCTTTTCAAGCACATATGACATTTTTTATGGGTCAGAACTGCATTGTCTCCTCTTCTGAGGAGGCGATCGCCCTTGTGATTAAACTAGACAGTTCTTAGAAGGCTGACTTTAGTCGGTACGGCGGCATACCGTTCGGACCGCTCCGGCTGATATAGTGTCCGACATAATTACCGTAGCACTTGCCGCTGCAGTGGTATTCTGGGCACGTTTCGTACTTCTTGTGAGGATACGAAGCCTCACTCTTACACAATACTTCGCTTTGTTAGATAATGTACACAATTTATAGACGATTTTCTCATTTCAGGCCAAAAGAATCAAGTTGGTGTTGGACAGGTAAATAATTTTATTATTCAGATTCATTCCTCAGTCTTTTTCCTAAAATGTCCCCAGTTCTAAATAAGGTTAGATGTGTTTATTTCCTTTCCTTTGCTCTCTATTGTTCTTAAAACTGGGTAGGTCTGAAAAGGTGTTTTGAAACCGGATGATATTTTGTGAAATCACTACACTACAAAAACAAAGTCGGTATCCGCCGTCTGTCTGTCCCTATGTATGCTTAGATCTTTAAAACTACGCAACGATTTTGATGCGGTTTTTTTAATAGATAAAGTGATTCGAGGTTTCTGATGTGATGATGCAAATAAGCACGTTTTTTGTTTTTGCACGTTTTTGGTTATATTGCAAAAACGCTGGCTAAACCCTATGAGATAGACCAAAATAATGTATAATAACGTGCCCAGACATTTCGTACTCCTTGTGAGGATTCAGAGCTTCACTCTTCTGAGAAAAAATAAAAAAAAAGCCGGTAGAAGATCTATCTGTATTTAACAAAGTTTTTTATATCTATAAAATAAAAATCTAGATAAATCACAACGCATACGCATACTACAGTGTTTTATAATAAACGTTTATCTTTCATGTCGCACAGGTGTACAATAACCTGCCTATAAAGAAGAAAAATGGATATACCCAGATATCAAAAGTTTTGTTGAACAAAGGCTATTCCCTAAAATGTATTACAGTGTTTCAGAATTTTTCAATAATTAAAGCAAATAATACGTTATATTGTCCAGTGGTTTATTATTTGGTACCAAAATCATTTTTTTTCATTATGTAAAATGTGACCTAATTCGTTTTTCTTCTTGCACCTTTTTTTCAAACAAACTTTAGTATTACTCAATGCTGTAAATATTTATAATTCTCTAAAACTCCGGTCTGCGACGACCGGCCCACCGGCCTACCCACTAAAACCCCCCGGTGTTCTCTGGGCCCATGTCGGAGTGCATGTGGCGGGGTGCAATTCTACCGCCACAGAGTCCGACAACCCTGTGTTAAGTTTAGTTAGTACTGATACGAAACAAATAATAACGTTGAATGAACTCTATTATTGGTTAAGTCCCAATTTATAAAAATTACACTTTATTAAGTCTATCTAAAAAAAAAATAAAAGAATATTAGTGTGTAGTTTCAAAAATATAGGTGTATATCAGACAACGGCATTAGTTGAGTAATAAAAACTCTGAGAGATTCCGCAAATGTTTGTTTGCCGAAAACACCTCGTTTCGGATCGGCGATGAATTTTTAAAGCTTCGTGGACTCGATAAAATCATTATAGGGAAGTAGTCGAGTGAAAAGTTTTTTGAACAGGTAATTTTCCTTAGCACTTTGCCTTGTTGTGTTGAAAGTTCATTGAGGTGTGAGAGAAAAGAAAAAAATACCTTATTGATTTTGCCGCAATACCTGAATATTGTATTCGTAGTTGAGAGGCAATATTTTCGTAGCATAAATTATTAAAATTTGATTTTAAGACAAATGTAGTAAAGATTTTATTAAAATCTAGTATCAGAGAATATGAAGTTTCGAAAAATTGGAGAGACAATTATGTAATTATAAAATTGGCACCTATAACATCGCAAGGTTAAATTAGGAGCCGCTAGCTGCAGAATATATAACAAACACTAAATAATTATTCACTTTACTTTTTAGATTCTGTACTGAATTAAACTCTAGATGTGGACAGCAAAAATGTTCATACCCTTTGAGGCAGACAGGAAAGGGCTCTTAATATGAGGAAATGAGAAAAAAGTAAGTTTATTTGCATTCAACATCTGTGCCTTAGTAGGGACAAAACAGACAAATCGACCCATTCTGAATCTTAATTTTCCTATACCAAAACTCTCAATTTTAAACAAGTTTATTTCGTCTCGAGATGATATAATCGCGAGTGAGATGATGTTGGCAAGGCCAGTATGCGAATTATCAGTTTTACTAAAATCACTACAGCGTGTGCAAATCATCCTCAAATTCTTGAAATATAGAAAAGACAACGTAGCATGATCAATCTCAATATGAACCGTTAATTTTAAATATTTCCTCAAAATATTCAAAAATAAAATAAGCCAGTATTACATATTTTAAGTATTGCTAAACTGACATGGTTACAATCAATAATAACAAACTAATAAGCCACTGTTCCTACATCATTGGTTATCAAATCCTGCATCGACCTAGTTTGTTTCTTTATCATGGGTTATCAAATCCTGCATCGAACTAGTTGTTTCTTTATCATGGGTTATCAAATCCTGCATCGAACTAAATTCTGTTTCTGCATCATTGGTTATCAAATCCTGCATCAAACTAGTTTCTGTTTCTTTTTTTTTTGGTTATCAAATCCTGCATCGAATAAGTTTCAAGGTACACTTTGTGATCGGAATAAACATTTCTAGATGTTTGTCGTAACAAACTAGAATCGGCAAAGCTGTAAATAGTCACCGACGTTTCTCCAAAGCCTAGAGCATGAAACACATCAAAGCAGCATTGATAAATAAATGCAGTAGCTCAAGCGTCGCAAGGGCGTAAATCCGATTGCAAGTCGCTTGTAAGGCCGCAAGATATACAAAGAAGAGGATTGCACGAGCGAGCGGGACCAAGTTGTTCTTATTCTTTTGAACTATTCACAATGGTAGTCGCAATGACCTTTCTTTGTATTCCTTACAATAATCTGGGCGATTTAGTTGTAAGCTACCGCACTGTGGTCCCAATGACCTTGTATGTATCTTTCAAAATTATTCTACATTAGTACTGTTCATCCAATTCAATGTGTTAGTTATTGTACATGTATGTATACGCACCTATATATATATATATATAATATATATATATATATATATATATATTATATATATATATATATATATATATATATATATATAATATATATATATATATATATAATGTAATTTGAACGCCTTATAAATGAGCTCAAATGTGTATATAAAGCCACCGAATTAAAAGACCTAAGTATTTACAAAATTATACAACATTTTTACGAAAATAGCTCAAATACAGTTTTTCTCGAAGTACTGCGCTTGGTAAAATTAATTGTTACAGTTCTCGCGAGCAGTGCTTCAACCGAAAGGTCCTTTTCGTCGTTAAAACTACACACTTTTTTAAGAAATATACGAGTACAAGGCCAGGAACGACTTATAGATTACCTTCTTATAGCAATAAAACGAGTGCCTAACTTTTACGATAGCGTACTACAAATTTTTTTATTGAAAGATAGACGCGTTGATTTAATTTACAAGTAAATACAAAAAAATAACATACATGCACAAAATACGACCAACTTTTTTCTGTTAGATACTTAGTATTAATTTCGCAAACACAGAACATCAAAAAAACGCACCGGCCAAATATGCGCAAATTGATATATTTATAAAATCAGTCAATTTATGTATATTTGAGGTGGCACTAGCTCATCACCATCAGCATCATATCCATATGTTATACAGAAACGACGACGAACCTAAACGAATATGCTGTGAATATTTTTGGATAGTGCCATTTTTTTGCCTACCCTGTCTAAAAACTCTGTGCACGCCATTGACTGTCAGTTGAAATGCCAATTATTTGATTTCCTCAAACAACAATCATTATAATGAAATTTGTTTGTACTTTTTCCTTCCTTTACATTTTATCATCTCATAAATAATAAAGTAAAAAAACCATTAAAATCCACTTAAAAAGTAATGAATATGGCACGTCAGTAACATAAGTATTTGTATTTACGATGCTCAGCCATTTTGCACTACTGCCTGGGTTAGCTGGAAGAGAGTTTAGTTGTACTATTGTTGTGTTATATTGTGTTTTCATTACAAAAAATAAAAGTTGTATTGTGCAATTAAGAATTATATATTACATACATTACCGAATGAGATTTGGATAATAAGAAAGAAAGTAAGAAGACCAGTTAGAGTTATTTGACACACAGCTATCTGAACTACTTCCTGAATAACGTTTAGCTGTTTTGGAAATCCACAAGAAAAGCTAGAGATAAATTGTGACATCGCGGCTACTAAAAGTCAAAAACCACAGTAGAGTTATATTAAAAGATGAAGAACCTGTGCTCAGGAGATGAAAGGGATATTTTGGAAAATTGATTAAGAACGAAGTTGAGGAAAAATGTAAGAAAGATCGGAGAAAAATCGTTCTAGAGGTCGAAATAGAGGCAAAGTGTTTAAAAATAGGAAAGTCAAGCTTTTCTTCTCAAAATAAGTAATAATTAGAGATCGGATAATCGGATGCATATTTACCTAAAGTTAATTTTTGGCTCACATATTATGGAAGCGGCTTTTTAAAATACTTTTTGTTAAATAAAAATCCCGGGAAAATACGCGACTGCAAATTTAACGTAGTGATTTTGTTTGAAAATTACTAAATTAGCACGTGGTATTTATTTTCAAAAGACCGAGACTTCGGGTTCATTTATACAACTATGTATACGTATTTACCAAAATGTTCTACAGTACCGGAATTCCGGGATTTTTATTTATGGAAATAAAATAAAAAGACAGTTCCATACTTTGTCAAAAACTAAATTAGGTAAATAAATAAACATCCGGCTATCCAATTCCACAATCCCGGGATTTTTATGTAACAAAACAATAAAAAGCCGTTTCTATACTTTGTCTTAAACTAACATTTGTTGTTTATTATGCACGTCTTGTTGAGTATGTCAATAAAAGTTTAATTACTATATATATTAGTTTTATTTTATTTATTTTTATGCAGAAAATACCTTTACTTAGTAAACATTAATTACAATTTAGTAAAAGTATATATTTTTTATTACAAATCTTCAATAAAACGTCGGGTCAAAATGACCCAACGTCTTTGTTTTTGCAATTTTTTTCGCGTCATTGGCGCCGGGTTAATATTAAAGAAATAGATAAATATAGATAAAATATAGAAATAGATAAATATAGATAAAGAAATAAGTGAATAAATAAGGTTATTTTATATACCGTATGTTATTAGTTAAACAATCGACCTATATAGACGTCATCAAAGAACCAACAAAATAACCCTCGATTCCCTACATTGTATGCTGCAGCGGGCAATTTCACTAGAGAGTAATTTGAACTCGCACAAGTTGCAACCCCCTATAATATCGCCAGCCAGGTCTGAGTAATGAGTAGTTAGTGAATTTAACCTCGTTACACGTCAACTGGAAACAACACATCAAACAGTAGGAGTTCAACTGTGCGCAAATCATTGTATTTGGTTTGTTGCTTCTAGTTAAACATAATGTAGCACAACTACCGTTGGACAATAACTACGCTGCTTTTACTTACCCTAGCCCCTGATGGATTGAATTAATTTCACAATACTTTGCTTTGTTATATAATGAACACAATTTGTAGTCGATTTTCTCATTTCAGGCACCAACCAAAAGAATCAAGTTGGTGTTTGATTGGTGAATAATTTTACTATTCAGATTCATTCCTCAGTCTTTTTCCTAAAATGTCCCCCAGTTCTAAATAAGATTAGGTTTATTTATTTCCTTCCCTTTGCTCTCTATTGTTCTTAAACTTGGTAGGTCTGAAAACGTGTTTTAAGACCGGATATATAGATATTTTGTGAAATCACTACATCACTAAAACGAAGTCGCTATCCGCCGTCTGTATGTCCCTATGTATGCTTAGATCTTTAAAACTACGCAACGGATTTTGATCTTTTTTTTTAATAGATTAAGTGATTCAAGGTTTCTAATGTGATGTCGTAAATAAGCGCGTTTTTTGCGTTTATATTGCAAAATGCTGGCTGAACCCTACGAGATAGACCAAAATAATGTACTACAGTATTATGATCTTAACAAACCACTACTTTTCACTAGTTCCACTACTATTTAATTCAGCTGTGCTTGCTGTTTTTAAATAGTTTATGCTTTGTGATGTAACTTTTTCATGGAACTCCATATTATGATCTGAAAAGTAGTAGTTTGTTAAGATCATAATATGGAGTTCCATCAAGAAGTTACAGCACAAAGCATAAACTATTACTACAGTATTGTCTTCTTCGCTTTAAACAGTTCAACAAAAAAGTCCGCGATGATACATATATGTTTATCTCTTAGGGATAACTGACCATAACCATTTTTTCATTGCACCCGTACGAAGCCGGGGTGGGTCGTCGCTAGTGCTATCATACATCTGAAGCATAATTTAATTATCAATCGGTTTTTTTAATTACATTACATGTACCAAGTAAAATATTGGATGTATTATGGCAATTAAGTCTTAGTCAACTACACTGTATTAGTGAGGGTTGACCATTATACACATCTTAGTATACCTCCCTGATAGTCCACGTTTGTGAACAAGATTATGTAACTGAATAGTTATGGCTATAAAGTATATATGTGTGGTGTATACAGCGATACACGACGCCGTTCTCGAAGTTGTTCACAAATATGTATACCTCGGGCAAATACTGCAGTTATGCAAAAACAACTTTGAGAACGAGGTGAATAGGAGGATTCAGTTGGGTTGGGCGGCATTTGGGAAACTACGTCGAGTCTTTACGTCGTCGATCCCACAGTGCCTAAAGACGAAAGTCTTCAATCAGTGCGTCCTAGCCGTAATGACTTACGGAGCCGAAACGTGGACACTGACGGCACGACTAGTCCACAAGTTCAGAGTCGCTCAGCGGGCTATGGAAAGGGCTATGCTGAGGGATCGCATCAGAAATAAGGTGCTACGTCAGAGAACCAAAGTCATCGACATAGTCCACAGGATTAGCAAACTGAAGTGGCAGTGGGCTGGCCATGTTAGCCGTAGAACCGATGGCCGTTGGGGCAAACGTGTTCTAGAGTGGATACCGCGAAACGGCAAACGTAGTGTAGGACGTCCTCAGGCAAGGTGGAGTGATGATTTGCGCAGGACGGCTGGCAGAAGCTGGATGCGAGAAGCCGAAAATAGATCTCAGTGGCGTACACTCGAAGAGACCTATGTCCAGCAGTGGACGAAGAGGGGCTGATGATGATGATGATGATGATGTATACAGCTTACCTCGTGATGTTGTCTTCGCCGTAGAAGTATCAGATAAATATACATATAAAATTTGGAATACCTAAACATTTTGGTAAATAGCTGAAATGACCTCATCGCCCTGAAATTTTTGATTCGATGATTAGTGCAAGTTCACAGCCCCACCCACGCTAAAATTTTGTACATTATATGGAATAGTATATTCAATCCTAAACGGTATCTAGACACTTACAAATTGTATTAAAATAAACCTGTTTGTCGAATAAAATCTTTAATCTTCGATGTAAATTAAGTATGTACCGATAATGAAAATAATTTCTCATGACCTCTTGCAGTACATATTGCAGTAGATTCAGTAAACAAATCCAATATTAATGCCTTAATCCTAACTACATCCGCTGGCGAGACAGGTTGTAATTGAGTTTTGTTTCCAGTTTTTCAACTCCTATAATTGTCTGTACTATGCATTCTTTCTTTTTCTGTGGAGATTGTTAGTAGTTAGCTTTGAAAACAAATATATTTTACATAAACTGGTTCAGAATTTACTGCAACAAGTTTTCTTTATCTTTTACATTAACATAATTTAATCAACAAAACAAGTTGCCATATTAAATTGTACCCTGGCAGTTACAATTTTATTACTTTCTTAAGTAATAAATTACCCGAATCTTGGTCGATATATCATAAAAATATCGGAGTTTTATAAATTTCTTAAGTTAAAAAAGATGTTTTGGTTGGATGGAAAATGAACGGCAGGTTACTTACCGCATGCACCCGAAAGGGAAGAGAGTACACCGAAGGATTTTAGTGGGTAGACCTGGTGAGAGCAAGAGTTTGCCAGCAGAGACCCTCACACGCCTGTCTAACGGATACGGTGCTAATTCACGCATTTCCCCTCTAAAGAGAGGACTTGCATGGAAGAAAAGAAGAACAGAGTACACCTGCTGCTTCATTACGATGCTTTGAGACAAAAACTGATGCAAATTGTTTGCCCAAGACTACATGGCTATGCCACTATAGGACATCATCAGCCTCCTGAGCACGATAAGTTAAATTGATAGTGGAGGCCAGTTGGTAGGTTAAGACGAAGAACACAGGGTAGTAAAAAAGATCCACAGTGGGTCGAACTGAGAAAGCTCCCATAACAAACCACACCATTTCTAATATAATTTTGCTAATAATTTGTACTGAAATCATTGCGGAAGTGAATTCGTTTTAAATTATCAGACTGTGTATTGAGCTTATTTTATAAAGGTACACAAAGCTGTAAGTCAGACTATGCATGATGAATAAAAGCTTTTTTCATTCAAGCGTTTTTGACTTCAACTGGTCACTTTGACGTGCTGGTAAAGGTACAAAATTAAATCCATTTTGCTGAGGCCTAGTTCAATACCTACTATCCAGCAACGGTACTTGAAATATGTGAATTAGGAACTTCTGTCTTGTTGCCATGTCTACATATATTAAATAATACAAATCGACTATGAGTAAAGTCTATAAAGGCAGAATCTCGCATTGAAACGTGAGCATTATTTTTAATGGCACGCCGACATATTTGGCTCAATATCGGACGGATAGGCAGTTAGAGCTGAGTTGTAAAATCGCTTTATTGGTTATTCCGCGCATAACGATGGGAATCGGCGTATAAAAATGGCGAGCACATTAAAAAACTTCACCATGACACACCCCTCGAAAGGTAATACAAAATTTATAGTGTTATTAAGTCGATCGTAAAACAGAACTCGGGGTCGGAAGAATCGTTACATTTCAATGTAAAGGATTATTTTAATGTTCGCTTGTCTAAAAGGAATCAAGGGAATAATAATTTGATTTGACAGCTGACAGCTAATATTGGTCACCTCAAAGCGTCTATGGATGTCATACTGTCCAAAATAATTTCGGGTATTTTGAATTTTCTGGTATTGTAATTTACACTATCTAGAACTATATACGTATCACAATTATGCATGGTGTCAAACATGGGTCAAACATAAAAAATAAAAACATTTTTTTAGTATAAAATAGAAAAATCTTGCCGTACGTGGCAGACGAGCAAGGGGCACACCTGATGTAAAGCGTGAACCGCTGCTCATGGACTTCAGCAATTCGAGGTGTGGACAAAGCGAAGAGTATAAATGATTGAACAATCGAATGAAAAATTGCATTGACGCAAAAGATAGTAAAAGTAATTTGAAAACCACAAAATTCGTAAAAACCATTAATAGTGTTAGTTTATTATTGATTCCGGAAACTTTTAGTATGCACCGCTTACTTTGTATTTTGACAAATAATTAGACGACTTTATATTACGCAATCAATGTGCGCCCAAGCTTTTCCAATAAACTCCAGTAGCTACAATTTACCCCCAACTTTACCCTTAAAACTTCTGTCATAAAAACACCCTCTATTCGAATGACACAAAATTAGTTGTATTCAAACGAATCGAACATTTCGATTCTTGATTGGCGGCAAGTTTGCTCGTAAAATTCCACCATACCTACGAATATTGACCGATTTCACAGCACACGAAACGAATTTTAGTATATTAGTCATTTATGTTTTTTTTTAAGTACTATTACTCAAGGGACGTTAGTTAAGAGGTACCTATTTCATCTTGCTTATGTAAAATTCTTCTTATATAGAATCGGTTTACGACCACGTTACGTTTATTAACATCCAGTAACATCGTAAAAAATAAATCAGATAACGAGCCTTATGCCAACAACCGAGATCTTCAATCAACATAATTTAAGAGTTAATCTACCAAATATTAAAATAGCTCAGAAGAAAGAAAAAAATAGCTACCAAACAAACTCTGCTTGTAAGTATTGAATTAAAACAGATACTTGTATACCTACGATAACTTTATAATTCAAAATGACGTGTGACCTTTTCAAACATATGAAGTTTTTCTAAGTGGGTCAAACTGGGTCAAAGGCATTATGACTAATGTCAGCAAAAACTGTCCATTAGTGCGGAAGGTACCGTTTCTCTGACTGATTATTAGTACCTAGAATATAATTGAACCAACCATTTACATGGTGTCATACGAGCGCTAACAACAAATTTTTAACCACACCCTTGAGTCAAGTGTTAATTTTGTCATAAATATAAAAACACACATTTTGATAAATAAAACCATTTAAATAAATAATTTGGCATCAGATATATGTATATATTATAATTTATCAAAAATTCAAATTACATAAAAAATATTTAATAGATATTTCATTTAGTTATTCAACTAGTTGATCAATATGAAGGAAGCCAAATAATTTAAAATTCAGTTAATAAATCATATATTAAATAATAATCATATAATATAATAATAAAGTTGATAATATAATGTAATAAAACATATATAATTGGTATCATTAACATAAAAACTAGTATGGAATAAGCCAAATTTGAAATCTTCATACAAAACTGCGATGTCATACTTTGACCCCTGATATTAGTTTTCAAATATTATTTTATTAAAAAAATAAACATAGTTTTGTATTTAGACATACATTTATGAGATAAACGTTTCTTATATTATGTAATATTAGGTGAAGTGAAAAGAAAGCCATTATTTTTCCATTATATAGATTCAGTTATCTGTACGAGTATCTTTCATTGTAAAAGTTCGCTCAGATTCGGTTGCTGAAACATTGAACATTGCACTAAATATGGTGTGGAGCCATTTGAATAAAGCTGAATATAAATAAAAGCTCGATGCGTTGGTACCTCACGAATTAAAAGAGACAAACCTCATGAACCAAATTTCCGTCTTAAGTTTCTGAAGTGATTGATTGGAATTATGAACGAAAACAATCATGGTCCAATTACAGTGAGCTGGCGACAACGATGGCATAGAAACGATTGATGCCTAGGAGGCTTTTACTATGCGTTTAGTGGCATTGGCAAGGAATTATCCTTTAACGCATAGTTCTGGCCTGTACTGTCAATAATTGGACCGTCTGAAGAAGATAATCACCTAAAAGCGACTTGTTTTAGCTAATAGACGAGGAATCAAGTTCTATCAGAAGAACATCAATACATATCGATGATGACCCGCCAGAAGTTTAAGAAGCTTGGTTGAGAGGTTCTCGTGCATCCACTTTATAGTGACTATCATCTGTTTTTGAACATGACAAACAATTTCGCTGGTGAATATTTTGAATCAAAAGAGACTTGGCAAACAGGTTATGAGTTTCTATAAAATAAGGACAAAGCCTTCTATGGGAGGACAATAAAGATATCACCATCAAACAGCAAATAGTTATCGACTAAAACGGTCCCTATTTTAGTTTAAATCGAATAATAATAACTAACTTTTAAATAAGCTATCAATCCGCACTGAGCCAGCGTAGTTACTGAGGTTTAATCGCCCTATAATAGTTAGGGTAGGCTCGTACCCCTTATGGTGGTAGAATGGCGTAAGCGCACCCCGCCATGTGCCCCGCATGGGCCCAAAGAAGGGGGTTTTAGTGGTCCTCTCAGACCGGAGAGCCACACACACGGCTGCGCCTCGCTATCGCGGCGTCAAGGTGCATAAGGAGAATTTCCCCTCGAAAAAAAACTCGTACTCCTTGGTGGGGACGTTTATGGGCTATGATGATGAACAAAGCTTTCTATTTCATTCATACAAGTAAATGTATTTCTTTTTACTTCACCTTATATAATCATATTTAGGTAAAGAAATGTAGTCCATTTTAGGCCAATCGCTTTGCATTGCAATTATTCGAAGATAAACTTAATATTTGTTAAGAAAAGCTCGTTATTTTATCAGACACATAACCGATATTACCCTACGGATCTCACAAACAAAAAAAATGTTATTTTTCTGAATGATGATAAAAGCAATCTCATTTGGAAACTCAAACTTCTTCTCTTTATTTATGAGTTCGAGAAGAAACATAACATTAAGCTTCCTTATTCCAATTACGACTTGGGAAACTATTATTTTAGCGAATCCAAAATATCTTCTCACTTAATTTCGCTGAAAGCAATCAACGGGTCGACCTAAAACAACATTCAGAGTTGCTAGCAGAAAAAACTATTAAGCTGACCCATGTTCCGTGAAAACTATATGCAGTAGTACAAATCGATCGTAGTGACAGAAACAACAATCAGTTTGTGGAAAAATTAGGGTTAATATTAAATAACACATTAGCGCATAAATATTTTCAATATTTTTTTTTGTGATAACTAGCTGATGTCCGCGATTTGGTCTGCGCAGGTATATTATTTCGAGTAGCTTATATTAGTATTATTTTAATGTATAAGCTATATCATTGTAAAGTTTGTTCTGTAGTTTTTACACGAAAAAGTAACAACATGTTCATAGCGTCATCATCATCTAATAGATAAAATCATGTTTATAGCGTCAGTGGTAGAGAGCGTCAATCAACGGTGCTATAATCTTGAGTAATATAGTGAAGTTAAACACGCATAACCGAAATAAACTTGTCATATCACATACTAAACTACTTAAAGTTATTGCATCATTTGTTGGGTAAAGTTTTCAGTAGGTACAACGATAAATTACCACATAATATTTTAGAATTCTAAATAAGAGAACTACAGTGTTAAATATTATTTATATCATAAATTGCTCTGCATGTGACCACTACCTGCTCCTCATTAAATTAAAAAAAATAACATTCTATATTTATATTGTAAATGTTGCTTAAAAAGATGGACGTACGTACCTATTCGTTCAAATAATTAGTTAATACTTTTGTGAATACTAGACTACGGATCAACCCTTATTGGAGAAAAGCCTCTTGCTTCGATTGACTGCGACTGATTTTATTTTTTATTGCCCGTTTATCTAGACACACCGTTAAAATTAAGCAATTGTACTTTTCTATATTTTTGAGGTGAGGAAGAACTAATAAATAATAATAAATAAAATAAAATAAATAAATTTTTGTTACACTTACACCAATTAGCCCAACCCAAAGTAAGCTCTGTAAGACTTGTGCTATGGATCTAGGGCAACGGATAAACATACATATATTATACATATATAAATATTTTTTATTGAAATATAATATCAACAACCATGATTAAGGTAGAAATGCTCGCATTCATCACACAAACATCTGCCCCCACCGGGATTCGAACCCGGGATCTCAGAGATGGCGACACCTTGAAACCGGCGTACTATCCACTTGACTATGGAAGTCGTCAAAGCATGCAAATAAATAAAAAGCATAAAAAGGAAAAACGAAAACTTTTGCATTAAAATTTTGGAGCGCAAGGTCCTTAAGTTGTTAACATATATACAAGGAAACGAGTAATAGTAGGCCTCTCAAAAGGTAGACAGTCGGTTTAGAGATCCTTGGAGCCAACATAGTTTAAGAGTAAGCACCATTTGATTTTAATGATGACTTGGCTGAAATGATGATAATGATGATAAACTTCATCGCAGTATTAACAACATAATGTTATACATTATAGAAAAAAAAACTGTGAGTAGCAACAATCAAGGCATATTGTTCGCTGAACTGATAGTGGATGAAGATGAGAGGTATTTTAATGGCCGCAATAGAAAATGCTGCGTCAGAAGATCGTGATAAGAGCATAGTTATGTTGTGAAGATTCTTGGAGGTGTAGTCTAAAAGTTAGTGTCTATTGACTTTAATCTTTTATTTTAGATAGATATTTTGATATAATATTTTATATAGAATATTATCAATAAAAAAAGAAAAGATTTGTATATTTAATTGTTTGCAATAAATCCTTTTCACTATTATAAATGCGAAAGTATCTTGGTCTGTATCTCTATCACGCTTTGTCGTCAAAACTACTAAATCGATATTTGGTATACAGACAATTTTGCTTGAGAAAGGACATAGGCTACTAGACTTTTCAATGCCAAATAAGGTCTGAATGGGGTTAATATAATAAATAATAAGGGTTTGAAATGAAGAAAGAAAGTTAAAGCCTAATATTCAAAGTTTGTAAAAGTTTTACCCTAAAGTAGAGAAATAGGGGATGAAAGATGTTTTTTTGAATACGTATAGAAACTGTTGAACTAATGAAAGTTAAGAGATGTGATTGTTTTACTACAGCAAAAAAAAAACATACGATTTTTATTACCGCGTGATAATATATCTTTTCTTTTAGTAAACTCAAAAATTTTTTAAATAAGAAAAAAAGTGTACTTTAGAAATACGAGTATATCGATTTCGAATAATAGTTATTATTATTTTATAAGTAAAATATTATTAATTTGTTATAAAATTTGCACATAAAGCTATCCCACATTTCATTCAGGACGTCCGTTTTGATTGGTAGAAGAGGTCTCTATTAGAGGTAAGTCCACCTAATTTTGCAATAAAGTGTTATATAATAGGCGAGACTTATATTAAAGGTGAATAACAAAAAATATATAGCAAATAAAACACTAAGAATTTGTAAATGAATTTTTCTCGTAGCAATAACCACAACTGCACATAATAAATAAAACACAGTTACTCATTTTATTAGCACACTGACATCCATTGACTGTGGTTATGTTTACGATCCATCGGCGTAGTGATGAGACAGCGGTTTGCGGGACTCGGCGGCTTCGCCATGCAAATTGTCCCCACACATGTATAAATCACGCCTGCCCAGAGATTGATTGTGTCCATAAAAGCGCTTTGTGGCACATCGGGGGAAACTTCTGTATTTTATATTATGTGAGGTCAAAATAATTCGTAAGCCGTTCACAGCTAAATTATCGTTCTTGCGGTCATGTCTTAAAAAAGAAACTAGTTTTACACACCAGAAAGCCATTCTAGTTTTCATTATCAAGCTATCGACTCCTCAACAATTGAGAATCGCGGTGCTATCGGAATATCACAATACTATTAAAATCGCTATTATAGTGATAAATTCGAAATTTTTATAAGTTGATATACCAAGTAAATAAATTTGGTCCTAGGCTTAATCCTAAATTAACCATTAGACCACAAAGGTAAGGTAAGCATTTTAGCATTTGTACAGACGATAGATAAATTAGTAATTTATTATCACTAACCCCTTAACCGTGTTCGAGTCCCGATACGGCCACATATTCGTATAATTTGTGCCTTAGTTATAATGTTATTATATATTTCTATCAATAATGCTTTATATGTTAAAAATTATGTACTTATATCCGTTGCTTAGATCCCATAACACAAGCGCTACAGTGCTGAGTGCATAGGGCTATGCTAATTGGTGTGAGTGCATTTATTTATTTATTATAGGGATACGAATCGTTCCCTAGTTGTCTTACGGAACAGTCGTATGCATTTTCTCGTATATAAATTACTAGCTTTTGCCCGCGACTTTCGTCCGCGTGGAATAGTGACTTCCGGCAGATTTTTGGTTTTTCCCACATAGATCATGATAGAGGAATAATTCTTTCATACATATTTTTGTGTATCTTGAACCGTTTTCGCAGCGCACGCAAAGAAAGCCTTCAAAAATGAATAATTTTCCCCGTTTTTACACATTTACCGCTCTGTCTTTGCTCCTATTGGTCATAGCGTAATGTTATTTAGCCTATAGCCTTCCTCGATAAATGGACTATCCAACAAAAAAAGAATTATTCAAATCGCACAGTAGTTTCGGAGATTAGCGCGTTCAAACAAACAAACAAACAAACTCTTCAGCTTTATTATATTAGTATTAGTATAGATTGGCCAATAGGTAGCGATGGCCCAATGCTATCAGCTACATGCAGTCGTAACGTTTCCGTAGCCGACGGCTACTGTGCTACGCTACGAAATGAATGAGAATGGCTTAGAAGGACATTTCTACTGAAAGATACCTTTGTGACATCTAACATCAACTTTAAGACGTATAGAGATAATTTACTTGAGTGTATCTACTTTTTATTTCTATTTTTACTACCACCTAACATATATAATATAATACTTTTTTTATTACCTGGTTTTAAATATCAAGAATTATGATATATTAATTTTATAGAAATAATATAGGTACAAATTATTGATTTGATAAATATTATTCCACTTTTTCATTATATATACAGTTTTCAAATTGTATTTAGTAATTGCGTTACCTGTAGGTAAAGAATTAATGAACAGCGGTATTTAAAATAATACACTTGTCCGTTCATAGTAATAGCTTTATGATGAGCAATACGAAGTGTTCGGACAATATACAAAGACGTGTATATTTGTATACATTATCATCGATGCATATTGAATAGTCAATGCTTTTACCGATAGGTTAATTAAAAAGTCTTATTCACTAAGACATACTCGTAGGTAGAAGCCGACCTTCGGCGCAAGCGCAGAGGTCAAGACGGGTCATCATAGACTAATCGGTTTAGTGTTGATTGGCTTACACAAATTGTTAAATAGTGTACTATTTATAAATATTCATATATCTTTCGTAGTAATTGTTTCTTCGTGTATGAACACTGTCTTTCTGAACTTTTATAATAATTGCTTTTCTCTTCCTAGTTTATAAAAAATTGTGTTGTTGTGTCTTAGTCTACGTCTGTTATTTTATGTGTTGAAGGAATACAAAACTTCGTGTCCTTTTTTTTTTGTTCCGCTAAAGAAAAGGCATTGAATTGCATACCCCGGCTGCAGAGAGCCGGCGGTTATATGGGGCTCTCCTCCTCCTCCTTTTCGTTCCTCAGGATCGAGAAAACTTCGTGTCCTGTTAGTTGAACTTTTTATTTATACCACCTACGTCTATGAGACACGGTCGATCCCATAACCACTAGACGAAGATTGTACTCATAATTTATTTCAGCTTTCACCTTCAAGAATATAATCAAATTAAGGATCCTTACTGGTAATTTATATATAGAATCTAAGTATATCTTAGAATCACGGCCATAAATGGAGGTAAGTATAACTTAAGACCCTTCACACATTAATCAGTATATGTATTTACTTTCAGTATTATACCTATATTTTTTGTAATTCTATATATACAGTAAGATTATAAGTATTTTCATAATTAAATAAATTCGAGAAATTAGGTCTCAGCGCAGTCTGTAATAATCACATATGCAACGCGAGTACCTTACATTGTTTTAGTCAAATTTAAATTGAGTATCGAAGTAATTGAATTGTTATTCATTTCTCCGATTCCTTATGGTTTTTTTTGGTTATATTTGTATTGTTTAATAAAACAATAATGTTGGGGAAACTCGGTGTATTTATTAGACTTTCTTAAATATATTACAGAGCACTTATGTCGCCATTTACAATTGCATGTCAAAACCTCTAAGACCTTGTGACTCAAGACATTTATAAAGAATCTACAGCGTCGGTAGCGTCTATTCAATACATTACGCAACGTCTGTAGTTGCGTTCCGTTTTACGCTATTACATCTTTCCCTTTTCTAAAAATTGTTAAACAAGGTCTGTCAAATTGAATCTGAATAATACAACTTTACAAGTCTTTTCTTCCCCTTTATCCAAAGAATTTAAAATAAAGATTACATAAAGAAAGTTTCACTTAAATCTAAACATTACAACTGCACATCCGACCAGATATAGGATAGACAAATTATACATGTCGAACATGATAAGAGGTTCTAGTGTACCTAGCACCATTATTATCTATAATATTGTAGGATCTTAAACCTACTTTCTTTTCTATAGTACCAGTGAACCATCTATTGACATTTGGATCTTTTAGAAACATAACATTTTGACCAATAACAAACTCATTCTTAAATCTAGTATTTAGATTATAATACCTGGTATTTCTATTACAGTATTTACTAAATTCTGTCTTTACATTTACATTTAACTTTGGTTTTAAATACTTGTAACACACAGGTAGTTTTGACTTAAGATTTCTATTCATAACTAGTTGTGCAGGTGAAAATTTTGTACCACACACAGGTGAAATTCTATAATGTAACAAAGCAACTCTCATATCCGATTTATCATCATGACATTTTTTTAACATTTTTTTAGCAATTTGTACTGCTCTTTCCGCCATTCCATTTGACTGAGGATATCTAGGACTAGTAAAGGTAAATTTAAAACCCCATTCTTCGGCAAATTCCTTACATTCCTTAGAGTCAAATGGAACGTGGTCAGATACAATTTCATTAGGACATCCAAAATTACAGAAAATATCTATTAAACTATTATTGATACACTTTGCACTTTTATTGGAGATCAGTTTTATATCTAGCCATTTGGAAAAATAATCGTAAATAACCAAGTAACTTTTATTTTTAAAATCCATAATATCTATTCCTAATTTTAAAAATGGTAATTCAGGAATGGCATGTGATAACAAAGGTTCTTTTATATTATTATTTTGATACACTTGGCATATATAACACTGTTTTACAAATTGTTCTATATGATCCCCCATTTTAGGCCAATAGTATATTTCTTTTGCTAGACTTTTCATTTTACTCATGCCAAGGTGACCTTCATGAAGTTTTTTTAGAATTTCCAACCTCATTGTGGTTGGTATTATTAGTTTTTCTCGTAAAAATAATAAGTTCTCATCTACTGATATATCGGACCGTAGTTTGTAATAATGTTTTATTATATCTGGAATATTTTTAGTATTTTCTGGCCAACCATTCAAAGTAACTTCAACTAATTTTACAAGTTCTAAATCCCTATTAGTTTCTAAAGTTAATTTTTCTTTAGTTTTTTCTGTACATTGTAGGTATTTTGCTAAACCAACACAGTGAATTACATCATACATGTAAGAATCATCAATATCATTACAATGTAAATAAGAGCGTGACAATAAGTCAGCTATAAACATTAATTTACCTTTTAAATATTTAAACTCTAAGTCATATTTCAGCAACTTTAACTTTAATCTTTGCAATCTAGGAGACGGTACATCATGAATGTTCTTTTTAAGGAGAGACTCTAATGGTTTATGGTCATTTAGTATTGTACATTTCTGTCCATAAATGTAATAATGGAATTTTTTAGTTGACCAAACAACACTTAAGAGTTCTTTTTCGATCTGTGAAAAATTCTGTTCAGATGCTGTAAGGTTTCTTGATGCAAAGCATACAGGTCTACCATTTTGCAATAGACAGCAACCAAGTCCATCCTTAGAAGCATCACACTGAATAACAATTGGTAGTTTTGGATCAAAATTCTGAAGCACAGGTGCTTCACTTATTTTTTTCTTAATATTATTAAAAGCTATGTCATGTACATTTGTCCATATCCAGTCTACATTTTTCTTTAATAGTAATTGTAAAGGTGATACACTATTAGCAAGATGAGGTACAAATTGTCTTAGATAATTAATCATACCAAGGAAAATTTGTAATTCTTTTTTATTTTTAGGACTTTCTATATTAATAATAGCGTCAATTCTAGATGGATCAATTCTCATACCATTTGCTGAAAAAATGTGTCCAAAATATTTCACTTCATTTAACTTATATTGAAATTTATTTTTATTAAAACGAACATTACACATTGTTGCTCTTTTGAAAACTTTTTCTAATATTTCATCATGCTGGAGCTCTGTTTCAGCACAGATAAGTAAATCATCACAGTATATCACTACACCTGGTATGTCTCCGAATGCATTTTCATTATATTTTTGAAAAATTTCTGGTGCGATAGATAATCCAAAAGGTAATCTATTAAACTGGTAACAACCAAAGGGACTATTAAAGGTACAAAGTTTCCTTGACTCATCGTCCAAAACAATATTATAAAATCCTTCAGATAAATCTAATACAGAGAAATATTTTTTATTTGCTATTTTAGGGATGATTTCCTCTAATGTTGGAATTAAGTGATATTCTCTTAACAAAACACTATTCAGATCCTTAGGGTCAAGACAAATTCTTAACGAACTATCTTTTTTTTCAATAACAACAAGATTACTTACAAAGCTAGTCGGGTGTTCGACCTTAGATATAATTTGTCTATCCTCCAAAGACTTCAACTTGTCCCGTAATCGTGTCAGCAGCGCATTAGGGACTCGTCGAGGTGGCTTTACAACTGGTTCCGCTCCTGGTCGGATGTTCAGTTTTAATGGTTTCTCAAATTCTCCGACACCCTGGAATAGTTCACAATATTTTTTAATTATTAAATTTTTAGTTTTATTTATTTTAATAATGTTTACACTATTTTTAGAAACATCAATGTTTAACAAGTTAAATTCTATTAATGAAGGCAAACCCAAGATTGGCTTTACATTTTTATTAACAATTATGAATTCAGTGTTAATAATTTGGTTATTTTTATATAACTTCAAATATGTTGTGCCTACTGGCTTTATTCGAGTTCCCCCAAAAGCTTCTAAAATTAACTTAGTCTCAGACCATTGAGGATTGTCATCATCGACTATTTTCTTAAGGTCTGTTAGTGACAACACATTTATTTGTGCTCCCGTGTCGCATTTGAAGGTTATGTTCTTAGACTCAACCATAAACATCTCATTCCACTCTCTATTATTGTATAGAATTGAGTCAATTCGTGCTAGTCATAAGTCCACCGGACTTTCATCTAGCTTGTTAACATTAAGTGAAAGAACCCTATTTTTTAATTTGCAACCAACAGCAAAATGATTCTTAATCTTACAAAAGGAACAAGTTTTACCGAAAGCAGGGCAATTCCTAGGCCCATGCTGTGTATTACATTTTTTACATATGTAAGTAATGACATTTTTATTTATTTGGTTATACTTAGCTTTTGTTATATTATGTTGAAATGCTGGTTGCTTCGCCTGCACTGCATCCACATCATGAAGAGAAGTCTGTTGCTCGGTGATGATTTTGACATGTTCCTTGGATAGTTCTGAAGTCCTACAGATGTCTACAGTTTGTTCAAGGGTTAATTCTTTCTTCTCCAATAATTTTTGTTGGACATGCCTATCTTGAATTCCATGTATTATTCTGTCTCTTAACATCCGTTCAAAGAATGATTCAAAATTACAATTTTGAGCAATTTTTCTTAAATCTGAATAAAATGCATCAAAGTTTTCGCCATCTTGTTGCTTTCTCTGATTAAAGTGGAAAGTGTTGATTATTTCATTGTTCTTTGGTTTGAAGTAGTTCTCAAAAATTTCCACAATGTCTTCTAATTTTTCTTTGTCAGGGTTTTTTAATGTATTAAAATAGAGATCTTGTGCTGACCGTCCAATGCAGTTCAGAAAAATCGCAGCTTTTCGTGTTTCTGTTACTTTATTTAACCCTGCAGCTAATAAAAAGATGTTAAAACTTGCTTGAAAACGTTTCCATTGGGGATAAATTTCGTCTAAGTTATCCAAATTGAGAGGCGTCGGCATCCGATATTCCACGCCAGACATTGCTTCGGTTTCTTCTTCTTGAAACATTCAATTATTTCTTGTATTCTTCGGTTCTTGAACCGGCTGCGCCATGTATTGTTTAATAAAACAATAATGTTGGGGAAACTCGGTGTATTTATTAGACTTTCTTAAATATATTACAGAGCACTTATGTCGCCATTTACAATTGCATGTCAAAACCTCTAAGACCTTGTGACTCAAGACATTTATAAAGAATCTACAGCGTCGGTAGCGTCTATTCAATACATTACGCAACGTCTGTAGTTGCGTTCCGTTTTACGCTATTACAATATTAACATTAAATGTTGTACAAGCAAATTGTGAGCTGTGGTTGGTGCTATGACAAGCCCAAGTGTTACAAGCCTCTACTAAACAGGTGTACCAATTTGGATTTATCTTAACAAGGCAAGTAATAACAAAAAACATAATCGCTGCGCTCAATAATTTTCTTTTATATTTTTATAATTATATTTTAATGTGGCAAGTAATTAAAAAGTATTCGTATTCGAGTGGATTATTTTATAGATTAAATAGTTGAACCCTTAATAGATTACTGCATTGTTAGTTTGTTAATACCCTTTTTCTAGGAGCACGTGGAATATTCAAGTTTGTTTACGCCAAAAACCTGTTCCGTGCTCGTTGCCTGCACGCGCTCGCTAGCAGAAAGTAGTGGGGTGTTGACTAACGCGATAATAACACCCCATCAACACCGCCTTCAGCGGATCCATTCCGGGATAACAGTCCATATTGGCAGAGCACACGTAGACCACGACATGTCCTAAGCGACCCCCTAATCAATTAACGCAGGATCTTCTAGACCTGCAAGCGCGGCGTCTGAGCCGTCGCCTCCTTTGTCTCCCCCTATTCGGCAGCCTTCTGCTTAGCCACGTGTAGGTTCCCGTCAATACAGGCTGGTCCCACTTTGGTGAACCGTGCCTTCTTCTAGCGCTTATGCCCGCCCCATGGGGCAGTGCTGACCGTGCCTCTACTGAGGTGCGGCTCTCATCAATAAAGCCAGTAGGGTCATTAGAACCAAAGGCTTAGGCTGAGTTTAGTCGGTAGGTCTGGTGGGTCGAGCCGCCTCGATTCACCAGGAGTCCGACATAATCAACGCATCCCTGCTTGCCTGTTGCGTTGGTATCCATGTCGATTCTCAGCCTCCTCTCCTGAGGAAAAAAAAAAAAGATAATAACAGACCGATCTATACACGACCCGCGCTTTTACATTTTTTATTCTATTTATTGTGAGTGTACCTAAATTATGCCAGTGAGAATATTGAAAAGAGAAATTGAGCGTATATATGATCGATCTAGCGTTCTCCGAAGGAGTAGTGAAATCGCGTGCAATTTTGATTTAACATTTAACAAACAACGATAACACGTCCAGCACTTTGTTTATATATATATATATATATATATATATAATTATATAGTATAATATAATATATATATATTAATATATATATATATATATATATATACGAAACATTTTTCCCTCTAACTTCCGATAACAATTTTTTTCTATATTGTTTAAGAATTTATTAACAAATTACGATTTTGGGCCGTCGACAGGCGTTTTTTAAAAACTACAAGTTATTAATTTTAGTTTTTTATTAATTAATTACAATATAAACTATAACTAGGCTTATTACTAGTGATCAACGATTGATCTGTCTGTTCGCCACCGCGATTGGAGCTCAAAGACACCTGTGCTGGTCCTCATTGTGACATTTACATGGAGTGTTGCGACATCGGGACTTCTTGGGGGTCTCTGACTAATTGTGTTTGATTATATAACATATATATGGGGTAGGGTGCCAATGCACTCGTAACACCTCCCCGCCTAGATGAGCAACTATTTGCCAATGTCTAATGCAAATGTTGCGGCTCTGCGCTCTTGCGTAGACATCTCGATATTCTCTTGAACTGATTTGGTATCATATCGCGCGGATTTCTTCTTATAGTATAGTATGCATCCAATGGTTATCAGTACAGCTGCACTTATTATAATTCCGTACATCGGTATTGTTGTGTGGTAGATAATTCGCATAACTGATGATTCATAAGGTATATGGGGCTCCATAAGTACTTGATGTTGGATATTGTGCAATTTGCTTAAGTCGATTGTCGTAAGTTTGTAACTGGGCAATCGTTTCAAAGAGTTTGATGATTCAATTTTCGGTAATTGCATAATTTCAATAACTTTTCCTCGTACTTTACCATCGATGTTGATGATTGAGAATGCAGGTGCTTTGATATTGCAATCTCGTGGGATCGTTGCTAAGTAACTGCCTTGCAAAATCTGATGTCGATCTTCTTCTTTGCAGAATAAATGTACTTTCGTTGCCTTTGGGAATGTAATGATATAATGCTGGCTGTCAAGTTCTAGTAGTGCTTCCTTATGTAGAATTATAGATGTTGTGTGACATGATTCATGTAGTTCTTGATGAGAAATTAACTGCGATATGCAGTCACGTTGATTGCGGGTCTGATGGTTAACTTCTTGCTTGCATATATAATAGGTGTCGATCTTCGGGCATTCAGCCTCCATATACACATATTCCTGGGAGTTGATTGCAATAAAAGGATATGGTGGTATAATTATTTCGGAATTATTATTGGGCACAGGACATAACATATAAAGGTTATAGGTCGTTGAGGACATGATAGGAAATTTAAGTACTATAACTATCTTCTTATCTATATAATATGAATGTAAGCTTATTAAATCATAGTAATATCTTGTATCGATATTTAAAATTGAAATAGGGCTATATAGTGCCTTTAATTTTATAATAATTTTATATAATTGATCAATAGACAAAACTGAATTGTGCATAGAATTTGTGCGACTAAAAGCTAATATATTTTCTAATCTAAATATTTCCAAGGAGAGATCCTGGATATTTTCGCTTAATATACTAAATAGTTGCGATAACTGCGCATATTGGGCTATGTACCCTTTATCTGAGGAAGTAACATTAATTAGATAAGTTACTGCCTTTCCTAATTTATTTTGATTCTTAGTTAAATTACTTAATATTTGAGTTTGTTGGAAAGTCATGTCTTTGAATAAACTAATGTGCTTATTAAAATTAATAGATAATTCTTTTTCATTTTTCTGTAGAATTGTCAAAGCATTTTCTAATTTCAATGCATCGTCATTATCTAGGTTACCGGTTATACTTTTTATAAAGGTGCCTAAGGGATTTATCAGACCACGTTTAGCTCTTCTAGGTTCGAATGATTGTAATCTAATAGTAATTTTCTGTAATTTGTCAAAAAGATGTGTAATTTGGTTTTTATAAAGAAGGAAGTGTTGGTTAGGGATTTTAGAAGCTACGTCAGTCAGTTCTAGTTTTACAGTATCGATTTGTTGTTCTATCTTACCAAGATCGATATCCTCGAGAAAAATGTGATTGTGGGAAATGATTCTAGTTTTTCCTAATTCAAAGGGCAATAGGCCGGGTCCTTGCGATAAGTCGTCAAGTCGTATGTTGGTCATTTGTAAGTCTGCTTGGGCCAGGGTCATTGTTGTTGCGAGGGTGAGTAACAGTGTCCTGTAACAATGTAGAGCTTTTAATTTTTTTTTTATTTCGTTTCAGACGATTTTTTGCTACTGGGCCTCGTTTTTTGGAAGTATATATATGAATAGGTAGATTGGCAACTACTTTGTCACTAGTGTATCGGGGGGCTAACTTTTGTCGTGTTGCTGCGGGGTTTCTAACAAAAATTTCTTCATCTATTTCGTAATTCTTTTCAGGTTCTCTGTCAAGATTTTGTGTATTCATAATGGATTCGCGATTCGAAAGTGACTCGTCATGTACAATTTTATATACTATCTCCATTTTTTGTCTGTGGTCTTGTAAGTATTGCTGTAATAGTCGTTCAGATAAGTTATTATCAGTGGGATCACGAGGGTCATAGTGTCCAGTAATTAAATTATAGGGCCTACATTTGGTAAGACTGTGAATAGAGCTGTTATATGCAATAAGTGCAAAGGGAATTAAATTGTGAACAGGTTCACTAGGGTGCTGTATTCTTAGTAATCTAATATGTTCTAAAAGTGTACTATGAAAACGTTCAATGGCTCCGTTTTCATTGGGTGCGTGAGCAGCTATAAGGTGATGATTAATTTTGTGAAATTTTAAAAATTCTGCAACTATTTGGTTCGTGAATTCGGTTCCTCTATCCGTAGTTAAGTGTAACGGGAATCCATGGTGAGTACAAAGTGTTACAAATGCTTTTAATATATTTGGTGCCGTACAATCGGGAAGTATATACGCTTGTGCGTATTTGGAAAAGGAATCTATAATAGTTAAGTATTTATCGCGTTCTATAGTTAAAACATCAGCGTGAACTTGTTCGAACGGTTTAGTTGGTGGGGAACAATTTGAAATTCTGATCTTAGCGGTACTCTATCATATTTAGCACGGTTACATATCGAACAGGAATTAATAAATTTTGTGATTGAATCTTTTTGTTTTGGCCAAAAGTATCGTTGAGATAAAGAAAGGTAAGTTTCATTAATACCACGATGATTCGTTTTTCCTTCATGATATTTTGAAATTATATCTTGCTGATTTAAGTAATCTGTGACATCGTCTACTATTCGTTTTGTTAAAATGAGATGCATAGAAGAATTTTTAAATATTCGCTGTAAAATGGGTACTATGGTATACATTTGATCAATAGGATTTACTAAAATTGCTGTAATATTTTTGGGATTTATATGATTTTTAACTATAGATATTAAATCTTGCTCTAGTGTATCCTGGCAAACTTGAACGGAGGTTCTTTTGAAAGTTTCAAAAGGTAAGGTAATTTTAGGTTTACTTTTAATCGAGTTAGTTGTAAAATTAATTATAAGTTGTCTTTTATATTTGTTAAGTACGTCTTCAGAAACGGGAATTTCAAGAATGGGGTTTTCGTTGTTACTGTGCGTCGTTTCACAAGGTAAGTTATGAAAATTTTCCAATATATTATTTCCAGCTAATAGAGACGGCGATTGATTATTATTTTCTTCATTTTCAGGTGCTGTATTGTTGATGGGGGTCCTAAGATTGGGTTCATTAAAGGGGCTACTAAGAAATGTAATGGGACTTGGTGCAGTGTCAGTCGAACTTGCACTAATAAAAGGGCGATCATCGGGTGCAGTTAATGTTCTTGAGGAGTCTGACGAAGAACTGGAGCTTATATTAACTATTACTGAATCTGTATCCTGGTTATGTATTTCTAGACGTGATAGTGCATCAGCGTTAGTATTACACTTTCCTTTTTTGTATATTATATTAAAATTATATTCGGACAGTTTTAACCGCCATCGGGTAAGACGTGAATTTGGTTCTTTGAGATTTAATAGCCATTGAAGGGGCTTATGATCCGTAACAACTGTAAATTTTCTCCCAAAAAGATAAGGACGGAAATATTTGGTTGCCCAAACTATTGCTAAGAGTTCCTTTTCAATAGTTGAATAATTTAACTCGCTGTCGTTTAGGGTACGTGATGCATAGGCTATTGGTCTATCTGAATTTATAGATCCTTGTGAAAGAACTGCTCCTAGTGCTATATTTGAAGCGTCAGTGGTAAGTATAAAGTCTTTTGTAAAGTCTGGGTACTGAAGAATAGGGTCATTAATGAGTAAAGTTTTGCAATGTTCAAAGCAGTTAATATAATCTTGTGTTAGATTGATCTTATGTCCTTTTTTTAAGCAATTTGTAAGAGGTTTTGTTAAGCGTGAAAAATCGGGAATGAAACGTCGGTAATAGCCAACTAGTCCTAAAAATCCTTTTATTTGTTTTGCGGTTTTTGGTAGGGGATACTTCAAAATGGCTGATATTTTATCTGGATTGGGCTTTACTCCGTTTGGTGTGATAATGTGACCTAAGTAAGGGGTCTCATGTTTAAGGAATTCTGATTTGTCCATTTGTATCTTAAAGTTTGATTCTCTAAGTCTGTCAAAGATTTTTCGTAAATTAACAATATGCTCTTGTAGTGAGAAAAATACCAAAATGTCATCTAGGTATACTACGCATATTACGTTTTGCAAGCCTCGTAAAATGTTGTCCATAACCCTTTGAAATGTAGAAGGACTATTCTTTAAGCCCATTGGCATACGTAAGAATTCAAAGTGTCCATTTCCATCGGCAACGCTAAAACCGGTTTTGTGGATGTCATCGGGGTGCATTTCTACTTGGTAAAATCCGCTAGCTAAATCTAATGTACTAAAGTATTGACATTTTCCTAATTTATCAAGTATGTCGGAAATGTTAGGGATGGGGTACTTGTCATCTAAAGTTTTTTCATTAAGTTTTCTAAAGTCGACAACTAATCTCCACTTTACTTTTCCAGAGGCATCAGATTTTTTGGGCACTATCCATATAGGTGCGCTCCAGGCTGAAGAAGATGGTCTAATAATTCCTTGGTCAAGCATTTTTTTTATTTGATTTTGTACCTCGTTTCTATGGATATATGGATACCTATATGTTTTGCTATGAACGGGAATTTCGTCGGTTGTATTAATACGATGTTTAATTTTATTTGTAAAAGTTAAAGGTTCGTTTTCTAAGTAAAAAATATCCGAGTATTCTTTGCATAGAGAGCTTAAGTTTGCGCGTTCCTCTTCGTTCAGATGATTCATACGCAGGCGAGACGAAACTTCGCGGAATCGCTGCATATTGTTCTCGTTAACTGATAAGGTTTGCTCATTAAAGATGTTAGCGGTGATCGGTTGTGATAGATTAAATATTATATCGTTATTTGTGGGGTTATAAAGTTCTATAAATGCATTGCCATTATTCGCGGTAGTTACGCATTCCGTAATATAGCAATTACATATTGATTGATGGTTTATAAAAATGTCACCTTGAGAGATATTTGTCGGGATGCTTATAAGTTTACTTGATTTTGAGGGAACTACTGTTTCTATTAAGTTAAAGCTCTGCCGTGACTCATACATTTGAATAGCATTTCTGGCGAACTGAGTGTGTAAGATATGCGAGTTTAAGTCGATTTTCGACTGCCATTGTTGTAAAAGATCTAAGCCAATTAATCCATCGAAATATTCGTGAAATCTATAGATAAATAGTTTAATAGGTTTTTCATCATTTATCTCCGGAAAACATGGTATGGTAATTGAGTAATCATTTTGGGTAGTGGCGTGAATATTTGTGACTACAAACGGGTCGTAAGATATTTGATAACGTGAAAAAAAATGTGTCTACTGCTTCGGGACTTATAAAGGACTTATTAGCGCCTGTATCTATTAATAGTTTTAAAGGGGGGTTTGCAATTTGAATGTAAGGAAGCTGTCGTTTATTTTGTAGATTTAATTCTATTCTGGGACATTCTTCAGAGGCTTGTTGAAAAAATTTTCCTGCTGTTCTTGTTCGGAGTTGTTGGGGTTATCGGAGTTTAAGGAAGAATATAAGTCGGTTGTGTCATCGGTGTAGTCATTAAGGTAAGAATATTCGTCATAATAAGTGTCGGAATTATGGTAAGAGTACAATGGATCAGTTGTTTCGTGCACGTGTATATTTTGTTGAGCTCTGTTTTGCGACTGGGTTACGTGGCGCGCACTGGATATCCACTGGATATGCACTATAGGTGTGATGATTCATTTGGCGAGGTCGGGGTTCAATTCTAAAACCTGTAGAAAAATTATCTCTTGGTAAAGCTCTCATCATTTGTTGAGTTCTAGATAAACCTTGACCTTGGGGTCTATTATTGAATTGGGGTGTATTTGGAAATCTAAAGTTATAAGGGGCGTTATTGATAGGAGGCTGAAAACGATTAACGTGTGGAATAGAGTTTTGGTTAAAGTTGGGAAACTGAAATGGTTTTACGACTTGTTGCGGCATGTTTAGATGTGAAGATACGTATCTGGGATTGCTATTAAATTTTTTGTTCCGCAAGTAAAGTACGTTTAACTCTTCTTGAGCAAATTCTAGCGCTTTTTCAAGCGATTCGGGTCGCATACATCTAATACGCGATCCTAGGGGTTCGTTAAGGCCTCGGGTGTACGTCTGTAACGCTAGTTTTTTGTATAGTGTGCGTTTGGCTTCTACGGTGGTTTTAATAGATTCGTGCAGTTGGACATATGCCATTATAGTGGTCAGTAAGTGTTGCACGCGCTCAAAAAAAATGTGGGGTGTGTCTGTGCCTTGTGTTAACATAGAGAGGTCGGTGTACAGAGCTGACTCATCCCTGTGATCTGAAAAGGTATTAATCAGTGTATTCCGAATGCTTTGCCAGTCCGTAGGAATGCCATTGGTGGCTAATGTCTTAGCTGCATTGCCAGTAATTTTATTTAAGATGCCATTTAACAGGGCTGAATTATTAAGTTCGTTACCATGGGCTGGGTCCATAAAGTTAATTACTAATTGGTCACAAATATCTAAAAATCTAATTAAAACATGAGGGTTTCCATCAAACTCCGGAACTATTCTCAATGCTTTCCATATTTTTTCAGTGTTGTCGTTAAAGAGGTGAGGGACTTGACTCGATTCTGAGTTTAAGGCCATCTCGTCTTCTTCTTGTTCTATTAAAGTGTCTCTATTCGAATTAAACATGAACCACCTAGCGCTCTGTCTGCGCGTGGCTCTCTGATTACTACGCGGGTGAAAAATTTTGAATGATAAAATTTACCTTTAAAATTGCAATTACTATTTTTTTTAAAATCCTATCTAACTAGCACTTAGTTACTTCGATAGTACTTAAGTGAATATTCTAATTACTTCGATAGTAATAGGAATATGGGAGGATGGTGCGAGGATTTGCAACCAATAGAAATTTGTGTCTTAAAATTAATTACTCACATATGCAAGGTAATCTGCATAGCGCGAAGTTGACTCATCGATTCTTGATGTTGTCGCTGCGATGAAGACGATTCTTCTATTATTATTCTTCTATTGCGGCGCCTACGACGGTCTCGTAGATTCGTTTGTTTGAAGATAGTCGACACGTCGGCGAAACGACTATCAGGACGGACTCGAAGTAGGAATACGCGACCTGACTCGACTATCCTACCGACTGCGCCAATTACGATTTTGGGCCGACAGGCGTTTTTTAAAAACTACAAGTTATTAATTTTAGTTTTTTATTAATTAATTACAATATAAACTATAACTAGGCTTATTACTAGTGATCAACGATTGATCTGTCTGTTCGCCACCGCGATTGGAGCTCAAAGACACCTGTGCTGGTCCTCATTGTGACATTTACATGGAGTGTTGCGACATCGGGACTTCTTGGGGGTCTCTGACTAATTGTGTTTGATTATATAACATATATATGGGGTAGGGTGCCAATGCACTCGTAACAAACACTACATTGTTTGAAATTGTTCTTCTGTGTACAGTTGTAGTTTAAAAATACACGTGAAATCTTGTAAAAAAGGCAATATATATAATTTTCGTATATCCTAAAAGTGAACGTATTAACAGCAGAGTTGTGAATTAGTACTCAGCTGCCATATGTAACACATATATCTCCAAGTTCTACAGCTTAAGACTACCATTCTTCAAAGGTGTTGCGTCACACCGCTCAAGTTGAGAGTTCAGTTAGGGGGAATAGTCTCTGTTAGTAGGTGACGTGTTCAAGAAATATGTCTCGCACGTCACGAAGCCTTAAAGCCCCCGCAATATGCTCATTAGGTTACTTATGCATTCTAAACAGCACACACTTTTGCTATAAGCATTCCTGTTTTGACAGCTCAAATATAATAAGATTGCGGGGAACATTCTTTACAAGATAGTAGCTCAAATCTTTTATAACATACTATTAGATAATCTTTTACAATAAATATTGTTTACAAAGTTAATTTGACTATTTAAGTGTGCAAATAACATAACACAAGTAAGTTGTATGCGCGACGTAATGACGACGACAATGGCTTACATTAAATCTTCCCCTCCCCGTATTTCTATAATCATATTCGTCTGGTTACATGTCTTTTTCTCATCATGCTCATACCATTATCCTGTAACTTCTACCTTCTCTGTCATTGATGCTCATGGAAACCTCATCATCATTACTACTCACATACGTTCCCACTAAGGGTCACGAGCCTACCTTGACTATGTCAGGGTTATTAGAGGGTAAATGCTCTGTGTACACCATGACACCGCGTTGGTTAAGCGCGACCGTGTGTGGGGCTTTCCGGTCCGTGAGGACCATTTCTTCATTATGTAATTATCTTAAATGAAACAAAAATTACCATTATAATAATACTTATATAATTATTCCCGAATTTTCTCTTATATAACATTCTGTCTAGTCCATTTGTTATGAAATTATTGAATAATCCGCACCTCACCGTAACCTGAGAAGCGTGAAACTAAGTATGTAAGCAAGATCGAAATCTTCACCAGCGAAATGTAAAATATTCATCGAAATAATATTATGTTTGATACACTCCAGGAAACAGGCGCTTAATAATACCGACGTCCATTGAAACTTTAATTATTAAATTAGGAACTGTAATAATCCGCCTCTGGAAATCGCTTTATCAAAGATAAATTTGGGAATATTCATTTAAATACAATCAACGGAAGACAGCTTTTCCTTGAAAATTCAGTGCGCCGAAACTGTTTTATTTGACGTTTTGTGTGCTATTTAATCTTATTAATAAATATAGCCTGAGTGACAAAATATCTCTATCGTCTATCTGGTGATATCTTTATAAGTGATACTTAAGCAGAAAGCGCACTTATTGGTAACTAGCTGTAGTAACTTCATCCGCGTGGAATTTAACAAAAAAGGTAATTAATTTTAGTTTTTTATTTTATTTTAAGTGATATGCGCGTGAGCTGCGCGCGGTTCTGGTCAGTACATGGATAATACAACATTACTTCATCTGGCAAAACATATTTTTTATAAAATAAAAGTACCTTTTTTTTACCTACATAAGTCGCTCCTTATTAGATCAGCTACCTGGCAATAAAAGTCCCGCCAAAATTGGTCCAGCCATTTCAGAGATTAGCCGGAACAAGACAGACGGACAGACGACACTTCTATTTTATCTATATGTGTATAGATTGGTTACAACCCTTTTAATGTAGTTGATATTGTTCCTGCTAAATTAAAAAATAAACACCCTTGTCTTTAATGAGTGGGAAAGCTGATTAATTTAAGCCTACGTAGCTGTCCCATGAGAAATTTTTAGGCGTGTATAGAACTGATCCCGCATTGTCTATGAAATAATACAAGAATAATACAAAGAGCACTCGACAGAATCCATCTAGTTAGCCATGAAAATCGACACAGATGACCATCCGCCAATTAAATAACGTTATTATGTAATGTCTCAAGAAAAGTTAGTCGAAGTCAACAAACATGTCTAAACAGACACCTTGGAGCAACGGAGGAATTTTGATTCTTTCTACGTTCTCTATAGGTTCTTTAAGAATGCTCTGATGAACTGTTTGTAATGGTGTCTTTATCGTCTTAATAAATTACACCCTCTGCACTATAGTAATACTAGCTTTTGCTCGCGACTTCGTTCGCGTGGACTTCAGGTTCGTCCCGTCTAGTCTAGTAATAAGTAAGAAATACGGTAACTAAGCACTGCAGAGCCCTAATCATAGGCCTATAGATAGCTACTGCAGTATGCTCCTATAAACTACATTTAACGATCTTTTTCCTTTTGTGGGTTATTCCTAAGAGATAAACATATACCACCACGGACTTTTTTGTAGACCTTTTTAAGTTGTACAATACTGTAGTAAATTATTTTGATCTATCTTGTAGGATTCAGTCAGCGTTTGCAATGTAAGCGCAAAAAATGTGTTTTTTTACGACCTCATAGAAACCTCAAAAATTGTAGCCTAAGTGTTATTCTGATGTGTAAGCTATAGTGTGGTAAAGTTTCATTCAAATCCATTCAGTAGTTTTTACGTGAAAGAGTAACATCCATACTTACAAACTTTCGCCTTTATAATAGTATAATAATAATAGGATTCGTCCGCATCACCTGAAATACATCTGGTCTATACACAAAAAAAAAACATATTACTTGGGTTAGGTCTATACCCACCAGTGGGTGTCTACTGACTGAGATGATGACCGATAAATATGGAAAAATATGAGACCACAATTAGGTGTTCCTATAATATAAACTAGAATTTTTTTCAAATCTTATTCCGCAAATTATTCACACTACATTTCTGATTTACGTTTTAATATTCAATAGCGATCAATTGTCAATAAAATACATTATTATCAAATTCCAGATACAACTGACGATTAGGTCCTTGACCTTTAACATTAAAGAATTCTTTCTCATTTTCATTGTGCTCTTTTCGCTCCATATCTCAGCTCGTAATGATGACCTGGCAATAATAAATAAAACGCTTGAACGAATAACCATATAGATACTACTCTGAGTTTCCAGCGGGATCGACTCTTAAGCAGGATAATGAGGCCAGCAACGTTAAGGATTAGTTCAGACATAAGTCTGCATTGATACGTCTCGCGTATACACTTATAGCAAATTTATGTATATATTATATATTTGTCTCATTATGTTTGCGCAAAACGTTCGAATAAGCGTTTTCATTGAGGTTATACGCAATCACGGTAAGTAAAATCGTTTTTATTGAAATGTTAGTGAATAGCTATTAAAAAAAAGTTTTATAAGTCAACGTTGTATATTTTCAAATTATTTAATTATATGAACACAAAATTTATGTACATAATTAAATATTACTCAGTTATTTATACAAGAATATTAACAAAAAAAAATCTGTAAAACTAACACATTATCTTAACAATAATAATAATGATGAAATCTATTTCAATCTGATTAGTTTTATACAGAAAACTGATATCATAGATTAGTTGATAATTAAGTGGTATCGGTATTTTGTCATATAAACCAATATAATTACTATTATAAAAATAGCATGTTAACGCCATCTATTGACAAACTTCATATCATCATTCATAAATACACACCGCCAACGTTATTGCAATCCATTTACATTCATTTGTTCTTGGTAATAGACTCTTCTTGGGAATGTCAGCAACTCACGAGAGCAATATAGTCATATACACACACACACACACATATATATATATATATTATATTATATATATATAATAATATATATATATATATATATATAATATATATATATATATATATATATATGTATCATACACGCGGTTAATGCCTGTGTTATATACTCAAGCAGCGATTTGAGTTTAATTTTGGATTTAGAATACAAGCCTGATAAGTCTATTCTAAATACGAGTAAGACGTACAGCAAAAAAAAACGATATTTGAAAAGATATCAGATATCGTTATATGAGATGTTACAGGAACCTACTTAAGAGCGTAACCATTATATTATACTGATTTAATTTTCTTGAATTCGTGACTTATGTCATCAGGATCATAAAATGGATGTAAGCCTACGTTCGTAGTTAGTTTGAAATGGTGCAAATGACCTTTGTTTCTATGCATAAGATAACATCAGTTTACATTTTTTTTCGATATCGATAAGATTTTTTTATCGATAGGATTTCATACTCACAGCCAGTTAATAAATCAGTTTCACTTGCGTGACCTTGAAAGAAAATGTCATTTAATTTTACAGTTTCAAACCAGTAAGTTAAGAATCAAATTTAGTCAGGTAGCACTCACCGACTACGTGGATGTACGCGGAGCGGACTTGCGTATGGAAGGAAGGGGCATCGGCCGATACCTCGCAGCGGTAGCGGCCCGCCAGTGCCCGCGTTGCTGATCGTAGTACCACTTGCTGCGACGTTGACCGTGACACCTGCCATAATAAATCAAATCAGGTTTATTTTCCTCGGAAATATCTACTTCTAAGATATTCAAGAACACAAGATACTGCAAAAAATTGAGTAAAGATCTCGGTCTTTACATATCTCTTTCGCTTCATCTACTTTCATAACATTTCTCATACATGCTCGACGATTGCGGGTACTTCTGACCTGGCCTTTTTTGAGGACACTTTCGATTTGTTCGAAATATGTTCGCCTAGGTCTTCCTCGTCCCGTATCTCCACTCACTCCAGCTGCATAAATCATTTTGGTCAGTCTACTTTCATCCATCCGTTCCACATGCCCAAACCACCCAAGCATCCCTTTCTCTATTCTTGTCACGATATCCTCTTTCAAACCACATTTCTTTCTAATCACTTCATTATACAATCTGTCACTCAGTTTTACTCCTGCCATACTCCGCAAAGCTCTCATTTCTACTGCATTTATTAGGTAATTGTATTTAATGTTTTGCATACTTTTGTATCAGTAAATCACAACAGTTAATTCATAATTTTATTTGATTCAACAATTTAATAATAACAATACAAATAAAATAGCCATTGATACTAAAATACAAATCGCATGGATGCAATCCATGTTATATGGAAAAGAACAAAAACAAAAACGTTTAGATATGTTGGTTTATGGTTATTAAAAGTGTAATAAATAAAACCTCTTTCATAAATAATAATTGCGTCAATAAAAGTAGGAAGAATTATCAGGTCAATGAACAGGAGGCATTATGCTCAACGTTAATAAAATAATCCGTTAAAGAAATTAACATTTACATCTAACATAACATTGTTTAATGTGATGTGGAAATTCTGTAATGTGAAAATTCAATTAAGTACAAAATATAGCGACCCGCCCCGGCTTCGCACGGGTGCAATGCTTATGTAAATATACCTACTACAAAATGTCCTTATACGAAACGTTCACAGCTTTTTTGTCATTAGACAATACAATTATGTTTTGCTTAGAGCGCAAAAAAAGTGCTTATTTACGACCTCACATTGGAAACCTCTAATTTTAGCAGTGTTTTATATTATGCATGTATTATACTTACAAACCTTCCTTAAGAAGCACTCTATACATTAAAAAAAACCGTATCAACATCCGTTGTGTATTTTTAAAGATCTAAGTATACAAAGGGACGGATAGACGGCGGATAGCGACTTTGTTTTATACTTTGTAGTGATAAGAACTATCAAGAAAATTCTTTTAATAACTCTGTCAATAATTTTAAGAATCGAAAAAATTCAAAGAACAACTTAGTGACGTTCGAATGGTTCACAAAATACTCGAGGTTATATTGATTTGCAAATTTGATGATTGAATGATTGAGATTGATTTGCAAATAGTTTTACAGTAACCGCTGTATTATGCTATAGGTTACAGGAGTGCGGGGTACAGGGGACGGGAGGAACAGAGGTTGAAATGCACTGAAAGCTTGCAGTGCAATCAGTCTCACTGCTAAAAACCCAAGGCGTGGTACAGGAATAAGTGTTTTTTTAAATAAATAAATAATCTAAAAGAAAACTTCTTCAGTTTTGATATCCCTTCTCGAAGTTTGTGACTTGGAGTCTGATTCAAATATCAGATTTGTTCAACAAATATCAAATTGTTTGAATAGCCCGCGATACTAAAACAAAACATGAAACCAAAAAGGCACAAGAACTAAAATCCAAGTTTTCAGTGTACTATCAGCTTTGTTTACTAATTGTCGAAGTCCGGCTAATAATTGGGTCGGGGAAGAACAACCATTAAGCGGACTCACAGGCGAAGCGAAAGTTTTAGAATCCCCTTCTGCGGAAAATAAAACAAATGGCCTATAGCGAGAACGTCCGAACGCAACATAGAACTTTCCACTGAGTCACAAAGAGTTCGAGCGTAATTAAACTACGCCTTTTTATTTCAATGTCCAGTAATATCCTGTGTCCCATTTCTCTTTATTGATACGACAATGGAGAGTAAAATCATAGTATAAGGTAGAAAGAAGTGTATGTTTTCATTAGTGCAACCCACATTAGTGCATCGCAGCTAATTAGCGATTTGCTCATGTTTCATGACTTTGGGATTTAATTTTGATATTGCACTTTAATATTTTGTCATTTATATCTGTATAAATAACTAACTCCTTGTTTTTTTTTATTTCATTTATTGTGTGTGTATTTGTAGATCAAATAAAGATTCTATCTAACTTGATACAGTACTAAGCGCATTTTGTTTTTACTGTAATGCTTAGTAAAGTTTATAGTCTTCACAGGATTACGAGTAGAGTCCAAAGTCCTGAGGAATTCACTTAATAGCTAGACTGCTTTCTTCATAAAGAAACTACTCTTTTATTGCGTTATAAATAAAAACAAACTCAATTCAAATAACTTCTATAATAATAACAACGTTTCAATCATTTTAGAAATATATATGCGACTAATATTACGAAGAATTCGAAAACGTTTCGTGATTCCTCTTGTTAGCGGAAGTATTACACAAAATGATACCTTATTTAATTCGATAAGTTCAAAATAAACACGATATTGTAACGGTGATATTCTGGGAACCCATTCAAAGCTTCCTAAGCCTCCCACTCTTCATCAATTAGTCTGGAGTGCTAACTCCCCATTTACCTGTACAGTTGAGGTGTTTTCAAAACATTAAAAGATAACGAAAAAATATAAAATAAATGTTCTGGAGAGCATCGAGAATTAATTACAGTCGTACATTGTACCAAAAAATATATCTTTAGTGTTTCGGTCCAAGGAAACCGCTACATCTCCAATCTGCTTTTGACACAGTGTAACCTAATCGAAACGTTAGACAATAAAATAGAACGTAACTGTCATATTGATTCCAGTATATTTATAATGCAATACGAAGTTTGAAAGTTCGTATAAGAATTATTGATATATTTAAAACCACAAAATACATGGGTCACACAAATAAAGTTACCGGAATCAAAATAAAAAAAAAAACGAAAAATTGATTTATTATTTCTGAAAATTTATTTTCTTTTCGTCAATTCACTTATTATTACGATTGAACTAATTCCATCTCCAAACTCCATAGTGGTAACGTCGAATACGTGTTTTAAGTACTCTTCAAAAGCAACTTCTGGTTATGAGAATCGTTTATATTGGTTAAAAATTACACAGTGCTAGGTCGGAACAGAATGCAGGATGACTTAAAGTTACAGACAGTACATTTTTCGCCTTCAATAACTCGATTATTCTGTCAGAGTGTGTGAGAACTTTTATTGTTATGGTGCAAGACGATATGGCATTTAACAATATTTCTACAGAATTTGTCCATATTTCCGGTAAACAGATGATGATGTATCAGTTCTCTATTCAATATATGATTTTTTTTAACCAAAATTATTTTTGGAGTTGCTTTTTTTAAATTAAACTTTATGGTTATCCACGTCCAGTTTAATTTAAAAAAAAGAACAAGCACCTGCCTTGAGGTTTCACGCGCACCATTTTAGTTATTTTAGATAAATCTCGAAAGATCCATACGCTCAATAGCTGCGTTTTTGGAATCGTAGCTAAAAATGCAAGTTTCGTCACATGTTACTATCCCACATTTTGGGGTTGAATCCCCTTCGTTGTTTCCGGCTAGAATTGTCTGGCACTAAGTGATGAGCATCAATCAAACGCGATGGATTCATCGAGAACACATCTTTCTCACACCCAAAGTTGTATGTAAAATTGATTCCTTGCCTCATTCTTATGTCGAAAGGTGCCCGGGTCTAATAGTAAGTCGCATACCTTTCTGTTTCAATTATACGGCTTTAAACAGCCACCTAACATAGAACTTCTTTGACAAAAGCAGATTTATGCCGAAGAACCTCTGCTAAATAGTTAAATTACACTTTCTATAAATAAAAAATTAAGATGAAAATTTTCCCAACTTTAATCCTTTTGTTATAATCACGCAATTTTTAAAATTAAGTCACAATGTTAAAGTAATTGATAGTTAGATGAAGCAAATTGCGTTCTACGGTGAAAGCGTAACATTTTCAAATATACTCGTAGTAATAACATTTTAAATATTGTTAAGTTAGTGGCCGATTTCGATTTTTTTTTGTGATTGGCCTATATAACAAAATGAGCACAAAGATTCCACAAACAATGCTAGTTATTAAAATTATAAAAAATAAGATCGAAGGACTCTATATCGAAATCTATACTAATATTATAAAGAGGAAAGATTTGTTTGTTTGTTTGTTTGTAATGAATAGGCTCCGAAACTACAGGACAGATTTCAAAAAATTTTTCACCTTTGGAAAGCTACATTATCCCCGAGTAATATAGGCTACTTTATAACCCGGAAAAATCGACAGATCCCACGGGATGTGCAATAAAGGCTTCGCTCAAAAACTACTGCACAGATTTTCATGCGGTTTTCATTAAACCGAATGAATAGAGTGATTCTTGAGCAAGGTTTTGCGGTATTTTTTATCTCGGAAAAAACGGATAGTCCCACGGGAAGCGCGATAAAACCTTGGCGCCATAAACCGACTTCTGCGCATTTGTAGCCGTGGGCAAAAGCTATGACCCTTAACCCTCTATAGACCCAATCCCGAAATCCACGCAGGCGAAGCCGCGGGCAGAATGCTAGTAAATAATATTAGTGCAGATTCCATCTATACTTATAATAAATCTGTAGAAAGACAATTCTGTACATGACATATATTTCCAAAATATCAGAGTGTGATTAGGAATCGATACTAATGCCAAAAATACAAACAGTAAAATTTTTGTCTGTCTGTCTGTGTAACCGTTATTGTTATAATAAATTAAAGTGAAGCATATAATGGTACCCAACCATTTAACTTTCTGAAAAAGGACCAACTTTATGAATAAAGGACCGTTCAATACCAAAAGTCGTACTTGAATATGTTTCAATCAAGCATGAAACTGGCGTCAGCCTACTGCTTTACGTACACTATGATATAATCGCTGCCTGTCTCCGTCCCACGTTGTTTACATTGACCACGCCGCTCATTTTAATTTCTCATGATATTTTCTTGCCTTTTCCTTGGTATCATATTATCTGTGCCTTTATCTATGATGACAAGAAGAGTTCAACTGCCCGTTATTGCCTTCGTAGTCGTTTTTATAAGATGGGCACGATGTGAATTTATATTCGCCGCCATTTGATTGTTATTGTATCGAATTTGCTCAGTAGCTGTATTGTAATCAACTATTGCGATCTACTAGAATTCAGAGTTAGACAGTTTTATAGGTATTGTTGGGTAAATGTAATGGTAAGTAACCAGTTTTTTTTTTTCTATCTGGTAGTGGATAGTTAGTTATTATAACATTTCTAGCATCGACATAGAATTTTTATCCTGTGTCGTGGGTGCAGTCACAGACATAGAAATCTCACATACACAAACACCTAGACCGGAACTATTTTTTGTAAGTCATACAAAATACCTGTCCCGTGCGGGAATTGAACCCGCGACCCGTTGCGTAGAAGCCGATTACTCGACCACTGCGCTAAACTTCATATTTTTTTTTTTTTATTTCATGTAAGTCGGGGCTGATGTGCATCACTGCGACCTATTAAGATCTATTGTGACCAGCCTCCTATGTAGGTTCTATGTAGGCCCTACAGTAGCTCCCTTAACTGGGCACTGACCAAGAAAGATAGGATGTTCCCAGTTCGGATTGTTTTTATTTCATCTGGGTCAAGGATGTGTTTCCCCAGGTGTCTGTTTCTTTTGTAAATCAGCGGTTCACAGTAGCACAAGAGGTGTATTGGTGTTTCACGCTCTTGTTCGCAGACTCTGCATGTGTCAGTGTCCTTAAGTTTCATGTTGTGAAGGTGTCTATTCAACTTGCAGTGACCGGTCAAAGCCCTAACCATCACGCTCAAGTTACTCCTGTTAAGCTTTAATAGCTCGTCAGTGCGTTTGCGAGAGTATGGTTCGATTAGTGCTTTTGAGTGTGTCATCCCGGACGTACTGTGCCAGTCTGCTTTCGCCTCGTTAAGAAGGCGAGTTTTCAGGAACTTCATATTTTAGACAATTCACACAATATCCGATGTATAATCTACATTATTGTTAAGTTTTTAAATAACTTCCATTCAATAGTTTTACGTGAAAGAGTAACAAATATCCATCCATAACTACCTTCTTTTGCGTTTAAAATATTAGTAGGAATGTACAAAATATAACTCAAGTAAGTAGGAAAAAATCGATCATCTATGCAGACGAAGTGGCAGGCGCCAGCTAGTGTTAAATAAATAGAAAACATATTTTTATCGATTTATAGCTAATGTTAAAGATAAGTGGTATGCGAGTAGCGTCCCATTTGAATATTTTAACTAAATTCTTCAACTTTAATAACGACGAGATATTGACAACGAAGTATTTTAGTAATAAAAATTAAAAAATAAAATGTAAATAAAAATTATTCTTATCTTAATTTTATTATTTGGTTGGCATTTTTTCGTTATTTTACATTCATTTAGCATTTTTAATCAAAACGGAGACACAAACACAATTTTGTATGCTTGCTTTATTCTTAATCCTTAGTTATTGACAGTGAATGAGGTCTATTTTGGCTTAACAAATTAAACTGAGAGCAATTGAAATATTTCATTTGGACGGCTAGTGCTCGATGGCCGGCTTATGAAGGTTTCAGCGTAGTATGCAAAAGATACGGAATCGAATCCCGCCTCGTTTATATTTATAGGACATTAACTCAGTAATTTCTCGAACCATTCAACAACATTTTAGGGAGTGCTCTAAGCGGGATATCAGTCCATATTGGCAGAAGACACGTAGACCACGACATGTCCTAAGCGACCCCCCCCAATCAATTAACGCAGGATCTTCTAGACCTGCAAGCGGCGGCGTCTGAGCCGTCGCCTCCTTTGTCTCCCCCTATTGGGCAGCCTTCTGCATAGCCACGTGTAGGTTCCCGTCAATACTGGCTGGTCCCACTTTGGTGAACCGTGCCTACTTCTAGCGCTTATGCCCTCCCCATGGGGCAGTGCTAACCGTACCTCTCCTGAGGTGCGGCCCTCGTCAATAAAGCCAGTAGGGTCATTAAGACCAAGGCTTAGGCTGAGTTTATGAGTTTAGTCGGTAGGTCTGGTGGGTCGAGCCGCCTCGATTCACCAGGAGTCCGACATAATCAACGCATCCCTGCTTGCCTGTTGCGTTGGTATCCATGACGGATTCTCAGCCTCCTCTCCTGAGGAAAAAAAAAAACGTAATTTCTCGTATCTGCATCTTACCATTAAAACCGAAACCATTGGTTTTGCAGCAAAAATAATTTAGATACTCAAGCAGACGACTCTGATATAGAGTTACTAGTACCTTCGTGTGACCAACCCGTGTATTTGAACTGTCAAATTACAAAAGATACTTGAAGAGATATCTTGTTTTTGCTCATACCATGGGGGCAGATTGAACTATGGCAATCGATTGCGGATTCACTCTTTTTGAGACGTCAAACTGACGACAGCTGTCAGTAACAACTTCTTTGTGAATCATGTGATCAGCGCTTCTTTCACCGCTTTTCATTCACCGCTTGAGAGAGCTCTAGACTCGATTAAAAATAGCAGTCCATTGGCCCCTGTAGTAAACAGACGTCTGGACAGAACCATTGTGTTTCGCAAACTAATACGTTAAACCTATCATATTTTGTAAAATCGGTGAAGATATTTAATTTAATAATAAATGAGTTTATTTCTGTTTACTACGGTTAACTATGGTTTATTTCTGTGAAATGTTAACCCGGCGTGAGTGAGTTTGGGTATGTCATACCCGAAAAGTTTTTAAACGCAGATATTTTAATGTTACTGTTGCCATGCAAGTCCTGGTGTTTCAGTAGCTGGAGGTAAAGATGCAAGGGGTGAGGTACAGTATCGAGTTTAGTGTTGCACCGGCGGCGACGGCAAATACACATGCGTACCCGCGGCTGGGGTATGGAATTGTGTTGATTTGTAGGTGTAATTTTGGTGCTCTATTACATGATCTCACAAGACTTTTCAATTCCTTTTTTATTTATAATAATTAGAAGACACTATTGTTATATTGATTTACCAAAGTTGGAATTTCGTTAGATTTTTATGGCAAAAGAAATTAATTGCTTGAATTTGTATTTTTCGAAAATAATTTAGATATTGTGTTATTTCAATAAAAAATAATGCTGCTTAACTTAATGTTGATATTTTATTTACTCATCTTGTTGAATAGTTACTATTATTAATATATCTTAAGCATTCATTCTAATTACACAATCATAGTATCAAAAATTTTACATCAAAATTTTGGGTATATCATACCCACCTCATAGCTGGTGTAACAATTTCTCACCTCATTCACGCCGGGTTAAATAGAAACTAAAATGGCGGATGAAGACGAACCATACTCTCCACGGCTTATCTCCCTCGCCTATCCGTCACATATACATTACATTGTAGCCATAGATTCCAAGAGGGTTAATGGAAGCTAGACGAGGTTAAGGATAGAGGCAAGCTAAAGGATTTAAGCGGATTTAGGAAGGACAAGGGAACAATACACTTAAGTAATAGTTACATATGTAGTTTTAATTCAGGGGTCATACACCTGAGTTTGCTAAACTTGCACAGCTCATGCCTCTACTTCATTGGAAATACTAGATAAATGACCACGTATACAATATAAACTAATAAGTACATATTACATAATGTTTCTGGGTCGGCGAAATAATATTCAGCGAATCCAGCAGAAGTGAAGCTTCTGTAATAAATGATATTAGCGCTTACCATGCTACTTTTTGTCCCTTATAAACTATTTAAATTATTTTTCAAATCTGAGAATCGACAGCCATACATCAGCTTACAAGGAATACTACGCAGCAATCTATTGAGCGCCTTTTGAATCTGTAGCTAAGTAGCATTTTATTTGTGTTAACAGCTGTGTAGGGATGTCATATGAAAGTCATCAGAAAATCGTGATCAACCCAAACGCCGCCTGCTCTAACGATTGAGTTTGTCGAACATTAGCATATACATATAATTTAAATATTATAATTAATTCATTTTGCTCATTAATAGGAACGGTAATAATTAACTCCTTATTTATATCTTAAGTTTTTTGTGAGATATCTGTGCCTACAATAATTGTAATAAAACGGTATGTCTGTTTCTACATTATTTTAAGGCGGTCCTAAGGCGGACTTCTGAAGTCTGTACTAGATTTATTTCAAATCATTTTCACAAAATAATAAGCTCACAACATTAAAGACTGAGGAAACAAAATTGATCAATCATTACATATATTCAACACAATTTTATTTTTATTTATTTATAATTTGAATGTGCAAATTAATTGAGTATTACTGAATTGTTTCGTTAGTTAATGGATATTACTTACAATTTATTGAACACTTCGCACTTAAAGGAATGCAGACATCTGAAACTGGCTTGGCATTATTGACCCTACGACTAGTACTGCAGTAAATAAATCTTTGAAATCTACGACCTTCAGTGGAATAATTCTCGAGATTGGAGATCTAATATAAATTTAAATTAAGCGTCTACTAGTGCGACGTGAGCGACAGTTTGTATAATTTGGTAAGCACGTTCTGTCTAGACACTGTTAACAACACAGTTCAATGAGCAATGTTCAGGTGTTCAATAAAGTATATTTTACATAAATTCAATGTTTAAGTACAAGTATTTGCGTTTTCAAAAACTATAAGCTGATATTGTCACATTGGTCTAGATTTATGGTTAACTAATAAAAATGCTATGAAATTATCTATTAGCTTTCAGTGTAGAGCGGGATTATTACTGTGTGCTCTCTTTGGTGATAGTTTAAGCTTTACATGTGTAAACTTACTCGAGTTTACGCTCTTTTTTATTACTTTTAAGCCGTAGAGCGCAATGGTCAAACTGGTTACAAAGTAATTCTTGCATTGACATTATCTTTAGCAAAGAAAGTTTTTCTTTATCTTGCCCTATTCCCAATTTTCTTCCTCTTCCATTCGATACTCACTCTCTTCTTCAACATATCAACATTTACACAGTTCATCCATCGTTTCTTCGATCTTCCTCTCCCCACACGCCCATTCACTTTCGTATCGTATAACTTTTGCAAAGGAACAAAGGAGGAAATTTACAATTCTAGTACTGCTACTACATTTACATTTTGTGAAAAACAGTTCTTGCCTTCTACATCTAATATCATTAATTAAATCAACTCTATCTCTTTCTTTTCATTTACTCTGTTAATTGTCAACAAATAGGTTCTATAATCCAGGGTTCGGGTCCTCTTTTACAACAGCTCAATTAAGTCGATTTATATGGTGTTTGTTTGTTGATTTGTCTTAGAAATGTCGTAGTACATTAATTTCACTTTCTATCTTACCCTTCACACCAGAACACACTAATAAGACGGAGGTACCCAAGCATAAGGGATTCTGGTATAGTCTCACTCCGGTAAAATATAATTTAAGCTTAGTTTATGTTTAAAATAGATTTATGTTTATTTTTATATTAATGTGTTTTAATTTATACCAAATTAACGATTTTTCTATTCTATTCTATCAATCGATGAACGAGTATAACCCATTACTATGTTAATAAGGAGCAATTATTTTATTGACGTAGGGCAAGTGTCTTATATACATGCATCAATTAAAAAAAAAGTAATTATTGGCATATAAGTGGCAGTGGAATATTTGAAATTTTCTATGGAAAGAAATAAATTAGAAATAAAAATTCTCAAGGAACCATTTAATAGAATTTTATAGTACGCAAGTCCTCTCCACAATTCGCCAATTGTATTACAGAATAGTGCTTGAATCGATTGAAATTAAAAAAAAAAACATCCTTACGGGAAATTAGGTTCAGATTATCAATTGCATGGAACCCCGTAGTCACTAAAATAAACTCAATTTGCACAGTCGTTTATTTCGGGCTCATTGGGCGATTTGCGAAACACAGTGTGACTGTGTGGCGATACGTGGAAAACAAAATTCTGGTAGTCAAGAAACCCCTCGGCGAAAGCCCGAGCAAGCCCGGGCACGTGTGTAGCGGTATCGCAATGTGGATCGCACGCATCCAAAGAGGCAAAAAGAACACCGGTGGTATTAGTTGATAGGTCTGGCACTTAACGGACAGGTACGGGAAGATACCACGCATTTTCTCTCAAAAAAAAAAAATGTAGTTCAAGACAAATGCGGCATAACGGTAAATTGACAGCACAGTTTCAGTCCGCCTACAACCGCGACCGGTGCAACCTGGTCAAAAGATCAAGCAATAAATGATAAAATATAAATATTGCACTGTTAAAACATGTCTGTAAAAGTGTGTATTACGACATTTTTTTAAGAAATGCAAAGGAAATTTGTACACGCCTATACAGCCAGTTACAAATGTTCAACGGATACGTTACGGGTTATCTTTGGCCACTATCTTTTTATTCCGACGGTATAAAAGAAATGCAATAGCGCGCTGATGGTGGTGATTTGGCACGGCGCGCCCCCGCAGCAATGCCGGCTCATTCGAACTATCAACCCGGTCGTTCTGTTTGAGATATGACGTGATCTGTGTGTTTGGAGGAAGCAAAAGTATGTAATACCCTGTTTTTGATATTCGCTACGTAATACGTTGTCATTTAAAAGTTCTTATAATTTTGTTTATTTATTGGGTAAATCTAATTGTTTATGTCTAGGGTAGTGCTGTACCGCGCTCATTCTTAAGGAACTTGAATTCCAATGAAGTCTCAACTTCAAGTCCAAAAGGAAATTTAGAATTTCTGGGGTAATCTGAGCAGGTGGTCGTTACGTAATCTATCAGGATAACTGCAAAAAATTGTGCACATTTATATGATTATCATTTCATTGAAATTCGTGGCCATCGGTTTAGGCATTTTATTACATACACAAAAAAAAACATGCGCAAGATCACTTCGTGCGATCCCTTGTCCATTAGCAACATGATACGAAAAGTTGTATGGCATCACTCCTAATTTCGTTTCATCAAATGACAATCAAATTTAAATCTCGACTTGAGTACAGTTAGGAATGGCGCTATGTGAGCTCAATGACATCGTCTCTTTCTATTTTTCTGAGATTTGAATTTAAGTTTGAAATACAATCCCTAAAGCCTAAGTAGATTTTCTACTCAATTATGACGTAGCAGGCACACGATTAACACGATTTTGACAGTTTTGTTATTATGTGAAATGCTTGTCTAAATGTAAATAATTGGAACACAACACGCAGGTTTAGCCACATATAGAATTATGTTCTCTAGTTCTTGTACTTATCTTCCAAACCCTCTAGACCGCATTCAATGGATATTGACTCGAATTGACTGCCCGGATATTCTACGTCGGCTTATCTCCATTACACTGTGTAGAAATATTGAATATTTATGAAAACTGCATTACAAATATTATGGGAAGTGATTCAAGGTATTGTTCGTATTTATCCCTGCCGCTAATTTCCTCTGTCGTTCCAAGTGACAAAACATTCTCCCTCACCATTTAAACACTTGTCAGACCACAACAGTGCGTTTCTCCAGAAACTTTTCACCTGATTCCTGTATTTGTGTTGCGATATCCAAACCTCCAAAAAACAGCATATTGTTATTTAAATAGCCAGCAACGAATCTGTAACGTTTGGTGTTAAGGATGCCCAAGAGCAGCGATAATCGCTTACAATCTATTTCTTAGTTTCCCAACCAATTCATAAAAAAACTACACAATTATTAATTGTTTTTAGTTTATTACTCATGATAACATCGTACTATTTATGCTAGCTTTGGCCTTTTCATATAATTGATAATTAAAAACGTAGCTTAATAAAATAAAATGATAAGAATGCAGTTAAAATCTTCGATCGGGATGGATAACCGACTAACTTATAGCATCCACGCGGCATGTTTAAATCGTATATGTTGCTTGGGCTTATATTTATTAATTTATAAATTATTAGCCAAAATGCATAGTCACAGACAACACTTGTTAGTTTCATATTGAAACATAGTTATTAAAGTCTTCTTTTGTTAAAGAAAAAGTCAAGAATGCAGTTGAAATATTCTATTGTTACGAATAGTGTTTGGCAACAATTTTAAAGCGTCAACACAGCACTGAAATCGAATTCCGTCTCAATACAATAATATTTTTGCATTTTATAAAATATTTAAACATTTATTTTAAATGAAATGCAAAGTCAGTAACACTAATAAATAATTCACTATTCATTTGAAGTCTAATCATCGAGAGGAAACAGATATTGATATTGTATTATTGATATATAAATATTGAATTTATTATCGGATAAGTGATATTTTTGACGTATAAGTGAATCCATCAAATAGAATAATAATTCAGCTTTTAAAAGTTAAAATTACAAGTATACTTATAATGAAAACCACAAATGCATTGCAACGTCGCCGTCTGTGATCCAACCAAATTCTGCTTAGAGCTTTCGAAGGCGTGAAATTGTGCATGCATATGAAATCACGACCAAACGATTTCACACCATTATGGACCCAGAAATTAATCCTATAAGTGTACAATACTGTTTATAATTTGATAAAATGTCAATCAAATTCATAATAAAGATGGTTATATAACAGAAAACGGAAATAACTGAATAGAAATGCTAATAACTGCATTATACTCGTAGTAGTAACTCTATAACTTCAAATGTTTCTATCAGGTGCAAATATCTGATGTAAAGTGCATTAGAAGTTAGTTTACAGTTTTAAGCTAACCTCTCATAAGCTAAATATTCAAGTTCAGTCATATTTTACACATGAAACTTATTTACCAACAATTGCATAAACAAGAAAGATAAAAAGGCGACGTAATGTGTATTTAGGTTATTCTCCAGTCCAAATGATCTGCTTTTGTTTAAACGTGATATGGAGATAGTTTGAGACTCTTGGAGAAACAGAGGATAATGTTTTTAAAATTCTCGTTGCTATGGAAAATTCGATATAAGCCGGGAGAAGCTTTTGGGTTAAGACGTATTATTTGAGTTCATCGTTTGGGAGAGGGGTGAAATTATGAATCCTAATTAGGACAACGAAACTGAAAAGGTTAAGAAGCAATGCCCTTACAAGTTAGGGTAATGGTTCGTGACCTTTTTATATCAGTTACTCTTATGTACGGCAACACAGCTACGTATATATAAACGACTATTGTATTATCTATGGAAAAATAAAGAAGATAATTAAATGTCCCTTTTCTAGTAGTAGTTTAGGTTAACTGCTGATTTTTTTTTTGCGCTGTATTGGGCTGTGTCCCCAGTAGGCAAACTGTTAGCAGTCGACTGAGCGAGCAGCAAATTTGTGACGAACTGAAGTTTGAGTTAGCTGCATATTCAGATCAATTTTCGTGGGTCGCAAGCAAACTATTATGAGTTAGCCACTTATTTGATTGACCAACTGGATTTTCACCTTACTATTGTCGTACAAAGGAAGTATTGTACAGGTCACGATGGATACTTTTGAACTTATTGATCTTTTAAAAAGGATATAACAAGCACTGGGTACACCCATTAAACAAGGAAAGATTGACAATTCAACGTTTCATATTCGTGGTCTATTTTGTATTTCCGTAATACACCCTTCCGTATGAAAGAGCATCTTGGAATGTATATATGAACACATCCAAAGAAGTCGATAGCTTCTTTCTAACTGCCCGTATAGACAGTTCGCGGCATACGGACTCAATACTCCTGGCTACTAACCATATCGCCACCGCCGACTGGAACCGGTTTTGCTGTAAGTCGGCTTCTCACTAAGACACTCGGCGTACGCTGCAAACTGCGTAAAGTGAGCGCAAAACCAGCAGACTGTGGACACACCATTTCAAATATACTCGTATGGATGGGCGTACTAAGCCGATACGCCACAAGAGTTTGTGCTGGTTATGCTGTGTCCCCAGTATGCAACCGACTATACTGGGGACACAGCCTTAGTCACTGTGGAGAAAACTAGAATTAATGATTCTTAAAAAGATTTTGTGAATTATATATAGTGCAGTTATATTAGAATTTCTATATACATAGAAGAAATCCATTTTTTGTTCGTTTTCAGCAATAATGAGCTCGATTTTCAATTACAATAAAAACAAACTTACACCCCCAACATACCTGTATCAAAACAAACGATAATCAAGAAAGGACTGCGTCTCTAAGCGTGAGCACTGCTGGCCGCAGACAAACATCTTAATGTTATTAATGTCAGTGTTATGCCTGCCCCATATTCCTGCATAGTTAATCCAGCTTTACTGAAGCCATCAGGTGTATTCAGCCATACCGGCCCAATTAGGCCCTCTAAATGGCTCCATCCTGTTCGCATTGGTAGACACTTATCAAATTTGTACACCGACCCTTGTAAGTAAACAAGTTATCCAACCTTTTCGTATTAGTGGTATCCTTAAGGTTGGAGTTCGGAAGTACTCGGGTAATACAGTATATAGGTGGATTATAAAAGATACAGTTAGGTTTTACTTTTAACAAATTGTTGTCGTCTGGAATTGATGTAATAAAAATAAAAAATACTGATAGAGAATTTCGGAAGTAAGCAGAAGTACTGATGGAGATACAAAATCTTATACAAGTAGTAGGGACAAAGAAAAGATTATTAAAGAAATTTTAAAAACTGTTTATAGAGTAATCCAGCAGCTAAATCTTTTTATGATGAAGTTTACGAACGATGTATACGATGAAAGTTCGCTTTAACATTTTCTCACATTTTGACTACAACTTGACCACTAGTGCTTTCGTAGTTGACAACTACCTGATGATTTCTAATCACACTAGATAACTTAGTGAAATATTTACATTTAACCACAATACATATGAGGTTATTGTATACCTTTTCGCATGGTGATTACAAATAATTTCGCTTGTTCTGTACTTATTGCGTTTTCTTTATTTATTTAATTATCAAGAGAGTAAACTTCATGAAATTTTAAACATACGTCAGTAGTAATATAGTTTTCAATGTTGAAAAATCAGATATCAAAAAATTATGGTCAATATAGTCTTTATTCGATCTTGACCATAAATATCGTCGTATTTTTTGGGAGACCTACCGATGCTGCAGTGATCGGCATATGCCTACCATTCCAGGACATTTCCGCCACAAAGGCCATAAATCCTGCGAACAATGTATCCACTCCGTCGTAAGCGGTCGACACTTTAGTTTGGCAATTGTTCGATTTAAGTTAGGCTATATAGGTGATCCAAGTTCTTCTGTTTCAATTATTTCTAATGCTGTCCAGCTGAGTTGAGTCCGGCGATTGAATTTTGTTCTGGAAGTTACACCTACCTAGTTAGTTGAATTATTTGTTCCAGGTAAACATACCCCTTCCTTACCTTCCAAGTTTGGATGCTACCCAAATTCCGCATAATTTTAGTCTTGTGTATTTACATTTTTCGACCCATTTCTCAGGTCTTCGAGATCTACTGAAATCTTTGAGCATTGAGTTCATGTCTTCCTAATTAAATACTGAGAATTTTTCCTCCATTACAAATATTTGCTTCCTATTCCTCAATGTTTAAATATATTTTTTTCATATACGGAGAACAAGGAATTCGAGTTAATTGCTCCACTCCTAGTATCATATTGAAAAAAAAAACCGCGGTGGAAACAGTGAGATAACATACAAATACGCACAGAACAGTTTTGTTATGTATCACTCTATTTCAGCCTTATTTTTTATTTGCACAAGCACTTTGACACAGCATCAGTTATTTAAAACAAGTTTAGTTATTTATTTCGCTTCTATGAAATAATTTTAATGTTTTTATTTCGCTTTCATAAGTATATTTTCATTTTAAAAAATGTGGGTTAGATAACTCGACTTTTCAAATGCGCTCCAGCACCTGTGACCACAGAATGACCTCGGGTCTGGACGATCGGTGTGAATGTTCTTGGCCGAAATAATGATGACCAATTGTCACTGAATAATGTCTAGTTGTCATTACATCCTACAGACAATAGATTTTAAATATCAATATAGGTTTGTTTGCGACAAATATTGAATACCTTCCTAAACTTGATACATATCGGCGACTATTTATGCCGTCAAATTCTACTGACTACTAATCTGATTTCTTAAAATAATACATTGAAGACTGCTCGACTAAAATTAACTCTATATCTTAAACATAAGATTGAAACACCAACGCGATGTCTGATGAAAGCGACTGAGATTGAGTCGAACCAATGAATCTCCTTTAGCTTTATAATCCTTTCAAAATATCCATAATTCATTATCTGAAAAGATAATGAAGACGACATTTTCATACTAATAATAACTATTCTATATAACAAACAAAATACTAGCTATGTAAGAATGAAAGCAGTGCATTTTTTTTAACTTTAATCATAGAAAAATGAATTATTCTGTCTTCTGAAAAGCCCAACTATCTTATTACATTCATGTCATATTTAAATTTATATATTTCTTCGGCCACTTTCTTCAGAAATAGCAAGATTTTTTGTGTCTACTAAGAAGAACTTGTGTTCTTAAAATTACGCCCCATAAATGTTCAATGATAGTTATTCATAATTTTATATATTAGACAATTTTTATTGGATGATTTGTATATTATATTTACACAAAATAGGTTTTTGCATTGCAATTACACAAGATATAGATTATGCACATACCTCCATTTATTCCTCCGACTTAAAGATGACCAAAAGAAATAACTGAAAATAATAAAGCTAAAAAATAAATAAACATATTTACTTCATGCTATTAGAAACGTGTAACAAGTGTAAGTACGAAAAGGAAATTTAGACAACATGACACCTAAGTTACAGAAAACTTTTGAAAATACTTAATTGATCATCAGAAATAAAAAAAATAATGTTACCGAACCGAAAACAAACAAAGCTACTTATCTACTACATCACTCGAATCATCGAAGCGAAACTAGACCATTATCAACATATAAATTTGCTCAAAGTTTTCCAACAAATACACAGCCCTCGGCTGAAATTTCGAGTAAATCCTATTAGATATAAAGCTATTCCCAAAAGGCGGCTATTAAAAGCTACCGGCGTAACAGTAGCTAATCCTCGTCCAAAAATGGCGGGGAATCTAATAAACAGACCATTATATAGGACGCAATGAAGGCGTAACAGTAATCGTTTCAATCTGAAGCGGGACGATTGCGATTCTAAATGGGCCTCCATCGATATTGCAGGTATTGGTTATTACGATAATCGATTCATTGTTGGAGGCCTTTTGCGGTACAAAGGGACATTTAATGCAGGCCTGATGCCACTCGATAATGGCCTGCAATTGTGCGTGGTAAATTGGTACTATTGTGTTATTGCCACAGTTTAATGACGACAGAAAATATACCAGTTCCTGGTAGAGCGATTACCCTGTCAAATTAGATTTAACATCGAAATCTCTCGAAGAAAATCCTTCAGCTTATCTACCGCAGTTCCTCAAGACTAAAGTCATTGATGCATAAAACCGAAATCTGACCATCCTCTCTATTGCTATCCTCTCTGACTCATTCAAAATTGTAATGGAGAACATTATTCTCGGAGACTATGCGTGATCGCATCAGAAATGACAAATCCGCAAACGAACATTTTTATTTCTTTCTTTGAAAAACGAATCTCTCAATTTTTTTTCTGGATTTTCCTCTGCATTCATATTTGGTTTGGCAATGTGTTAAAATTTTGAATAAAATTTCTGATAACTATAATTATTAAAACTTATTGTACCATTATTTGTTTCATGCAGTGCCTGCGAAAAGTTTCCTGTGTGTGCAGGGAAAGCGACAAGTCGGTACCCCCCAGTGATTTTAGTGGGTAACTCCTCCAACGGAGAGTCCCACTTAACCGCAGGGGCCCCACACCCCTGCGGTAGCTTTAAAAGCATTTTCACTGGAAAATTAAAAGAAAGAAAGAAGACATTTATTCACGATACAAAAGGCACACTTAATACAACATACATCAGTTTACAATATAAATTTACTTATGAATACGATCTCAAAAATAAACAATGTATATATATATATATATAAATAATAATATATATATATATATATATATATATATATAATATATACTATATATATTATATATATATATATAATAATAATATATATATATTATATATAGGCTGAATATGCAAGGGCCAAGGCGCTACATCTCGCCGGCTTACTGTTTGACATGATCAAAAATCAACGCCTTCGTATCTCTTTCAGTAAATGGAATGGTCGTAGCGTAATGCTCGCCAGGATATGTCATTTGCACTCTTGCCACGCCACCGCACAACAGCGTTTCGGGGCTCCTTTAGGTTTGCAGCGTCTAAGTGCTGGAATGACACCCCTCCACCAATCCGTTGCGGTACTCGGCAAGGCAGCTTTAAACGAAAGTTAGGGCTTAATTGTTTGACTCTACAAAAATCTTTTAAATAAACCAGCACCTAGCACAGCAACTGTGTCGTTTTCAATTAATAAATAGCTACCTATATATGTCGTTATATATCTGTTTTTTATACTTTAATTAGACCTAATTATACCTATATAATATATGTAAAGTGCAGTAGAAGTATATATTATATATATAATATATATATATATATATTATAATATATATATATATTTTTTGACGACCTCCATAGTCGAGTGGATAATACACCGGTTTCAAGGTGTCGCCATCTCTGAGGTCCCGGGTTCGAATCCCGGTGGGGGCAGATGTTTGTGTGATGAATGCGAGCATTTGTACCTTAGTCATGGTTGTTGATATATATTTCAATAAAAATTATTTATATATTGTATAATATATGTATGTCTACCGTTACCTAGATCCCATTGCACAAGCCTTATAGAGCTTAGTTTGGGCTAGGCTAATTGGTGTAAGTGTAACAAATATTTATTTATATATTATTTAACAAATATATTTATATAATTAAATATATATATATACACTTGTAAGTCGTCAGCGTATAATATGGTATCTTCTATTCCTAATATTGGTCACGATATCAGAGCTATACAGTATAAGGAGTAGAGGTCCAAGAATTGAGCCCTGTGGGACTCCTCGTGTCACAGGTAACAAGGCGGACCGCATGACACTTCCATCAATGTTACGCATAGTAACTGTTTGCGCTCTATCTGATAAATAACTGTCAAACCATTTTACCGTTGCATTATCCAACCCATAGTAGGACATCTTGGTTAACAGCAAAGGAATATTGATTCAGCCAAAAGCTCTAGAGAAATATAAAAGTACTAAAATGGTGCTCCTGCCAGCATCTCGTGCCTGTAAAATGTTATCAATTACATCGAGCAATGCAGTAGCAGCCGAACGACGGGAAGCCCGACTGTAGTTCAGGTAAGATGCTATTTTTCTCCAGATAATCCGAAAGTTGATGACACACCACTCGCTCTATTATCTTTGATGTACAAGAGAGTATACTAATGGGTCGAAGTTCGGACATGAGAACTGGGTGCTTTTTGGGTAGCGGGTTCACTTGAGAGATTTTCCAAGCATTCTGGAAAGTCTCAGTCTCGATGCTTTTATTAATGATGTGTTAAAATATGAGAAGTCTTCAGTCGAGTCAGGGGCAACATATCAATAACTATTGAGTCTGGACCCTCAGCGTTAGACTTTATAGAACCAATTATTTTGTCAACAGTGGCAGAAGTAAATGATCTAAGAGTAAGTCTTGTCACAATGTCTGCAAACTCAAAATATGTCAGGTCAGATAAAGTCACGTCTGATTTACCAGGTATACTAAGAAAGTGATGATTTATGGCATCAGGGTCATCGAAATATGTAGACAAATTAGAGTGTGTCCTCTTATTTAGTAGGACAGAGCGTTTCAAGTTCTTCCACAGAGTTCTGGGGTCAGTGGTATGGTTAATTTGGTGATTAAAGAAGGCACGCTTCTCACTTAAAATGGCTTTGATAACGAGGTGTTTCAGGTCCAGGTAATATTGCTTATGTACGTCAGACTTCGTGCGCTTGTATCTATTTTGAACCGCATTCCTCAGACGCATCATAAGTTTAATATTACTAGTCAGCCAGGGCTTTGGTGCCTCTTTTACCACAATTGTCTTTTTTGGCGCATGTTTATCAAAGAGATTCAATAAGAGAGCATTGAAACACCATGTCATTGAGTATTGTGCCAATCAGTATTGTGCAGGTCATTATTAAAAACATTAATATTTATGTCTCTTATAGGTCTGTAAGTTATACGTCTCGGGATCACCTTTGGTTTCCCAATATCAAGATCAGTGGTAACAAATGCATGTCTGTCTAAGTCGGGTATATGATCAACGTTAACAGTCAAAACTTTAGAGTCGGAACAAACTAAGTCGATTATAGTTTCACTATGATCGGCGAAGTGAGTTGGATCGGTCACGTGCTGAGTTAAGTTAACAGTCGCCAGAAATCGTGTCAGTCTACTGAGTCCAGTGTTACTGCTGCCAGTAAAATTAATGTTGAAGTCACCTAAGAGAATTAGCCCATCATAATTAACAAATGATGTAATTGAGTCAGTGAGGGCGTCAAAGAAAGTGTCAATGTCAAACCAAGGCGGGCGGTATGCGGTGCCGATTACTAAAACAGTTTTCTTTAAATAAATCCGCAACCACATCTGTTCAATAAGATAGGCAGGAGGGTGTGACAGCGCGCGTGCGATCAGCCCGCTGCGCAGGTAAAAGCCAACTCCACCACCGCGGGAGCGTGACCCAGCAGACCAGGGAGTGTGACGCAACCGGTACCCGGGGATACTCGGCCCCGTCTGCGCCGGTCGAAGCCACGTCTCGTTCATAGCAACTATGTCCGGTTCCTTGTCTGTCACAGATAAAATTAACTCATCATGCCCCGTACCCAAGGACCCAGCATCAAATAACCCAACTCTAAAAAACTTATTTACAACCATTTCTCAATAATAATACTGTATGAACACATAAAAAAAAAACAAGTTAATATTTAGAAAAATTAAACAAGCGAAAGAAAAGCGTATGTACAGTTACGTAGAATATAGGTTTACTGCAGAATATATTTAAAAGTATTATACTTGAAATTCGAGATTGATATAATCGATTTACATTCAGCGATATCCTATCACTTTTAATTCGGGTACACCACATTTACATAAATATATATATAAAAAGGCAATAACAAATTGTTAGTAACACACTTATAATAACGATTAGAAACATTAGCTCACAATAAAATTTAACTTTAATACAAATATTAACCATTATTTGACCCAATATTAATATTAAAAACACTCAGGTCATCAAGCGTCCGTAATCTGTGGGTTATCTGACCCGCGACGCGTGAGGACCTGGCCATTCGGGTCCATACATAACGCCAGCTGGCAGCACGCGCCCGCTCACGACTTTGCGTGAACAGCCGCCGGTTGACGGCTGTGAGTCTCTCATTCACATAGAATCGGTGCGGATGACTACGAAGGCCCAGGTCAGCAGTGGTGGCGCCGCGGCGTACGCGCGCCGCGCGCAGCAGCTCGTCGCGCATGCTCTGACGTGTAACGCGCAACACGAGTGGGCGCGCAGTCATCGTCACGTGGACGACCCGCGCGATGTACAGTCACTTTGTCGCGCTCATCCAGCTTTACGCCCAGCTTCACTGTGAGCCGCGCCGCTAGCCCCACGCAGCTCTCGCCCGGTTCCTCTGTCACGCCTGATATCTGCAAGTCACATCGCAGTAACTCCTGGTCGCGGTCATTGAGCTGCATCTGCAGTTTGGTTACTGCCTCCTCTAGCATTCGGTGGCCTGCCGTGGTGGTGCCATCTGTCATCTTCGCTTCGATAATATCGATTCGACCGTCAAGTGTGTCCATTCGCTTGGTGATTTCAGACATGTAGCCACGTATGGTCGAAAACTCTTCACGGAAATCTCGAAGGTTCTTTCTCACCGATTGCAACTCTTCCCTAAATAGTAAAATCTCACGAGCGATCTCTAAATGTACGTCTTGTGTAACAAGCGGTGCAACATACAGCTTATTAAATTACATCTAAAGGAATAAACGGTAACTCTAGAATTCGGAACGTTACTATAGTCTAGTATTAGAACTTCTTGGCTCTCACAGTGTAACCTAAATATTAACATTATTCCTTTAGGGTTAGGATAATCAATTCTGATTACACAAACTGAACTCTGGCGACAATACGGTCGCAGATCCCCGAAGACCCACTAAAGGGCTAGTTATAAAGATAAATATTTGGAAAGCGACCGAAACATCCCGGACCACAGATTACATATACTAGCCCCGACTATATAGCTGCGGTTGTTGAATTAGTTGCGCATGCAAACTTTTTACCCGAACGGATATGTCAGTTCATACATTAATTAGTGTTTGTATAGTTTAGTTGTGTTGATTGTTTTAAACAGTTGATTCTTAAGCAAGTAGGGTCATGCTGTGGCAGGAGACAAGCTAGATACACCCGCAAAACCAGTTTTGCTACTAATATTATAAATATAATAATATTATTATTTTGTTTATCTTAACATTTATAAATAATTATTTAAATTATTTATTTTATTGAATTTGACTTTACACTAAGTAATCATAATATTATTATGACCATTTTAATTTTATTATGTAGACAATTCAATGAATTCCACTATAACATCTATATTTGACATTATTTAAATTATTACTAATTTTATTTTATACATAAATATTTTATTATACAGACATTGCTTAAACTATATACTCAATATTATAAGAATAATTTATTAATAGTACAATTGTGCAAGACGATCATTTTTCTCCAATGCATTTTAAAATTTAAGTTTATTATGTAATTGTGAAAATGAAATAAATAAAACTAAACTAAACAAAACTATGACGGTAACTCTATTTTTCCACGGGGGGTGGCAGTGAATCCTACTTATGTAGTCGTCTTAATAACTCCCTGGTGCTCGGACGATCTTGCACTGGATACTACTCGCAACTGGTCTACGGCAGATGGTTAAGTTGGACTTGAGCAGAAGGCTAGCCTACCAACTAAATACTACTTTTGGTCGGGCAGACAACGTGGGACCTTAGACCTTATATATATATTATATATATATATATATATATATATATATATATATATATTATATATATATATATTATGCATAATTATTAAATAACGTTCTTACACGTACCTACACCAATTAGCCTAGCCCAAAGTATGCTTTTTAAGTAGGCTTGTGTTATGGGACCCTGGTTAACGGATAGACATACATATATTATACATACATATATATGTCTATATATACATATTCAACCAATCAGGCCATATTCAACTAATAATTAATTTAAAATATATACATATTCAACCAATCAGGCCATATATTTTTATATGAACTTTTAATGCATTTAAACATGTTATTTTCAAATGCATCTTTCTCTATTAGATTCATTCATATAGTTGGAAAGAAAACAAATGAAAAACGGTAGTATAGAATATTCTATACATTTGGTACCTTTATCAAAATATAATATTTTTTAATATGATCAAAACCAGTCAGGTACAAATAGTACAGTCAAAGATATTTTATTACAAGTTTATACATAATTATATGAAAAGACTTTTTTCCCGAGCTATATTATACTCGAATATACATCAGGAATGGAACCCCACCAATTTATTACTTAAACTAATATAATTTATCAGTAATGCATGTGGCGGTGCGGCTGCCAAATTGATTTACCACCCCAAGATTGAATGTCATTTAAATGTCACAGCATGATAAGGGTTATTTTCACACCCCGCCATGACTGCTACTTTCTTGGCCGGAATATAATCAATTTTGCACCTAGCCATTACGGTGGGAAATCGTTTGTCAGACCGCAGAGTTTTTCTTACTTTTTGTTACGCTATTAATTCAAGTTGCAAAATTATTAAAGACTCAGTTTGGTGTGATAATAAGAATTTCAGGATAATTTGTGGCGATCTGATGGTGAGTTGCGACATTTCAGCTTCATTCCCAATATGCTCTAGAATAGAGATTCCCAAACTATTTTGTGTCGAAGACCCTTTACCATGTCTTACGGTTTTGGGGAGACCCCCTACTTACCTGATATTGAATACCTACATCCTACAACAGACAAAATTTTATCAGCATATATAATATTTTTTTACTATACAAATAATGTATATGTATTTATATTAGAAGATAGTATAATATAAGTAAATAGTATCAATGTATATTGAGATCCATTATTATGGACCCCCATTTTTATTTCATGTACCTCCAAATTTTTTTTCGTTGACCTAGACCCCTCGGCAGGTTGTTATAGACCCCTTTTTCTTTTTTTTTAGAGGGAAAATGCACCTTTTGCACCGCGACACCGCGCTGGCTAGGCGCGGCCGTGTGTGGGCCTCTCCGGTCTGACAGGACCGGCCTACTGAGGCCCCCTTAGTAGGCCTTATAGACCCCTAAGGGTTGATATAAACCACTTCAGGAATCACTGCTCTAGGACATGCTGTTTTACATTATCTAGCCAGTCAGAATGCAGTCGCATGAGTAAATGTAAATTTATGACTTTAATTATGTCATAATGACGGCGGTGTTTGGCCGCAAACACACCTTAATACCCTCAACTGCCCAAGTCAACGTAGTCCTCTTTACATAAAAATCATTTTTCTTAAACATGCTTAGAAATTTCAGCATTATTTTGACAACCTTCTTCGAGATAAATCGAAATTGCTGTACTGACCAAATACATGCGAGCAGCGGCCGGCAAAAAATGGTATGAAAATCCATATCTGTCGTGTTTTAGCGGCCAAATAAATATACATGTAAATTTATATCTATCGTGTATTTTAAAAATGGAACGGTTCGTTGCTCCGAAAAATGCTAAACCAAGGAGGCAACTTATCAGAGTTTTATTTAAATATCGAACTGGCTTGCAAAAAAACCTGTTTTATAATGAAAAATTGTAGGAGTGCATTAAAAATAATTGGTCCGCCATATTGGATACGCCGCCATGTTGGATTTAGAATGACGTCACATTATTTTTCTAGTTATTCTTGGCAAGCCCTTTTATTTGATACCCATATTGTAGGAGTGCATTAAAAATAATTGGTCCGCCATATTGGATACGCCGCCATGTTGGATTTAGAATGACGTCACACAGTTAATCATGCATTGTCATCCGAACTAAACGTGTATACCGAATTTCAGCTCAATCGGAAACCGGGAAGTGGATCAAATTTAAGTTGCAAGATTTGATTACAGAACGACAGACAACGGGACAGGTGAAAGTAAATAAAAGCTTGTAAAAAAATCGAATCCTTTAGCGCGTCAAAAATTTTGTTCATTGTTGGTAATGACCAACAAAGAACAAAATTTTTGACTCAATGGAGTTTGAAAAGTAATTTTTCAAATAAAAAATCTGCTTGGTACTGCTTTTGATTAGTTTTAATTTCCGCGCATTATTTGAGAAAAGTACTATACAAGCCTTGGCCACAATTAGGCATTGATGGACTTACGTACGTGTGCCTCGGTTTCGCCTCGGCCCACATGTACACGTTCGACCATCAATGCCTCTATTGCTGGCCGCTGCAGTAATATACTATAAGAGACGTTAAAAAGTAGTTTGGTGTCATTTCCCATAGAACAATCCTCACACCCATCAGAAATAAAATATCAATTGAAATACTCATGTACCTTTTTTTTCTTTTTTTTTTTTTGTTCCATTGAGGAAAATGCATTAAGTTGCATACCCCGGCTGTGGCGAGCCGGCGGTTATGTGGGGCTCTCCTCCCCAGAAGGGGGAGGCCTACCCACTAAAAACCTCAGGGATGGCCTTCCTCACGCATGTAGGGAGCCCCCGGAAATACCAAACTACTTCCGGGAACCCCCAGCCTCCGCTCCCCCGCCGATACAGGGGAGCCCTCCTCGGGGGAGGCTACAATACTTCCCCCGATATCCACGACGCCCCCCGGTCACGGAAGGGGAATACTTTTGTACCTATAATTCCTGTACATCTATGTAGACATAGAAATATAAATATATTTATGATATATAAATACATATTTTTCTTATTGTGCAGATAGAGACTAATCTCTATTTATCTATATACTCGTATATAAATAAGTAAATAAATAATTGCTGCACTTACACCAATTATCCTAGCCCAAAGTAAGCTCTGTAAGGCTTGTGCTATGGGATCTAGGGTAACGGATAGACATACATATATTATACATATATAAATATTTTTATAGAAATATATTATAACAACCATGACTAAGGTACAAATGCTCGCATTCATCACACAAACATCTGCCCCCACCGGGATTCGAACCCGGGACCGCAGAGATAGCGACACCTTGAAACCGGTGTACTATCCACTCGACTATGGAGGTTGTCAAATATATATGTATATATAGTTGTTAAGTATGAAAAATATAATGAAAATCATAACTGTTCATAAATATACAATATACGTATCTCAAAAATTAAAACATTATCACGACAACATCCATGACGAATCCAGACGATATTCCCAAAACACTGTATGCCACAGTTCTACAGACATACAGACATTGTGCGTGTATGATCGACGGAAACTTTACAATTTTACCCTTGACTAAGTTATATAATTAGATCTACTAAGCCCCACTTAGAATACATAAACAAAGTTTCCGACCATGAAGAAAGTTGACTGAATTAACATTAAAAGGCGACGAGTCGACTAAATCCCTGTAATATTCGATTTATATACCATTGACAATTAATGCGTTAGTTAGGAACGTGGATTGCTACGACACATACTAAATATTCGTACTAATTCTCGCCAATCTACAGATCTACAGATCGTAGATCTTTATTCGATTGCTATATAGTTGATAATTGCATAACCACTAACAATAATCGCTAACGGTTGGGGGGAATTGTTACTATTACGTTGTAGTAAACTGGATCATAAAAACGTTTTAACAATTTCGGGAGAGTCATAACCAGCTAAATTTAATTAAATCAATTAAGAGACGTTGGAAAAACAGGTCACTGTAGTCTCTTCCCATACTTAGCCCTGGGAATCTGGGAATCTCATTACCATCAAAATTAAAACACTATGAACCTGACAGCTCACGTGTTTGACTGTTAAAAATGTGGGGAAGCATGTCGAGCTAGGTAACCTGCAACTTAGTTACATAACTGTTATTCCTAAAGTATGTCATAATTTATATCGGTTTATCAGTTGAGTTATAAGTGATAGTAGAATATTGTGGGCAAAGGCATCCTTATCGCTAAGACCAATCTCTTCTAGACAACCTTTGTTTATGAAATTTTAAAGCAAATGACAGTGTATCATCATTACCAAACTAAATATATCAAACATATGATAAATAAATATACATTTAGGGAAATATGTATTATAATTGCAATTGTTTTTAAGTACGGCTGTTTGCTACTCTTTCAAGTGAAAACTACTGTATGGGTTTTATTTAAACTTAACAATAATATTTAGCCTACAATTTATAAAGATCTACGCTACGTTATACATTTTTCGAAATACTTATCCTGCGCAGATAAAGTCAGGGGCACTGGCTAATATATAAATATATAGATGTACTAATATATAACGCGATATCAGAACCGGCTCGAAGAATGTACGGCAATTATCTTTACAAAGTACCGGGATAGGATATTACAATGAAACGAAATAAAAACTGGCTAAGTATACATTTGTATTTCGGCCCACTATCCACAGATACTGCACTGATCCAGGCTATATAACACTTAGACAGTTTATTACACCTCTGCGTAACACTTTGGGGATAATAGGCGATACTATATAAATGTATAATCTTCACAGACAATATTATAACATTATTTGTTTAGTTGAATAATTAATAATTTAGTTTTCCCTTATTACGTCAACACTATCATCTTTCTTACAGTTCATGTCCGTTCTCACCGAGGAGCATACGCCGTTTTTTTTAAACTTAGGGAAATGCAGTTACTTGTATCTCGTGCTTTGTAGTATTTCAAGGTTATGTCGGACTCGCCTCATGATGGTCACGCGATCTACCGGCTTAAACTGTGGTGCATCTCGTCTTCACGTGAACCGAAAATAATTTTCCGTGGCACTAATAGTGTCAGCTCGCCGTATCAAGCCCTTCCTAAGTTCCCTGGTCACCTTATGGGAAGCCGGGCAGAAGTACATGCGCGGCTCTTACTCCCAAGAGCCCAGGCACTAAGTTTCACGGGACTGTCCGCTTTTTGTAATGCAGGGTTTACTTCCCATCCACCTATTACTGTCCCTCGGGCGATGAAACCCTTGGTGATATTCATTGCCGTTTCTTCCCAAGGTCTAGAGTGAAGGAGAATAAGACTTAACTATGTTATGGCGATTAAGCTTTAGTCAACCACTTTAATCCAGTGAGGATAGCTCTTTCTTCTTCACACACAGCTTTCCGATTCCATAACATTCACGAGCGAGTCATTACCATACTTTTTCTTTGTTTAGGTTCCATGTGCCGAACCACAGCGTTATCGTCACTCCCACTTGTTACGTTTTCATAAAATATACTTAATTTCATAATAATATAACCCCGGATTTTATTGCGTACCAAATGTCTGTTTTATATCATAGACTACATACCTAATCACAGAGGCATTGGGGTCGCATCAGCAAAACTCTTAAAAGACACCTACCAATAAAATACACGGCAGTTACTCATTTATATGAGAGGCGAAGGTTTTAGTGATCGTAAAACGAATCTTCCTAACAATGGTTGACAATAAAACATGAAAAGTGCGTTAACGATCGAATAAAATCTTGTTTACTATGCTGTACCGGGACCGAATAGAATTGCCTGTCTCTGCACTCGCTAGGGATTTGATCCTTATGTACCTATGTGCTGGTTTTAATGTACTGATTTTATTATGATGATGTGATCATTACGAATCATGTGATCTATTTTTGAAGCGTTTATTTTAATTATAACAAGTAATATTTTAGAATCTTGCGTTCCTCAATTATAATTATGGCCGGTGTCATTTTAACTTCCCGCGCTTTTTAAGCGCATATAACATCTTTTCTGAGCCAGCGCTGCATCATTCCCTCTCCTGACGCGATCACGCTGAGCCTAGACAGTTATTTGAATTAAGTACTAAAAACTTAGTACTTAGTCCACAGATAATGTCTACCAACAAAACTAAACAGTTTAGTTGGTTGAACATAATCTCCGTAGCTTTTGGCTGTGAGAATTCTCATCCCCTCCTCTTCTAGGGAGATCAAAAAGGATCGTTTGCCACTATGCGTAAAAATCGCCGATTTTTGTTATTTCCTATTTGTCAAGATATTTTCTAAATTACCATTTTCTGATGAGGGTTCTATCTATCAATGGTCGCTATTCTTTACCTAGCAGCAAATAGCCAACCTGACTAAGACTGATTGTACAGTGGAGCAATCGGAAATCAGATAATGTTGGATATCGCATGAATATCTATAGACTTCAGCGCGTGAAGATCGACGAATGATTTGTAGAAGTCCAGTGCTTTACGATTGGCTTTTTTGAAACTATTATAGATTATTGTTGAAACCACATTCCTACCTGTTTCCTGTGGTAATAATTATTTAATGTCCTCCCTGATTCTACAACAACACACATATCAGATTCCATAATAATCCGTTCAGATGTTTTTATCCGAATGTATAATATCCATGCGATTCCCTGAGTAACTATATAATTTTGAATATAAAATTGAATGATATTTTTGTTCACATGAATTTACTTAAACATGAATCCAGAAGATCAAGTAGAAGCAGTCTCATTTAAGCGCAAGAATCCAAGCTTAAACACGGTTAAATAACCACAAAGTATATTTTGAAATTAAATTTGAGTACGCCGCTGTGGTACAAAGGAAGGAAGTTTTTGTGATCGTGTCGCGCGCAGACCACTTCTGGTCAAGTAACGGTTAACTTTTAATAGTTTTCCTCGAACGGGAACAACTTGTAGTGGCTGGGATAATAATTTTTCCGAATTAAATCGCTTGAGTAGGCACGAGCTATTGGTCCGTGCTGTAGGATCAGCAGTTAAGTTGGCTTAATTGATTTCAAATAAGATCCGAGAGCTTGCCAACTCAGATGTTTTTGTTAAGGTTAAAAACTGTTCTTTAACTAAAATCTTTATAATCTAAGAAATCTTTCTTGACTTTTTATGTAATAAGAGGGTAACCGAGTGAAGGGTCATCAACTGATACTAAACGATTTCTGCTACCTATAGACACCCACAACACCAAAGGAGTTGCACATTCAATGCCGCTAATGAGTAAGGGCTATTACTATTAAACAATAATTATAATATGATATAATTTAAATATTAAGGCAAATTTATTTAGTTTTATCCTGCGTTTAATCATACAAGCTAACATAAATAGATTTATAGATGCATTTTATAAACGAAAAAAAAGTATGAATAGATCGTAACAAGTGGAAAACTATGAACATTATCTCCTGTATTTGCATGCTTACACTGTGACTTACAATATAAGCATACATATTATTACAATGATTAAAACGTCAATTTTAAATGTGATTAAAATTTAATTTAAAAACATTTTGATTTACAATTATGACTTATTTTGCGTAATGTAAACCAATTGTGGCGTTAAGGGAATCAATTAAAAGAAAGATTCATCTTCCTTACGCACACAAATTTATTGAACGGGTCGGAGTAAGGAACCGGTCACAATTCCTTTATCTGCTGGAAGGTAGATTTGCCTATTACTCCCCTGCGACGAAATCCAAGAATGCGAGGAGAGGCCGAGGAGTTCCCAGGTCTTCAAAGCAGAAGGAGGACGTCCAGGTAGTTCAGAACAAGGGTTGGCCAACCGTGTATTTGGACCCTCTCTTTTAGAAAAATATACGTTACAACATTTAATTTTTTTAAAATATACGTTACAACGTTACACAATAATAAATTATTTTGAAAATAAATCGTTCATTCATAACTAATATTGAGTTATTATATCGTTAACTTTCATAGTGTATAGGCAAAAATAGATCTAACTTGTTATGTTCAGTAAAGTGTCTTTTGGCTTTCCTAATTGGAATTAATCTTCAAGTTTTATTTTGTCCGAAGTAAAACAAAGAGCTTTGCGAAAGTTCCAAGCTTGTGTAACGCTTAGAGTATTAAAGCAAATATTGTGTTTCTCGAATCTTGCCGTTCGTTACGTCCGAAGTTATGTTTATTTTAAGATCATAACAATATTAAGAATCGGCAATTGTTTTTAATTAGTTTCACTTTACTATAGAACCATAATACGTTACAGATGGGCATAATATTGCCATAATAAAGAGTTATCGTGAGTTTTACAGCACGATTATAGATCGATTTACGCTGTTTTTTTCATTACTATTACTTCATCTTTGATCATATACGTTCCCAATTGGTCTTAGTTAAAAAGTACTGTTTGTTCGATTTCCCAAACACATTCCAATTTTTCTTTACAGTGCAATGCAAAATTAACACATGTAATTTTTATTCGTCATGAAACGTTCGATAATTCTTCATTTGAAATTCCAAAAGATTTACCCCCATCAGAAGATCGGCCGAAAAAGAGCTGAGTTTGTAACTCTGAGAGGAGTCTTAATAAACCTGGAATGTATCTGGGTTATCAACTGGACTAGCAACAGAATTACATAATTAAGGCACTATTCTGAGACCAGAACTGTCCCGACGACACTCACTTTACAAAGATTTTATTAGTGCACGTATACATAACAATTGTTTCTGAAGCTCTTCATGAGACGACTAATTAATATACCCCCGTGTTAAAATCCTACCAGCGTAGGAGACGTTTTGACACTTGGCACTGGTGTTCGGATAGGGAGAATCGGAAGCCTCGGGATGGATCGGGATGGAAAAAATGGGTACATGACAGTTCATGTCAAAAGCTACAAGTGCCAAAAATGGCACATCTGGCTGTGCACGGAACCGTGCCTGTCCCTACGCTTATGTATGGTAGTGAATGCTGACTGTGGCAAAAAAAAGGTAAGAGCAAGATGACTACAGTGAGAATGAGAGCTAGGAGGGCAATAGCAGGAGTGACGATAAAGGATAAATTGCGAAATAGTGTGTTAAGGGGTAAATGTGTGGTAAAAAAGATGTCGAAAGGATGGACGAAAGAAGATTGACGAATGAAATTTAAACATTTTTAGAAGGACAACTTAGACGAACATACTTGGAGCAAATAAGAGATATCCTGAAAGGTCAGATCAAGATTACCCGTAACTAAGGAGCGTGCATGAAAGTATTAATGAAAGTCGATGGAGTAAGAGAAGTATCTTTGGATGGTGAAAAGTGAAAAACTGTGATTTCTGCCTATCTTCATAAGAAACGTGTGTATTATGGTAAGGGAAAACATGCTGAGGCAACCTGCATAAGCCTGCAAAGAAATGGTGCATGTTGTCACTGGAGCAGCGATAATAACGATAATAACGATAAATATATAATTGTGAACCTTATAATATCTTGACGACGTATTTTGAATTTGAATTCCCAATAAATATATTTTTTTTGTATTGGAATAAGTTGTCATGTTTAAATAAAGTATCTTCAATAGTTTATTTATAAGATTGGTTATGCGATCTGATCATTCTATCTTCTACAAAGTAAAAATATTGAGTCATGTTATTCATTGAACAGCTCACTTCAATACCCATATAAATAAAGATTGCCTTTTTGCAGCACCTCTACGTGAATGATGTAACTCTATGTAAGATTCAATGCTACAGTCACAAAAAATAGCAGACTGCCGAAGCCACCTGTAGCTTATTATCTATTTGCCCCTTGTTTTACATGCACGAGAGATATATTCATGGGATTGGCTTAGCTTCTATCACTCTCACCTAGTTACAGTTTGATCCGCAATCTGCTAGAGACTAACTAGTTTAATCTGAGGAAAGATTTTACTACAGTCTACTGAACCGTACTGAGAATTCTCAACCCATCTCAAGAACACTGCTCGCCTATAAATTCAGGTGAAGTTTAAAGAATTGCTTGACGCTTACACCGACCAGCAAGTTAGACCTTGATAGATTTTGTGAGTCATCATCATAAGTAAATATTTTTAATTTCAAAATGGCGAAGGCACGCCAACCCAATTATATGCAAAAAGGGCAGCATCTTAGTTAGCCACGGGCGCAACTCAACAAAATCAATTAAAATTTCACAAAACGTTTGTGACAGATTATTATCTGTAAATGACAGGGCTGTATGGAGGGACCTCTGTCTACTTAAGAAGTTTCAAAACGAAATGATGAAATTTGATCTGATCTGTAATAAATAAAAAACAAGACGCACTAACAGCTTATTAGTGGCAAATGATTGTTGACTTTTAATTTAATGTCAAAATATAGTTCCAATAACGGCTACAAAAAACTAGAGGTTCATTTATGGGCAAATGTATAATTTTTTATAACAAGATTCCACATAGTGTAGCTAAATTGCTTCTTCATAAGTTCAAGGTACATGTTAAAAAGACGCTAATGAGTAAGGGTTATTACAAAGTCAATGATTATTTGAATGATGCCAATGCTTGGTGTTGATTTGAAGATATTACATTCTAAAGTGTAAATATTTGTTTTCCCGTATAAATTGTAAACACATATGTACATTGTATGATAACGACATAATTTATTGTAAATGTTGTTATTACTTTTGATAAAGCTGATAAGTTGCTTGCGCCCATTCTTCTTATCAGCTAAAAAATACGTCCTGAATGGGTGGTAGGGGAAAACGTTGGAAGATTTAAAAGAGCTTTGTATAAAGTCATATTTGAATAAAGTTAATTTTTATTTTATGTGTATAGATGAGTATATTACAATGTTAATATTTATTAAATCTATGGAAAAACTCCACTTGTATACTTATTATATTGGCATATATGAGCAAATATATTTGCTGCACTGTGAGAACAACTTAAAAGGGATTACCTATATATAAGGTTTTGTGTTAGTTCGACCTTGACCCCTAGTGCTCTGAGCTTGCCATTCCTCGTCAGAGGCACCATTACCTCCTAATTACAGTCACCCTCCCTTCACACGAGAACAATGTATTGTTACTCCGACTAAACGCGACTATATCTTCTGAACAACAATTTAGAGGACATTATTGTCATGAAGAATTTCAACTGCTATTGTCGGGTAAGCTTCCTCATAAATCTTAATGAACCATTTAGAGAACTTTATATAGCTACATGATCGTTTGACGGATGTCGCTTGTCGCAAATTTGTATTCATTTCCAAACCATAAAATATACATTCGGGGACAACCGAAATAGTAGGTATATTGTTTTAAAATAAACATGATATCATTACCGTCGTAACTAAGAAAACATTTTTTCTGTTATTCCTAAGCTACTTTCTTTTACCGTGGGAGAGTCATGCTTCGGCACGAATTGGGCCGGCTCGGCCGGAGTGATACCACGGCCTCACAGAAAACCGGCGTGAAATAGCGCTTGCGCTGTGTTTCGCCGAGTGAGTGAGGGTACCGGAGGCCCAACCCCCCTTATTCCCCTCTATTCCCCTTATTCCCCCTATTCCCTTTTAAAAGGCCGGCAACGCATCTGTGACTCCTCTGGTGTTGCGGGTGTCCATGGGCAACGGTTATCGCTTACCATCAGGTGATCCGTTTGCTCGTTTGCTGCCCTATGCTATAAAAAAAAAAAAAAAAAAAAAAAAGCTAACATATAGACAAATAATTTTCTACCAGAAATGTTTTCCTTTATTTGTACATATTAACTTCTTAATTTCTACGAACGTGCAAAGAATTAACCATGATTCAGGTTGCTTAATTATGATTATATGGAAAACCAGTGGTTCTTCATTTACTTTTCCGAGTAAATAGAAAGGCTAATTGGTTTGTAGGTAGACCATAATGAATAACTAAACAATTTATCTATTCGTTACCGTACAACAGTTTACTAATTGCATACTTTTTAAGTAGTGACTAAATTGGCCATGTGCTTCGAGTTTTTGTTATCGCTGAGTTCATTTAAATTAAATAATATTTTAAAGCTGTATTGGAGTTTATAATAATAGTAACATTATTGAAGCCGATAACAAGATGTGCTGAATGCTATGTTGGTGTTGCACTAATTAATGTTATTCCCTTGATACGTTTTCTTTATGGGTAAATTATTTCACTATTTTTGCTAAAACGAATCCTATTTCATTGAAGTAAACTGGCTTAAAAGTAATCTAAGGGTATTTGAAGCAATATTAAATAAAAAATTACTGTTAATGTATCGGACATAAATTATATATGTTTATTGTGTAATCAGATATTTATCAAATCTTGTTGGTTACGCAAACTTATGTTAGACTAGCTTTCTGCCCGCGGCTTCGCCTGCGTGGATTTCGGGATTGGGTCTATAGAGGGAGAGCTTTTGCTCACGGCTACATATGCGCGGAAGTCACGTTTATGGCGCGAAGGTTTTATCCCGCTTCCCGTGGGACTATCCGTTTTTCCGAGATAAAAAATACCGCAAACCCTTGCTCAAGAATCACTTTATCTATTGATGAAAACCGTATGAAAATCTGTGCAGTAGTTTTTGAGCAAAGACTTTATTGCGCATCCCGTGGGATCTAACGATTTTTCCGGGATAAAAAGTAGCCTATATTACTCGGGGATAATGTAGCTTTCCAAAGGTGAAAGAATTTTTGAAATCGGTCCAGTAGTTTCGGAGCCTATTCATTACAAACAAACAAACAAATCTTTCCTCTTTATAATATTAGTATAGATTACCACTCTTTTATTATTTATGGTATATCACAAGCCTTTCTATCCTATGCCTATGCACGTACTGCAGACTACAGGTAGTGTCGCTTAGCGGATAAAATCTTGTAGAATAATCGCCGCGCGAATGGACATTGTATTCCTCGCTAATTACATATTGATGTTATTTAACTCCGGTCAATGCGTCCCAGTAATTTCAAAGTAGCTGTGCCCGCCTCGCGATCACGTCATGGATTATGTAGTGTGTGTATTACATTAAAATCTTCATATCTGGAAGAAAGACCGACCCGTCGCGGAAGATCTCGAGGGTACGAGCAAAAGGCGAGCCACCGCTATCCAGAAGGGCACGTACTTACATTTCATATATTCCTTTTCTTTGACGTGTGCACCAGTTTTATAATTTAATGGTTCATTGCCTACTATCTTCAATATTTATCGGAATATTCTTACTAATATTATAAATCGGAAAGTGAGTTTGTTTGTTCCGCTTTCACGCCGTAACTACTGAACCGATTGCATTGAAAATTTGCAGACGTAAAGATAAAAGTTCGGATTAAATAATAGAGTACATTTTATCCCGGAAAAATCGACAGACCCCACGGGATGCGCAATAAAGGCTTCGCTCAAAAACTACTGCACAGATTTTCATGCGGTTTTCATCAATAGATAGAGTGATTCTTGAGCAAGGTTTTGCGGAAAAATGGATAGTTTCACGGGAAGCGCGATAAAACCTTCGCGCCATAAACCGACTTCCGCGCATATGTAGCCGTGGGCAAAAGCTATGACCCTTAACCCTCTATAGACCCAATCCTGAAATCCACGCGGGCGAAGCCGCGGGCAGAAAGCTAGTTTAATATATTTGGAGCGACTACTTACCTATACATATATTTTATTGGTTCTAAATGAATTTTATATTCTAAATTAAAACTCAAGAGCAGCTTAGAGTAGCTTTAAATACTCCCACTTTTGCATATCGTGAACATTGTTCCAAGAATTTTAATCTATAAATAAATATAAAAAATATTTCTCACACTTACACCAATTAGCCTAGTCCAAAGTAAGCTCTGTAACGGTTATGTTATGAGATCTAGGGTAACGGATAGACATAAACATATAACAACCATGTCTAATTTACAAATGCTCGCATACATCACGCAACCATCTCCCCCTATCGGGACTCGAACCCGAGGCCTTAGAGGTAGCGACACCTTGAAACCGGTGTACCAACCACTCAGCTATGGAAGTCGTCAAATCTAAAACGGGTTCACGTCGAAAATATATAGTACGCTATATAAGATTTTATGAAGTTGTTTCATAGGATGAAAACAACCTCTCGTTTATCACTCAATTACCTGCACCAAGGGATTCGAACTCATGGCAATTATGTGGCGCAGAGTCTTTATTATTACAGAATATTCCAAGACTACACAAACATCCATAAAAGTTTTCATAATATTGCAAAATTTCGTATATTGTATTAGACATCGCGAACAAACAATAAAATTACATTTTAAAATGAAAGCGAAGACTTACATCCACGTCGATACCTGGTTGCGCGAAGATCCTCGTGAAGGGATACTCTTTGGGAAGGTAGCTAAAGAACTCCTGTCTTCCTCTGTACCACTTGACACTGTACAGGGTCTCGTTGCCCTCAAGGGTCCATTTACACCCTAAAAGCACTGTGTCCCCCAATCGCACAGCTGAAGGTGCTATTAGCTGTACATCTTTCAGAGCTATTATATCTGTAACAAAAGAAAACATATAAATAAACACAGAGTCTAACTAATAATAAGAATATGAGTAATAACTAAAATTAAAAAAGAAATTAACAATATTTCTTGTCTGTCTTCCTTTAACAAATTGTCCAACTTGTGTTTTTGATTTTACATCTATACTAATCTATACTAATATATAAAGCTGAAGAGTTTGTTTGTTTGTTTGTTTGAACGCGCTAATCTCCGAAACTACTGGTGCGATTTGAATAATTCTTTTTTTGTTGGATAGTCCATTTATCGAGGAAGGCTATAGGCTAAATAACATTACGCTATGACCAATAGGAGCAAAGACAGAGCGGTAAATGTGTAAAAAACGGGGAAAATTATTCATTTTTGAAGGCTTTCTTTGCGTGCGCTGCGAAAACGGTTCAAGATACACAAAAAATATGTATGAAAGAATTATTCCTCTATACATGATCTAAAAAAAGTCCGCGACGGCATATGTCTATCTTTTAAGGTTTAGTCACAATGACCGTTTTTATGGTACCAAATTTGGATATGTCGCGTTGTCAAGATCGGGTAACAGCTGAGGTGCGCAAAATAACTATTCCACGCGGACGAAGTCGCGGGCACAGCTATTTAATATATAAATGTAAAATAAACAAATGTACGATATGAAAACGTTATTAAAACTCAAAAAAAACTATTTTAGTCCCGCCTAATCTAAATATTTTATGTGACTTCTTTCATATTTATACATTTTTGAAGTGTGTTTATGCAGCCATTAGTACCAAAATACAATTAGTATAATGAAATATGGTAATGATAACTAGGAAAATAATTATTTTAAATAAAACTAGCAAATATATCATGTCAAAAACTTATTAAATATCTATAGTCAGATATTCTTTAAATATGACGTAATCTTTATCTACACATTTAAAATAAAACAGTTTCTTAATTGACTAGTGTTTAACTTTAGATAGCTTACAAATATTTTTAAACTGTAGATAGCTTAAAACAATTTTCTTGTACTCTTTCCTCAAAGTCCTTATTTTAATGTTATAAATTGTTCGCTTCTGGAGAGCAAAATTGTAAATTCCCTACAGCTAAATAGACTTGGAATCACACTACAAATTTGATCAAAGTGTACAATTATTTGTATAAATAAGTCGACAGAGGAAATTCCGCACAGAAACTAGATAACACTTTAAATAAAGTCGGGGTAAAGCTAAAATTCCATAACATTTACATAATCATTTTTAACATCCTAATTACGTGAAAGGCTCTATCCAAATGTAATTTGATATCGGTTATTTTACGATAGCATAATGGTATAGGTTAAGAAGATTTTGTCCAATAAATTTGATCTTCGTCGGTAAGTAGATTTGAACGAACCGAGAACATGCGCTATGTTTGCTATTAAACTCCGACCTTGTATAAAGGATCGGAAATATTTAATGATTATGTTCCTAGGTAAATATCGGTATTTTTTGTTAAAGATAATACGAGTACATTATAATTTTTTTGAAGAATGTTGCAAACAAATCTTTACTCGGTAGTAAATAATTATCGCAGTCTTCGATCACGTGCAATATCAGGGGTAATCTTGGGCGTTGTCAACTCTTTGGGTACTTTTATAAGCCTTTCATAAAGAACCCTTAGCTGTCTCTTGTAAAACCGCACTAGGGAGTTCATGCCACAGTCTATACGGATAAACTTATTACGGTAGAAAATTTCTTCGAAAGCGTAAAGGGAGTGTCTATTTTAGTTCGAGGTATCAAAAGTAAATTCCCTATAGATGGTGACATTATCGTTGTTTGAAAAGCCTTTTGTCATACAATGATTAATATAATCATATAAATTTCCTGGGTATATTCCAAAGAATAGTTTTGTTTGAACCCTGTCGACTAGGTTTTTAGATAATGTCTGCATGCATTACTAAACTTTGGAAGGAATGCAAACAGTATATATCCTAACTGATATCCAAACCTTAAAAAATCGATAAACCGAATATGACAGTAAAATCGACAGGGATGGATGCTTTTGTCGTCGATATATGTCAATCGACAAATCGCTCGCACAACTGCCTCATCTAAGATTTCAATAAATAACACTATTATCCACATCGCTACAGATCAAGAAATTATATTTTGACAACTGCCTCTAAGCTCGGAGAATAATCTCTTCGGATAACGCCTTGCTTTGCGCTCTAGTAAGTCCCTTTATCACGCTGGCCCAATTCGAGTTCATATACTCCAGTAAATTTATTTTCAGGTATCTGCAAGCTACGTCCCGTTCTTTTAGATTCGTAACTCTTTGTTCTCGTACTCCTAAAAGATTAAGTTACTGCTTAATATCAGGTGGGTCGTAAGCTTAATTTTGAATAATATCTTAAGCTGCTAATAATAGCTCCTGAATACATAGCCGCTACATCAATTATTTGTAAGCTTAATGAGTGTATGAGTAATAAATCTACGATCCCACATTATTTTGCGCTGAGCAAACACAATCGAAAACGTGTTGCCTATATGCTCAGCTGCCAAGTAACTGAGGAAACTCGACGGGAAAACTGAGAAATTACTTTGGTGACATTTACAGCGATAATGAGATCAATTAACATTATTAATGAGAGACGACAGTTGTTAATGGCTTTAGATTAATAGAATACAATGGTAGAATAATAATGTAAATATGTGATGGGGTAATAGCAGTAATTTTTTTGCTTATCGTTATATGAATGTCAGTCAGGTTTATTATAATTTGACATTTATCTACTCCTGTAAAGATGACATAACTGTTTTAAAATATACATTTGTTTTGTTATGAAATTACGTGTCATTATTACAATATTGAAAAGAGAAATAAAAATAGTTCTTCAGAGATTCTTGCCTGTTCTTCTAGAGAAGTCTCTCCTTATTTCCGAACAAGCTTAGAATGATTTTCTTTCGTTTTTCCTTATGCATGTATAATGTGTATATATAACTCTTTAGTGTTTGGTGTCCTATTAATTTTATGTTTGTTTGGTGTCTATAAATGATCATCTGTAGAAAAAACTGGGTCATCATGTTGTTCTAAGAAAAGCGGACCTTAACAAGCATTGAACGGGGCATATTCCTCTTAGACGTGACGGCCCTTAGGTCAATTTAATGGAAAATACGGTGTTACATATAAGAAGCTTAGATTCGATCAATATTGAGATCCAGGAGAAGACCTATGCCTAGGATTCCTTTGGCTGAAAAGACGCGAATACAATAAATTTTTCTGACGTTAAAAAATACAAGCATATATTTTTTTATTGAATCCATGAAATAGTGAAATTTTTAGTTTATTCCACCGGTTGTAATAAAAAATATTAAAAAGAAAAACATTAATTGAAAATGAAAATTTGAAGATTTCACTTAAATTTATCAAAATATTTTTAATATTATGTAAGTAGTATTTACTTTTGATAAATAAGAACAGGAAATAGTCCATTAAACACTGTTTAAAGAACCTGTAATTACAGACTGATTTCAATAAGAACATGAATAAACAACATACTTTAAAAAATTCAGCTTTTCCCTTCAATGACCTCATATTCACATCGTCAGTGTAAAAGTAAGGTTGAAATAAAACTATGAATGAAAACATCACCAGAGCTCGCCGCGGAGTGCTCGTTAAAAATCTTCCTCGTCGCCCTAATAGTGTATTATTCCATCAAACCAGTCGCGACACTTGACTAAATGAGTACGTCTATGGGACTGTTTACTTTGCACGCCCTTTGGAGGGCGCTCGTTACCGGGAGCTAGGGTTGGCACCATCATGATTTATTCAGATGTATGTTTTACGGGATTCGTCAAATCCTAAGGTATATGAAGTATGTCATGACAGTGTATATATATTTATAGGAACTATACGGTAGCTCTTGATTATTATATTAGCTGATTGTATCACTTATGGCTACTAGCAGCTAAATAAAACTAATTAGTGTAAAACTCTTCATAAGACTGGCAAAAATTACGGCAGTGATAGCTGCGGTGCTTAACAAAATCATTTGGTATCTTTTTGGTATCTCGATCGTATGTCCACTTGATAAAGAACATGGTACATTTAACTGCCATATCTTAAACCAATAGTCCACCACTCTTCATAGTCACAGACCATAGTCTAAGTTGCGAAAATCCCTGAGTTTGGAGACTCATACACTGTTACTAGTAAAACTAAGAATAAACTAATAAGACCAGCGATGACTGGTTAGGACACAATATGAAGTTAGATCATTTTATTCCAGTATAATATGAATGTACAGTTAGAAAGGAATGGTTCTTGTAAGTATATATAGCGCCATCCCTTTCTAATTGTTTTCCAGCAGAGATTTGAGTTTAAATCTCGTTCTGTAATATGGGACTATATAAAGTAAGCCTAATTGGCGTGTGGCATCACTCCAGGCAGTTATTAATATTATTATTGTGGTAGCAACATGAAAGGTGGGTGGGGTAGGTGAAATGCAAGCTTAGGATAAGATAACGATTTGTTTTAATAGTGCCCATAGAAGAATGCAGCCGCAAGTTTTTTTTTTTTTTTATTTCATAAGGTGGCAGACGAGCAAATGGCCCACCTGATGGTAAGTGGTAACCATCGCTCATGGACATCTGCAGTGCCAGGGGCACAGCTGAGCCGCTGCCTACCTGGAGAGAAATACTCAGTCAATTAAATCGATACGTGATCAGCTGAATCATATCTGACACAGCGGATCTGCATTTCCATACAACGTGGTAATATCGACAGACTTTTGCGCACGTTTTTAATTTTCAGATAGTTTTGTTAAGGATTCTTTTTACTTTTAATATTAATTTATTTTTAGCGTAGTTTCTAATCGTTAATTATAGATAATGCATGCCATTATGATATTTCATAATAATTAGTAATTTATATTTATCACTGCATTTTACTTTATTGTTATATACAACAGACGTAGAAAATTATATGAAAAATAAATACACATGAGTAAGGTACTCTACTTACTAAGTTATTCCTATCGATCAAAAAATAGACCTTTGATGGGTGTGGAGAGTTCCGAACCGGTTTTAGTGTGGACGCGTAACAGCTTAAGACGGACTTAACCGGGCAGACGGATCGCTTAAGCTGAGTAGACGATACGATTTTGCTAGATAGATGAACCGATTTAGTGGTCCATCGCCCTAGATTTCAGAGTTTCTTGTCTGTTCTTCTCTGAAAGGTTCTCCCAATATCCGATCAGATGTAGAGTACCTTTTTGTACGTATCCGCGTACACATGCTATGTAGCTCTTTGTGCTCCTAAATTAATGTTTGACGTAATTAAGTAAAGGCCTATGTTGAATAAAGATGATTTTGATTTAGATACAAACACCAGTAAAATCTGATCCGCGTTATGTAGAGTTACGTGATAAATTACAGTATATTAAATTTTGTATAATTTATTTTAACATACCGTCATTGGCAGGTAAGTATTTAAAAAAATCGTCGCTCCACTCTTGAAATTTTGTCATAGGCACAGTTACAAAGATCTCACATGCACAAATACCCAGACTGGATCAAATGATACAATCATAGTAATACTAATAGTAGTACGCCAAACTAATCAAGACCGCTACGCCAGACATATCGTCAAATCATCAAAGGATTATTTATGTTTATAAAATATTCGGAAATTTAAAGAAAAATCTTGTGTAGCAGTCTGACAGTGGGGCTGGCGTGTTAAATTGTCAAAGTTTTGTTTCTTTTTTACACAGCGCTTTGTTTAAGGCAGTTGTCCCACCGCCGGCGAGGAAGCGATTAACTATCGGCTATTTTCTCGCTCAAGGAAAGTACAATAGATGTACTCGTACATTCCGTGTCAACAAAAGAGATGCATATGTGTATATATTAATAATTGATCGCTGACAGGTCGCACTGCCGACGAAGACTCGCTCTATTAGTTAGTCGCTGAATGACAAGTGCTGTCTGAAATACTCACTCAGTGAACTAGCGCTCATCTCTTTTTAATGCTTTGAAAGTACACATATTGTTATTTGTCATGGATATCAAATATTCAATGAGTAATCGCTCATGCACCCGCACACTTGCTAATAGCCCAGCGATAAAACTACCGGAACTACATACTCGCTTCCCGTTGCTCGCTAACCCGTTTCTAATTCTAGTTTTACTCGCTTATCGTTCATCCTCGGCGGTGGGACAACTGCCTAAAACTTACTCGTACTATATGTTCGTTCAATTTTTGAGAGCAAACATCCTTGGTTTAATATTTTTGTATCTTATTTTCACCAATATTCTTCGGCATACATCAGTAGTTAACATCCTAGTTTAATGTGTTTATTTATTATTAAACGAAGAATATTTTATAATAATGTATATTACGAATATTTACACATTGAAAGTGACGCAACTAGTCGAATTTATTTACCGTATTTAAGTCTTGGTTTCAGAGAGCACAAGAAATCTGTGATACTCAACACCTGCCGGCAGAGCTTCTGCTTAGTAAAAACGTGTAAAACCAGCAACAATCTAACGCCCACCTGCAGTACTACTCTATAAGAGAGGCATCACTGGCAAAAGAACACCGCTTCATTCCTTTAATGCTACGTTAGAATTTTGAAATAAAGCAAAATCCTACTTTCTGTAAATATTATAAATGGTCCACCTGCTTGGAACCCTCGATAAAATCACAAATCATTGCATAAACTTTCGAAATCAACAACACAGAAAGCTCCGTTTGGGTGGATTAGGCCACATAAATATATGAGACTAGCTTTCTGCCCGCGGCTTCGCCTGCGTGGATTTCGGGATTGTGTCTATAGAGGGTTAAGGGTCATAGCTTTTGCCCACGGCTACATTTGCGCGGAAGTCGGTTTATGGCGCGAAGGTTTTATCGCGCTTCCCGTACGACTATCCGTTTTTCCGAGCTAAAAAATACCGCAAAACCTTGCTCAAGAATCACTCTATCTATTGATGAAAACCGCATGAAAATCTGTGCAGTAGTTTTTGAGCGAAGTCTTTGTTGCGCATCCCGTGGGATCTGTTGATTTTTCCGGGATAAAAAGTAGCTTATGTTACTCGGAGATAATGTAACTTTCCAAAGCTAAAAGAATTTTTGAAATCGGTTCAGTAGTTTTGGAGCCTATTCATTACAAACAAACAAACAAACAAATCTTCCCTCTTTATAATAATATATAAATATAAATATAGATGTATAGATGATACGATAAAGATAGGGTAGTTAAATAATCAATTAATTTTATTAATTATTATTAATTTTATGTTCACTGTATCAGAAAGCGTTCAAATATCGAAACAATACGAAATAATCAAATGTTAAATGTTTCATAATGACAATAACGTTGAAGATGAAAACCAGTTAGATGTCACAACTTCAAAACTGGACTGAAACTAGTAGTTTCCTTTTCGAAGGTCATCTGCATAGGCAACTCCATCTTACATTATCTATTGCATTGTCATGCAGCTGTGCTTTAATTACTGAATTCTGATTTGAAGGTATGGCAGTGAAGTTATTAGTTTACATATAACTCAAGTCCAGAAACTTTGTCAAATTACAATTCTAAAAGTTTCGACAAGAGACATTCAGAAGCAGAGATCTATTTGTTAATTACTTGCTTTATTACATACGTGCAAACAAATATTTTACCTATAAAGCCTGTCGTATCGTTAAGGAGAATCCTTTCCCTCTTATTGCAACCATTAGACGCATAGAGGCCGTTAATCCGGCCCTTGACCAAAACAAAACCAATTATGTCTCCTATAAATCACCCGACGTCCACTGGCCAGCCTGCGCAGTTTAGCTATTGGGAAACAGCACTGAAACAAATCCGACCTAATATTTAGACGAGCAGGACTTAGAACAGCTTGGATGACTCGATTTGTTTTTTTCAGACTCATAATGGTTGTACAGTGACTTGTTATATTAAGCTTTGTGTAGAAATGTCTTAAAGCGCAGCCTTGGATCAAACGAATGGATGTTGCAAGTAGTTTTTAATTTCGCTTGAGTTTTTTAAGTTTTTTAATGAGATGATGACATCAAGCATGTGGCCTATATATAAATATATGCCATATGTAACATGATGGAGCATGTAACATGATGATGCATTTAAGAGTGGTTCAAGTGCGAAAATCATCAATCATTACGTCATATTCACCTTAGATTTTTTCGCAGGCGTATACAGGTGGCTTCACGATATTTCCTTCTCCGTAGGGGCGTCAGACATATATACATGTGAAACTCAAAAAAAATACACACTGGACAATCCATTTTCAGCACATTAGGTTCTTGGTTCGTACATATAGTTCTATCGTCTTAGGTTGTCGATTTGGAAGGTCTTTGGAAGTTCCTTGGAAGGTCGGAAGAGGAGCTAATACTTGTACTGAGAGCGAGTTGCATTTTTTATTGTATGGGAAATTAATGGAACATCGAAATTCATTGCATTTGTTGACTAACACATTAAAGGAAACATGAAAAATGCTTTTATTATTCTTTATGTTACAGAAATTCTCAGCAGATTTTATGTTCCTTAATAGTAAATTATACTTTTATTGAATTACGATAAATCTCTTTCGGTAATTAATGACAAAACGTAAATATATATTGAGTAACATTTTATTTAATGAAAATCGTGAACAGAGTGCTTAAATAGTTTGACCAGGTAGAATGGATGAATTAAAGACGAAAGAAATTTATAAAGCAAATATGAATAGGCCAATTGATAGTGACGTCGTAAACGAACATAGTTGAACCAAATAGGTGACATACTGAAGGAAGGCCAGGTCAAGAGTACCTATAGCCGACTAGCATGCAAGAAGGTATTAATGAAAGTCGAGTAAGCTATGGAAGTATGTTTGGATCGTAGCAAGTGGGAAATTGTAAGCTGTGCCTACCCACATTTTGTTTCCTTTTTTTATAGGATAGGGCAGCAAACGAGCAAACGGATCACCTGATGGTAAGCGATAACCGTTGCCCATGGACACTCGCAACACCAGAGGAGTCACAGATGCTTTGCCAGTTTTTTAAAAGGGAATAAGGGGGGAAGGGGGGAGGGGGTTGGGCCTCCGGTACCCTCACACACACGGCGAAACACAGTGCAAGCGCTATTTTACGCCGGTTTTCTGTCAGACCGTGGTATCACTCCGGTCGAACCGGCCTAATTTGTGCCGAAGAATGGCTCTCCCACGGTTCAATTTCGTGATGCAACCTGCATACACCTGCGAAGAAATTCTAATATGTACGAATACGTAATCAAACAATCTATATTGGGCCAACGTGGTTCTCCGAGATCTAGTCGGTCTAACTCGGAGTTAGGTTAGGTAACATGGGATAGGCTCGATTCCCTCGCGAAAGCGCACCCCGCCATATGCCCCGTATGGGCCTAGAGAACCCGGGGGGGGTTTTAGTGGGTAGGCGGGTCCTCTTGACCGGAAAGCCCCACACTGAGAAAAAAAATGGCTATCAAAGTGTCCAGAAAAGCTTTGTTGAATAATTACAGTAACTGCAACAAAACACTTGACACACAATAAGAAAGGTCTCATAGTGCCCTCTGCATGTTTTTTATTGTTAGAGATTTATTGTTCCTGTGGCTTCGGAAATCTGAACCAAAGTAACAATGTCTATTAACGTTGATAAGACAGCAACCGCGACTGTGATTGGAATATTAACTTTAGTGTTTATACTCTTAGTATGACAAAATAATCTGTAATAAAACTAAAGTTGTTGTCATGTTTATTTATAACGATGCTGGATGAACAATATTCAAAACTAACAAAATTTAAGATTGTTCGCTTAGCAAATAAATTAGTGTTATGTGACAACTTCCGAATAGTTGTTATGTTTCCGTAGCCAATTCTCTCATCACTTCACTCAGGCGCCGACACAAAGTAGGTACTTTTTATGTACGCAAGACTCGACTCGGCTCGTCCATTTCCTTCGCGAATGTTCGACTGAGCGGGCGCGTATTGTGTCGGTGTAGCACAATGGCGGAAATACTTTAAATCACCCAACCTGCTTCATGTTCGTTCTTAATCACGGCAAAACGGGAATATTTATGGTGACAAAGCTAAATTGTTGGTGTAACTAATCTGGGTTGTAATATGGCACAAGATCACAATTGTTTTTCAGCAACATATTATTGTTATCGAATCTACCTAATTATCGATTTCATTTGACAATAAAAAATTTGATATGGTAGCAATTCACTATGAACGGCTCTTCCGGATTAACTTTTTGTTGTTAATTTAGCAGGATTTTTTTCTCAGTGCACCCACGGCCGCGCCTTGCCAGTGCGGTGTCATGGTGCAAAAGGTCACATTTCCCCCTCTCAAATTTTTTTCGAGCCTTTTTTAGGCTCGATTTCCTCAACCAATACTACTATTTAGTTATGTAGACACCAACTAAATAAAAAGCATTATATTCATTTATTCACGAAATAAAATGTATAAACTATCATTTACCCTTTTTAAGTTGAAAATGAAAAAAAACCTATTATAATATTTTATATACTACATTATTTTTTAGAAATAAGTACGAATCAACTTTTAACACTCGTAGTACATATACGTACTACATATACCTTACAATGAAACAATCAAACAGATCAATCCAAGTCATCAACGATTCCGTTGTTCCTCAGACAGTGCGCCATAATCTTGAATCTTGCGTTTGCCAACCAGTGATTGGTCGCCGAGACCAAGATGTTAGATTAACTCGTACAAACCTGCCACTCAAGGGTTGCACAGAGCTCTATTGTTGTATTGTTCTAGCTAAATTAATAGCTAGATATAGGCGTGGTTAAATGGGCAGTATCTTTACACCAGGTAAATTCAGTACACCATACTGGGAAGACGTGTTACTGGACAGTTATAATGCGCAATTTTTGTCACAAATGGAACCTAATCCGTTTTTATACCAAGGTATTTAACTAAATCTTTAACAGTTAATTGCACTGGTCTTACTTTCCGAGAGTGAGGAAATTATACCACTTTTATATAAATAATAGTAGAGTTATTTAAGATAAATAATAATATAACACAATAAATATTTCTTACCGTCACACCAATTAATGCAGGACATAAGACCCAAAATGGTCAGACCCCATCTACTTCTCAACTGGCTTACCATTCGACACCGTAGGTGTTTTATAAATGGTATTTAAAAAAAATAATTTTGAAATTTTATTTAAAATTGAATTGTGTTAGCTTTACCCTTGGAGCTCTTTAAAATAGATAAATTCACTCGTGTAGTAATAAATTATTTAGACTTAACTATTTGCAATAAATTATCAAACTGTCATTGTGTAATATAAGGATATTAGCATCTTGTAGTAAAAACAAAATATGAGATTAAATTGAATTGTACTGGGACTTTGTATTTTCCCGAAACGATTTATCAGATAAACAATTAAAAGTAAATAACATAAGGCATAACATAGTACTACACTCCAAAAACATAAACATTGAAAATCTCTTCCACGCATCCTTGGGCCAGAATTACAAAAAGGAGATTCAAATAGGGGCTTATTGCAGTAAGGTAAGGAATCAGGACTGGAAGTACACACGAATTTGATTCTTAAAGGAAGCTAGCGTTCATTCTCACTTAATACTCTCAAGGAAAGAGTTCCATAACTAAACGGCGTGAAATGGAAGAGAATGTGAAAGGAATTCAGTAATGTGGCATGTGAACAGTGAAATTAAAATTAGAACGTAAAGTAGGACTTGACTATTCGTCCACAGGATCGGAAACATAGTAAAGAGGTAAGATGATGGTAAGAGAATAGTTGGAAGTTATAATATATTACAAAGTGGGGATAAAATACTCTGCGTTAGCGAATATGTAACCATTTAACTTGAGAAAAATAGTTAGACACATAGTGAAATTCTCGCAGATTAATAATGAATTTGATAACCACATTTACAAATATTTAGTATTTGTAAATACGGCTATCAAATTCATTATCATCATTAAAGTCCTTTGTCCGCTAGCTGGGGCAGAGAGCGTCCACAGTGAGTCTCCATCCCGCACAGTCTTGAGCATCTGATCGCATTTGATTTTGCTCCAGGTTTTTTTAAATGACTTTCGCTTCGCCAATGACAGTCCGCCGCCAGGTCTGTTTTAGACGACCACGTTTACGCTTTCCTTGGGGATTCCAGTCTAGGGCTTGCCTCGGTATGTGGTTTGGATCCATTCGGAGAGTGTGGCCTATCTCTACTTATTACGGTATAACTCTATTTACGGTGTTTGATCTGCTGGTCGATCCGGACTTCATCACAACGGTGCCAAAGCTGCTCGTTGAGAATTTTTCTTGACCAGTAAACACCCAGAATGCTGCGAAGACATCGGTTGACGAAAACCTAGAGTCTGTGTTCATTATGCTATTATGAAAAGATTTTTATATCTCCTAGCTTTTTTTATATCGTCCCCCACTAGTATATAGTGTATGTGTCGTAGGGAACTTATAAACTTAAAATCTCACACGTGCATGCATGAAAATGATTAAATTTCGATCCTCCATTGATCTGTGCGGGAACCTTTAACGGGAAATATATTTATATATTTTTTATTTATTTAATATTTATAGCACAATATAAATTGAAATAAAGTAGAAAAGACGGAGCTAATGTAACAAAGCATTATCTACCAGTTAATCGACTGGATAGTTACAAAGAACTTTATTTACCACAGACAAATATTAAAACTAATACAAACTTACTATCGAATATAATCTTGAACATAAATATTTAAACAGTGTTCATTGAGAATAGGATGTTTAAGTAAGTGATTTCAGATAATGCTTATGAATCACTCTTTAAATAAGCATTTACTTTCAGACACCCCAATGTGGTAGGGTACTATTCCATAGATGATTTAATTTTGGTGTGAAAATAAAATATGAGCAAACCCACGGGCGGAACATTAATTTTAAATTATATCAGAGTTTGCATAAAACCTCGTTCGATTTTCAAAATTAAACCTGACGCTAACTCACCCTTGGGATGTAAACTCCATTTACATTGCATATATTAAGAAAGTTTGAGCACAGTTTCACAGCACGACTTATGACAAAGTTTTAAGGACTTCTGCCTCAAACAGTAGTGTACATCAAAAACAAGATGCAATTTATATTTTTGTGTCTGGAACCTAATTTAGTATCGAAGCAAGATTCTACGCTTAGTTATTTGTCGGGTCTGTCTAGTGTTTAGCGTAATTGCAACATAAAACAGTCCTTCAGATTATTTTTTGATTTTTAGTGAAAACTCAAATAATTTTAGTATAATTTACAAATAAATAAGTACGACACAGTAAAAGTTTCCAGCCACTTATATAACATTATAAAATCTTGAGTCATAAAATACAATTTGCTTTAACTGACTTTTTAAGAATTCCATGATTACCAGAAAGTGAGTCGGGAAAACTTCATTGCATGATTATTTACGATTTTAAGTGTGTTTTGAAAGTTTAGCAGAGCCATATTTGACTTTAATCTGCTTGCTAGCAAAACTACTATTTATATCTGTTTTGCAGAAAGACAGTCATCTTAATCCCCATAACTAAATTCCTAAAGATCGATAATGCAGCAGTGTGAACAACAAAAGCATTGATATTATACGCCGTTCAAAATCGAAAAAGAGAGGCATATGACACATATATTGACATTCCCCCTGAGGTAGCCAGTACCTTCTGTTCATTAAGTCCTTCTGGTTCGCTCAGAACCTTTAGACGCATCAGCTCTATCTAGGTTACAATTATAACCCTAGCTAGGATGATTCCCGATGTCCGCAAATATAGCGCACTCCCTGTCTGGTGATTATTGTCATGTCCAGAATAGTCCCCCATAAGTCCCGGTCCGTAACTAGTCATCCTGAGGTGATCCGAACCGGACTAAAGAAACTGAGGATAAGACCGACATAGGGGTAGGTTTGAGATGGATTTAGTGGGTATGCCCTACTGGGAGAGTCTTACACACGCCTGATAACTAGCCATCATCAGGTATAGTGCTCAAAGGTATTACAGAAAAAAAGGCGAGAATTATAAATAAGTTGAACAACATTGTTATTATTCAACTGTGTATATCTTACGAAGGTGTATTAATTAGAGATGTGTCAATCTTTACAGAAACGACTCAGTTAGTCGTTTATTCCAAGTGATTCACTGATTTAAATCTCTATCAGCACTTCAAATGAATCATTCGCTCAATTGCATCTCGGTTTTAATCAGCACGCGGCGCTCGCACGATTGAGATAAGTAAGTTAAGTTCAGAGTCAGAGCGCTTCGGATCACGTCGCTCAATTGCATCTCGGTTTCATTCAATACGCGACGCTTACACGATTGACTCAGAGTCACCGATACAAATGAATCAATATCTCTATTTATATAATTGTATATATCAATGATATTAATAGAGATATTGATTTATATCATTGTATATATCAGAATATTTGTATCAGTGACTCTGAACTGATTTAATTGGTTCAGAGTCACTGATACAAATGATGCTAATGAAGCACTTTACTGATTCGATTCTTTGTACTGATCTGAACACAAATGATCCAATCTCAACAAAGATACGTTTTTTCCATCATTAGTATTACACTACACTACACTACACGTATACACCTACCTCATGTATAACGTAAAGCATATTGTGTATATACAAAACGGAAATATTACGGTATTGTTGTAAACACTTGCGGTAACAATACCGTTCAATAAAAAGCAATAGAACCCTCTGAAACTATCCGCTAACGGCGTTCTATCAAGTTTCACGTAAAAATATTAACATTGTTAATATAAAAAATCCATAGAGGGCGTTATCGGCGCTCGGCAGCCACGGGAGGGTCACCCAAATAAATATGGATTAGCAAAAGGAAATATGAGGTATATATAAGTAAACTCTTGTTAGCTGAGCTTTAACGTGAGTGCGTCCAAAATATGGTGAGAACAGACGGTCGAGTAAAATGTAGAGTTAAGTAGAGTTCATAAAGTGTATCATCATTCTGCTGTTTTTGGGATTTCAACCGTTTTAGAAGATCATCAATTTAAAAAAAATTAATTGAAACAAGTTATTTGAGACTGGTTTTATTTCGTCAACGAATAATCGCATGAAATGTAGTTTTAATTTTGAAACTGATATTTAAGCACATTTGAATACACATTCCTGTCAATTAATACTTATAATGTCAGTTAACATGTATACGTAGCTATACAGCTATACAGATTCACTGAAATGTTACATACATGATAGAAAAGTACCAATCAATAGTGAGGGATGATAAGGATTCTTTTTAGATAAATATACAACAAAGAAACTAAGAACTATAATATCTGACCTCTACCAATATTAAACATTATTCTCTGAACAAAATAATGGTGACAATCTTAGGTAAGACAAGAGTAATATGGCGGTAGTTAACCCTACCACCAATCAACCGTGGTCCCTCATTATCAAATCAAGCGTAAGCGCAGACGTAGTCTTTTGAAACGTGCCATTGGTAAACCAAACTTAGCAAAATATTTTTTTTTTGCAATTTTTTTTAACCAACTTATTATTGATATAGAGTACAGAAATCTTTGTATTATTAATATAAACTTTACTAAAAGTATTTTTATTTTAGTGTATATTTTATTTTATTTAGGGCGCCCCAATACCAGCTTCTCCCTCTAGACCGGATTCACCGGAGAGCGATTCGCATCGTCGACCACCGGCAAACTTCAAGTCGGCTTGACCCTTTGGCATTGCGTAAAGATGTAGCTTCTCTCTGCATACTCTATCGCATTTACTACGGAGAATGCTCAGAGGAATTATTTGGACTAATCCCTGCAACTACTTTCCGACATCGTTCCACGCGACAAACCTTCCATCCTCACCATCTCAATACTTGGCAGTCCACCACTGTGCGTTTCTCTAGAAACTTCTGCCTCGCACAGCTAAACTGTGGAATGAATTGTCGCCTGCAGTGTTTCGAAGCGTTACGATATCCAAACCTTCAAGAAAAAGAGCATACTCCCATTAAAAGGCCGGCAACGCGCTCGTGACTCCTTTTGTGTTGCGGGCGTTCATGGGCGGCGGTAATTGCTTACCATCGGGTGATCCGTCTGCTCGTTTGCCCCCTTCACATAAAAAAAAATATATATATATATATATTTTTACTACTTTAAGATTTTATATTATAGTAGATAGATATATAATAGCAGATTATGAATGTTATCTTTACAAATAGTATATAATATATAACAATACAAAACAATTGTGTATGTTAATTTAACTATTAAGTTATTCACCCAAATCTCCTGTGTAACTAAGTCAGTGCTTATCCTAAACCGAAAGACAACCAACAACAAGCCACAATTCTAAAGCCTTAAAAGTTTAACACTCTTCATTATCACCGCCATAATGAGTTAACGACAACGAATGAATAATCTCATTTAATTATGCCAACAGCTGTTTCCCCGTGGGTCGCGACCGACCGCGTCTATTGTTTACTGTCGGCCAAGTTAAGTGTCTCAGACGCTGCTTAATTACGGCTTCTAGCTGATTGCATGTCCGAAAATCTAGCGCATAACTTTATAATACTTGTTGGGAAATGGTTCTTGAAGGGACAAAGCCAGTTTAATATTATACATAAGTTCGTGTGCAACGTCTATTTTTTTTTGTAATAGTATGACCTAAGAATCAAGGCAAAAAAGAAACAAATGACGTCGCCTCAATAAACATAGGCAAATCGTCTATTGTATTTTTGTTGACGTTGCCAAAGTATTAATATATAAAGAAGGCACGCTGTGCAGTATAGTCTGCACCACCCCCTATCCTGAGGAGCGGTCGCTTCTATTTCCAGCCAAAGGGTCATTAAGACCATTAGCATAGGATGAGTTTGCTCGGTAGATCACAGCAGTTGAGCTACCTCGATCGATCTGGAGTCCGACGTAACCACCGCGGCACTTGGTTGCGGTAGTAGCCATGAGGGTCTCAGTTTCTCCTCTACTGAGGGAAAAAATCTGCCAATATATAATCCATCACCTAGTCTAGTTGTTGAGATTGATTAAGTCGATCCCTTCCGTGGATTTTTCTGCTCAGATTGTTTAAATATAGAAAGCTTCTGAGACTACTTAGTTAGCTACCATTACTTCCCAAAGTTTGTAAGTAAGTCTATAGGACCATTGTTGTATGCCGATAATTTGAAGTGAAACAAACAAACCCTCAGTTACTGAGAAGTCCAAGTAAAGCGCACTTATCCTGTCATCAGCCTTGCCTCACCATCAGATGAAGGAAAAAGATTCCTTATAAGTAAAAGAACGGAAGATTTAATCCCAAATATGAAGTCAACAGTTGCACCAAAGAGAACACTCACACGCCCTTCTGAACTATTTTATAGGATTCAAGATTTGGAAGTGTTCATCTTATCAAAGACCGCAAAGAATATTTCAATAGTTTAGTTCTTGTAGTGTTTATGTTACTTATGAAAGCTATGGACATGAAAGTGGGCGGGCGTGTGAGGAGAGGAAGACCGAAGAAAAGATGGATGGACTGTGTGAAAGATATGTTAAAGAAGGGAGTGAGTATCGAAATGGCGAGTCATAGAGAAGAGTGAAAGAGGAGAACATGTTGCACCGACCCGAAATAAAATTGGGAACAGGGCAAGAGAAAGAAGAAGCTTTTGAAGTATTTATTAAAATTCTAATAACACGCTATATCTCTCCACGCCATTATTGTCTCTAGGACTAACGACTCAGGTTGGGTTTAGTTGATAGGTTACACTGGTCGGATTGCTCGGGCCGAAGTAGACACAAATATAATCACTCTATTGTAGCAGGTGTTATTTTGCGGAAGTCCATTGTATTACAAAGGATATTGATTACGTTTGCTGATTCCGCGCAGTTGATGATGACTTGTCCAACAATTGAGCCGCTCGTGAGACACCGAGCGGGCAACATATCCTGAAGATGTCTCGCTGAGAGACGAAACACGTGTCGACCTTGTCTGCTTGTTGGACAAGTCATCATCAACTGCGCGGAATCAGCAAACGTAATCAATATCCTTTGTTAACAAATATAATCCTCGATGCATTAAGTGGCCGGGGTACCCTGGGCACATTTCATGCTACTTGTGACGGATTCTCAACCTCTCCTCCCAAGGAGGGACAAAAATCCTATAATGAATCTTTGTTGCTCCATGTTATTTAATATTAATTAGTAATGTTGTTTGCTTCTTAGTTAACGTAACCATGAAGCTTAATCTTAATCTTATATAATAACCTCGTGAAACTATCACCGCTTACGACCCTAATATTTATTCTCATTAGTCTGATGATGTTCTGCAGTGACATGTCTCCAATTTAGGTTAAATTAAATCTTTTGCAGGCTAAAGCTTTGTAGGGCGCTGTAACTATTCCATGCCCTTTTCTACAGGCTCTAAAGATTTTGCTTCTAGCATGTCCTACTTTGGTTAACATATTTTTATTTTCAAAATGATTGGATGAAGTACTAACAATTATTGGATTTCTTTGTACAATAGGGATTTGATTAATGGATTTTTCTAATGTATCAAGGCATTCTAAAAGTCATGAAATGTCACGATAAAGATAAAATTACATTCATCTGATTATATTAGATATATTTCAATAAAATTCAAGGAGCTTTGCAATTTTAATAACGTAATAAATTAAATACAGCGTTATTTGTTAAAAACTACGTTCCAGTTTGAGAAAAACCAACGCTTATATTCAATATTCGCTTTAAATATTCATCAGGGAACAAATATTAGACACAATTTCCTCATTCATAATGATCGCCGAGCGGAACAGAGCGAATGCTAGTCGGTTCGGTAGCCTCTTGAAGTTAATTTAGTTATTTGGTAAAGACAGTGAAAGAATTCCCAGAGGTCATCAAGGAAAAACGGGAGAGCTAGATTGATTAATTCCAGATAATTAAGACTGGAGATGTTCTGCTAACAGAGGGTATTTACCCGCATGTCTGCGAATTAAGAGTCAAAGGAGGCCTTTGTTGCAATGTAGCCCAGCGTGAGTAAGGCTGGGTATGTCATACCCGAAAATTTTCTAAACGCAGATATTTCAATGTTACTGTTGCCATGCAACTCCTGTCGTTTCAGTAGCTGGAGGTAAAAATGCAAGGAGTGAGGTACAGTATCGAGTTTAGTGTTGCGCCGGCGGCGACGGTAGATACAGTGCGTACACGCGGCTGGGGCACGGGACTGTGTTGATGTAATTTTGGTGCTTTATTACATGATCTCACAAGACTTTTCAGTTCCTTTTTTATTTATAAAATGTTGATTTACGAAAGTTGGAAGTTTGTTACATTTTTATGCCAAAAGAAGTTAATTGCCTAAATTTGTATTTTTCAAAGAAAATTAAGATGCTTTTGTTATATGTCGCTTGACAATCATAGTATCAAAAATTTTATATCAAAATTTTGAGTATATCGTACCCACCTCATAGCTGGTTCTAATAATTTCTCACCTCATTCACGCCGGGGTAGGGTGTATTGCTCCAATCACATACATACGTAGTTGTAGTAGTTAGATATCACAGTTTTCCACTTGCTACGACCCGAATATACTTTCCTAGCTTCCTTCTTCTATTAATGCTTATTTGGTTCAAGTATAGGTCTAGGTCAGGGGTGGCCGACTTGATCAGACCCGAGATCTACTGTTATCTGGCGAAACCTTGTGCGATCTACCAATTACATAATTGAAAAATTAAATGGAACTGCATAGTTTATTACAGAAATAAAGTAGTAGTTTATATATTGTTAAAAGAAAATACATAAAATAAAAAATAATTATTTTTAATTAGTTATTTGTATTAGTGTGAGCATTGCGCTTGAGTATCTTCCGCTAGATTAGCAAAATCAGGTATGTAGTGTTGTTTCCTACTTAAAACAAACAAAAAATAAACGGTGTTTATTTTTTGTTTGTTTTAAGTAGAAAAATGCCGTCACATAAATATGTTGAACCAAAACTCGAATGCAGCTGTTCAACACCTTTCTTCAAATTCGGATATTTCTCATAGGAAACCAATGCCCAGAAATTAATCAAGACCTGAGGATGACCTTGCTTTTAGAAATATGTCGCAGCGCAGAGTAATAATTTCGTTTTGAAGTATGTGGTCGTTATGTGGTCCATTTGAATTGTATCTGCATATTTTATAGCCATTTCGTTGATACTACTATGCGCCCCCGCGTCCCACACGCTTCCCGTCCCGCTTATTGTTCATGCTTGCCGAAAACAAAAGAGCTAGCAAAACTGCGTAGAATAGAGGATATAATGTACTTGACGGAACGGCGATTGACAATACAATACAAGATGATAGGTGCAGCAGTTGGTGATTGTGATTATATTGTGCAGTCTGTTCTACGTATTAATATTTTTTGCCTAGTCAAGATCGACTGGACCAATGGTCGCGATCGACCGGTCGATCGCAATCTACCGGTTGGCCACCCCTGGTCTAAGTCGTCCTAGAGGACGCAAATAATGGATCAGTTGGTAGACCAACGGATCCATTATTTGCCTTATAAATTTCTTTCAATAGTTGAAATGTATAGTTATTTATCTGAGTTTCTTAGAATGCTTGAATAATCGTACATTATTTAGAGTTCAAAAGAATGATCATTACGACGTACTGAGTTTGAAAAAAAATCGAATCATTTCATAAGAATATATCCCATATCTCACAAATTAAACAGTACGTGCAATCTCTGTAATGGTTTCTACGTTATAGAATAACTAAAGCACACAACTTATCAATAATTAAAAAAAAAGTTATTTTTTTATAAATTCAAGAAGATATTGGACGTCTTTCGTACGTTCAGTTACTGTGCCACGTGTCGCGAAACCTACGATACAGGATAAATAACTAACCGGGCACGGCTGCTTCGGTGAGTATCTGTGTCGAATAGGACGGGAGGGATCGACACATTACCACCACTGTGCATCCGACTTTGACTCGGCCCAGCACACGCTGGTGGAGTGCCCCGCATGGGCCTCCGAGCGCCGAGTCTTGGTCGCAGAGATCGGGCGAAATCTGTCTCCGCCGGCATTTATTGCGGCAATGCTGGCGGACGAGGGAGGCTGGAGGGCTGTGGCCTCCTTCTGTGAAGCAGTGATGCTCCAGAAGGAGGCTGCCGAGCGGGGTCGGGCGATGGCCGATCCGCTCGAAGGAGGCGGCGCCGGGCCCGGTAGCACAGCTGCGGCGCCGCCGCGGGTCGCCGGCGGGCGGCGAGGAAGTCGCGACGCTACGGCGACCCGGGATGGACCACGCCCCTTCCGAGGCCGGGGGGCATCGTGGAGGAGACCGGGGGAGGTAGTGAGCCTCCCCCGAGGAGGACTCCTCTGTATCGACGGGGGAGCGGAGGCTGGTGGTTCCCGGAAAGAGCTTGATGTTCCCGGGGGCTCCCTACATGCCTGAGGAAGGCCATCCCTGAGGTTTTTAGTGGGTAGGCCTCCCCCTTCTGGGGAGGAGAGCCCCACATAACCGCCGGCTCGCCACAGCCGGGGTATGCAATTTAATGCATTTTTCTCAGGGGAACAAAAAAAAAAAGGATAAATAACTAAACAATACGGTGACGTGTTTTATAAAAAAAAAATCTGCTACGTCTGAGAAAACAGATTTTACAATAGTGAAGCCGCGGTATGCTATAATATTAAGCTTGACATATTTTAGTTAAAACTAATATGTATATTTGCTGGTTCCAAGTCAACTTTATTTTTTTTATCCTTAATTATTTAGTTTAACCACAAGTAAATAAAACCTACGGATTTATTATTAAATATGATTTATTGCTCTAAGAATAATTTGTTTTACATACAGACATTACAGGAGTAAATAATTTATTCCTTATTATCAAGATAATGACAAGTTTCTATCCAAACATTTGTAACATAAATTAAACGATACGAATATCCATTCAAGAGGTCTTATTGTCCAGTTAAGTTTCGCAGAGCATAAAGGCGACAACACAAGCTTGGATCCGTTATCAATATCTGCTCTGGACCAGCTGTGCGATCCGCGTATCGCATTACGGGCCTTAATTGAGGCAGGGCACTTAATATTACGTCTTACGGAAACAATATTGAGTTTGTCGCTCCCCATCCGGATCATTATAAGGACGTACTTTCCTTGTGTGTGGCTACTCTCTGAACCGAGTTTTCCGGTTTAATATAGGTGTTTAACTATGAAATAACCGTTTCACTCGTAATTATTTTATTATTTTATTCATATATTTATTTGTTTATGGTAATTAGGACCACCAGCAATTGTTATATTATTACATCTATATATTAAGAATCATTAACCTATAGAGAATAACAATTTTTATAAGGCAGCCACAACATACACCAGAAAATACACAGTCAAACGTATATTACACTATTAAAAACATGAAAAGATAAAAATACAAAAACGATAAAAAGAAAAAAGTAGTTAAAACTTTGTGACAAGAAATATTTATATAAAGTGTAAGTTTTGGTTATAATTGTATCTAAGGCTAATTCTTAGATGTTGAACTAAAAAAATCTCAAAAACTACATACCTGTTTTTATTTGTTATTTTCAAAAACTGAATATCATATTCGTACATGGCAGGATCAACTACGAATCCCTCGAACCTTCCTATGCGTAGACCAGTGCCAAGATAAAAGCGCCACCAACGCTCTGTGTATTCGTACGCAACTTAGTACGTGACGAACTTGTATAATATAATATCTTTCAATTCATTATTAATGGTCTACATTAAATATATAACATACTATAGGCCCACGGCTACATATGCGCGGAAGTCGGTTTATGGCGCGAAGGTTTTATCGCGCTTCCCGTGGGACTATCCGTTTTTTCCGAGATAAAAAATACCGCAGAACCTTGCTCAACAATCACTCTATCTATTGATGAAAACCGCATGAAAATCTGTGCAGTAGTTTTTGAGCGAAGCCTTTATTGCGCATCCCGTGGGACCTGTCGATTTTTCCGGGATAAAAAGTAGCCTATGTTACTCGGGGATAATGTAGCTTTCCAAAAGTGAAAGAATTTTTGAAATCGGTCCAGTAGTTTCGGAGCCTATTCATTACAAACAAACAAATCTTTCCTCTTTATAATATTAGTATAGATGAACATGATAAGTAAAAAAACTTCAATAATAAAATTTACTTATAAAATAAATTTGATTAATAAACCAAGGAATGCGAGTGGATACATTTATTATATATAAAAATAGTTTAGGATATAATATATCAACGAAATATTATATTCTATAATTGAAATTATATAAATGAATTTAGTGCTATGCAAGTACGCGTACGCCTTTGCCATCGTTATTTGAACCACTGTAAATAAAAAGTAAAATTTTGACATTCATTTTCTGTTTCCGTTTACATTTGACTTGCTATCTAACCAAAAACTAGCTTACAAATATCCCTGATATTTTTGAATTTGAGAATAGTAATAAATAAGACGTTTAGTTTAGTTAGTGTTATATTTACCTAATCTTCCAGTCCTACGATACGGAACATTATACACCAGAAATCACTTTTTTACAACGCTATACCGATGGACGTTCTTTTGGTTCTGCTTCCGCTGTTCCCTATATTGCTATTGATTCGTTATTTGAAGCAGAAGTTGCGAGTCCAACTTCGATTACAATATTAAATAAATGTCATTTCATATCATACATTTTCGCTACAATGATAAATCGAGCGGTTCCTGTATATAATATACAGAATTGACATCCATTATTTTGTAAGTTGTTACGTTTTCTGTTATGGCGATCGGGACTTATTCAATCGGAATGATTGACCTCAAATACACATTCGAAGTTCTTTCCATGTTGATACAGGTAGCCTCACGACACGATATGTATGCCTTCACGTCAGATAAGCGTCAGATAAATCTACATAAGAAATTTGAAAAATATGTTGTTACATGACCGGATCAAACACGGGCGTCGCAATTAGAACAGTTCAGAGACCACAGCGTCACTGACACTATATCTATCTAAAGGTATAGCGCAATCTAAAGGAATACTAACCTATGTAGTTTGTCTTAGACTACTTTCTGCATTTTCCTGTATTTTCAGAGAATATCCCCTCAACCGGAGGTCTCCCTCCGACTTCTACAAAACCTTTCAAGACCAACCAAAGTTTTCTTTTGGATTATTGAATCGTAACCTTTTTTTAGTTGAGGAGATATGCGTGAATTTGCACCGTACCCACCCGTTCGCTAGGTGGTGGGTATGTCTGGGGATACCCACTAAAACCCCCTGGTATTCTTCATACAACTATCTACATTGCGATAATACTACACACAATTGAACCACGACATATAATAAATTTTAAAAATTTTAAGCACGTTATTGTTAACGTAGTAACATAGTAACATGTTACTTCAAAATGTTCCCAAGCAATGAGAAGGTTACGTTCGGGACACACAAAAACTATATAAGACATATCCCCTTTAAGCTTGGAGAATGAAACACGATTATTATTTTATCGTGTGTGTACGTTGTTTGCCAGGAGGCGTCGCAGCCACGACTCTGTTTGTTCAGAAAACACTGAACGCAGTCTATGAAATCACTCTTTATATGTAAATGTTGGCTTGCGGCTCGTTTGCGCTTACTTTATTATTTCAGTACGGTTTATTTCTATATGAAAATACTGAAAATGTCGCTAGGTTATGTTAGTAATTATTTAATATAAGGGATATATTTTTGCGATTGTTTAGGGGCATACTCCGAATCAAAAAAATCGGATCCCTAATAATTATTCGTCTCTCAAGGTCCTTTTTCTCAGGAACGCGGGAATCAATTTGAAATTAGTTAATCTCAGGTCAAAATTCAGATCTGCAAATGCTTGCAGTTGTAACTTAAGTTGTATTTAAGTTGATAAAATCAAAAAATGTGCTCTTTTATATGTTGAGATTTCTTATATATGTTGATCATGATGTGTAAGGGAAACATAACCTATAATTTTCTATATCAGTCAAAGGAAGATTCCTTTGATACTTCGAGTTGACCTGGCATCATGAAATTTGGAAAGTATAAATTGTATTTATTTATATCTAATCAAATGCCTAAAAAATATATTACTTTTAAAAATGAATTACTTTCCATGCAAACATCATCAATGGGATCAGACCTCTGATCCCATTTTTTTGCAATAAAAAGTAACCTATGTTCTTTCTCAAACTCTAGATTATCTATGTACAGAATTTAAATCGTTTCAGTAATTTTGACCCGAAAATGCGACAGAGAGAGGTACTATCATACATTGAAGGATTATCATTCGATAATATAAATTACTTTGAGAAACTGATTATATTATATATTTTAAGCTTGTATATAATTTTTTTGGACGTATCTATATATCTTGATCTCAATCTAGTGCATATGTAAAGTGTGATGACGTAAGCTGTATTTTTGTTAGCATGATAATTTTAATTTAATAGACTGATGGTGCAAAAATTCATTAGTAATTTCAACGATTAAGTTAAGACCAAATGATTATAAAAATACAATAAATGAAATTCGCATTGTAGCACCTTGTATTGATGAAAACCCAAACGGACAATTTTTCTTTCCCTATATTGCTATTGATTCGTTATGTGAAGCAGAAGTTGCGAGTCCAACTTCGATTACAATATTAAATAAATGTCATTTCATATCATACATTTTCGCTACAATGACAAATCGACCGGTTCCTGAATATAATATACAGAATTGACATCCATTATTTTGTAAGTTGTTACGTTTTCTGTTATGGCGATCGGGACTTATTCAATCGGAATGATTGACCTCAAATACACATTCGAAGTTCTTTCCATGTTGATACAGGTAGCCTCACGACACGATATGTATGCCTTCACGTCAGATAAGCGTCAGATAAATCTACATAAGAAATTTGAAAAATATGTTGTTACATGACCGGATCAAACACGGGCGTCGCAATTAGAACAGTTCAGAGACCACAGCGTCACTGACACTATATCTATCTAAAGGAATAGCGCAATCTAAAGGAATACTAACCTTACATAGGTTAATAAGTACCTATGTAGTTTGTCTTAGAGACTACTTTCTGCACTTGATCATATTGTATATATATGTATGTGTGTGTGTGTATGTATGTTATATATAAATTACTGTGACCCCGCATTTTTTTTTATTTACATAACCATCTAGGGTTGGCTGGAAGAAATCTCTCTTGAGAGATAAGTCCGCCTTTGGACCACTTAAATTTGTACCTGATATTTTTATTTTAATTGTGTTCAATAAAGAGTTTATATATATATATATATATATATATATAATATATATATATATATATATATATATTATATATATTATATATATATATATACATATATACATATATATCTATACTGCCATGCTAATGTCAATATTTAAAATTCCTTCAATTTTTTTTTATTTGACCCTCGTCGATTTATTGTCATTACAAGCCGAAATATGTAAATTTATGTACTTATTGGCCTTGCTTCATAAGAATATATATAATGAACACTCTATATTTATACAAAAGAAGATTAGTAACACACTGGGCAAAAGTGTGCATTTCCCAATACTTTTTGTTTTATAAAATGTAAGCGTTAGAATAGCAAGTTTATTTTGATTTCTTGTGCTCAATCAATATGTTGATATGAAATGATGTAATGTAATAATACTCTTACTCACCAACTAGATTTATAAAGAAAACACAAATAATACAAAATAACAAAGTGGCTGATTTAATTATCAACTTTAACACTATAAAGGTATATTAAAACTTTAACACTATAAATGTATATTTTTTTATAACAACTAAATTAAAAATTAAAATAGCCAATTAAAATAAATAACTTTATTATGTACTTAAAATAACAAATTTTAATGAGTAGACACAAGGGCAGGTTGGTTCTGGTGCTGTTTGATCAATCTCGGCAAGGATATTTAACAACAATAGTTGATCAGGGTATTGAAATAAACTATTTATTATGGTAATTCTAAAATCTAAGAAATAACATGTATTCTAATGCTAAATTCCCATCCCCCGGTGGTTAGTACTGAATACCTTCCTTGAGGCTGGGTCCAGACACTCTTCTTTTAATATATTGCAGCTATTCTTCTTAACTTTTATATAGTTTTCTCCAAGGATATTGTATTTATTTTTCTTACATAAATTTGTAGGGGCGGGCTTTCAGGTATAACTACCTCCCGGTACCTTTTTGCCCTGTTACATATCATAAAATGCTACATTATCATAGTCATGAACTCACTGTGGGTGGTCTATGCGGTTCAGAAGGAACCCATATACATTATTGTTCTTCATACAATTAAATCTGACAACTAGGTTACAAAGAAAAATATCAAACATGATCTATTGAACATTCATCAAATTATGGTACATTTACATTTTAAAAGAACAAGAATTTACATTTATGATTAAATACAAACACCAATTACCTCCAATACATGAGATTAGCAGCTGAGCAGCTAATTTCAGCATGATTTTGTATGGGTGGTTAAGCCTACCCGCTCAAAACAAATATCAATAATTATTTGTGAAAATCATTACTATTGGGAACAAATTGAAATTAAAGAGATTAAAGAATTAAAGAGATAAATGCAACAATTACTGACCTTTTTATCGGGCTTTCAATATGTAAATATTTTAGTTTATTATTTTTTCCTAGGTGCCGGGTGGCAACTCAATTTAATTATGTTCCAACAGATGTGGATAATTTTATGGGAAATAAAATACTCCTGAAATTTGTGATCCTGACACCACTGTCAGTAACTTTTATACGATTTTTATATCACGAAATATGCGTGAGATTTTTACAATAGATCGATCCCAATTCCCAGATTTCAGATCTCCAAGTCACAGATTAGTATACCATTACAGATGGCTTACCACCGATGAGGCAAAGACTATATAGCGCCGTCCCCAGCGAATAAAATGATAATCGCAAAAATCCAATTGTTCAGGAGAATTAAAAAACATGTTTTGACGAATAAAAAAATGGCTATTCATCTGGGATAAATGTATGATATCTCAAAAGAATGATAATTTTTGTACCTTTTATGATACCTTTTTTTATTTTTTGAAGTAGTAAATTAAATGAAGTTATTCGATAAAATAAATAATAGTAAGAAAATTATTTTACAATTATTACTAATGTGCTATTACCATGTTATTCGCAATGTATCTGTAAAAAAAACCTATATTGCAATGGTAGATTACAATATTGTTCGCTGAAAATGTTTTACTCCAGTACTAGAAATAATAATGAATTACCATTTTATTTTGGTAGCCTTTTATTGTTTTGTAATATGGTTAAGACTTTTAAAGTCTTATTCTAATATTATAAATAAAGTTCAGAGTATGGTAATCAGATATTAATTTATTAACGCAAGTGTATCACTGACGAGCCTTCCGTAATACTAAACAAACAATGCAACGTGCGGCACACCATCTGTGATACTGTATTGGCTCTTACCCACAAGTTCGTAGAAAGGACAAAGATGGCAATATGTTTATGTTGCTCCGCTGTTCAGAAAACATTGAACTAATAAGCGATTAGTATAAAACGCTGCGAAATGCTATCCGCGAATAAAATGATAACAGCCATTAGAATTATTTTGTGTATACGTATTTCCGCGAAGATTATTAGTATGGCTTTAAATGAAATAGTAACTAAGTAAGATATGTATTATCATATTGTTAAAATTTTATTCGTGGAACCATAATTAGCATAGAATTTAAGAATAATATGGTATTATTTAATTATTTTTTTTGTTAATAGAGAAAAAATATATAAAAAAATATATGACGTGCATTGATGCCTATAGATACAAAATTGAATAATCGGAAAAAAAGTATAATGGCGGTAATCATTTTATTCGCCGGGGACGGCGATAGACGATGTATAGTATGTTGATGTTTGTTATTAAATGGAACTAGGATGATGTGGAAACTATGTCGATCCGCCACAAATAAAGGAAAGGAAGAATTGATCTTCCTAAATTTAAGTTTAATCCTAAATGATATTTTTGTAACCGGCAGTGCAAATAATTTGTTGTTAATTAGTATCCGGTATATAATCTGTGGGCAGTTATTAATCTACGAAACTGTTTTTAATCTATGAATTCCGGAGTGATGTTTCAGTATTATTGATAAAGAACCTATCTTTGTAGACGACGCTTGGCTAGATTTGGTTGCCTAATTTGCCCATAGGTAATGGTGTTAGGATCATGATAAGCGGCCCACACTATAGAACTGTCAATGTCAAAGTAACAATTCGACGAAAACATAACCAATGCAAGATACAATTGTAAATGTGAATTTAATCAATATGAATAAAAAAAGTGTCTTTAATAGTACTTAAAATCAGTGAAAAAAAAAGTGTTACAATGATTCATATATACATATATATATTTGCTAATGTCAATACACTAGTATTAATTTTCTTCAAATAGCCTCTCAAAGATTATCTTTGCCTTACATTATTAATATATTTTGTCATATAAATGTATAATTCAAGACGTACGAGCTTCCGAGCTTTTTCAAAAGAAGCTACATCTTTTTTTCATTATTACGCCATTCCAGTCTCATTTTCGCAAGCTCCTCTCCCAACGCTTCGGGTCCTTAATTATATAATTGCGGTTTTTTGCTTGTATTTAAATATTTATATTTTTCAAATTTAACGGCTATAGAGTGAAAGTTTTGGTTACAATTCTATCTTTTTTTTTTATTATTTAGAATAGGTTTGCGTTTGTCCACAATCTCACCTGATGGTAAGTGACGATGAGAACAGGATGGAACACGCTTACCTAGCAAATGCCTATTCACTCGTGACTCGTAAGATTATATTGTTCCGGGAACACAGACGTCGGCAATAGTCTATCTGCGGATCAGACAATTTTAAAATAAAAATAAATTCAAATATTTACTGCAGTTATTTTACATCAGAATTTTGTACATCATTGACTATAAGTTTATGACTACTTAACTTTTTTTTATTTCTGTAAGCTTCGCAGCATATTTACAAATAAAAACCACAGTACGTATGTACATCAACACGAGACATAAGATGTAAACTCATAGTACCTTGTAAATCGCTGCTTGTCTAACCCTTCACGACTGAGCAGCAATACGCTAAGATAGCTATTTTGCGGCAAAAATAGGCAACACAGAGGTACCCAAGCAAAACATATTGGTATAGATTCTCCCAGGTAAAAGTTTAATGTAATGCGATGTCCCAACTCTTTTTTTTAGTTAACAGAAAGTAGCTGCAAACTTGACTAGTAGATACTAGAACATATATATGTAGCTAAAATTATAAATATAATTTCCAATATTTGCGGCGATTCGTTTATTTTTAATTAGCCTGATACTGTGCGATATTAGACACGTTTTCCTTTTATCTTTTACCGAATACGTGAAGCTTTCTTTCTTATTACTTCAGTAACGTAAAACAAACACAAAAAAAGCTCGAAATTCGGGATTTATTTTGTTAGGACCGGTCTACATTATTCAAAAACAAATAGAGCTAAGTCGTACAGAGTAGTGGGCTATGCAAAGACTTAGAATACGAGTAAATTTGAGGAAAAATCTTATGGATTTCTTGATGCTGTTCCTAATGCGATAGTGTCGAATGTAAATAGATACAGTACAATGAATAACAAACGTAAGCAGCCTATTGCATAGTATGAAAACTGATCAACTATTAATTAAGACAGTCTCATTGCAATTTTAATTCTGATTTTGTGCATATCAAAATAAAAATTATTAATAGAAGTCACATTCGAATGTAGCAAACATAAATAGGATTCGCTCGTAAGTTGTCAATAATGTGTAGCGATCGTTGATTACGTATTTCAATATGGCCCAAGTGTTTAAGTTAAACCTACATATGTAGAAATGATATGTTTAGAATTCAGATAAGACCTGCGTTCATTGCGTTGGTTAAACAGTTCTAATCGGTTGAAAAGGAATGCGTCGGAGAAAATCACGATTACTTATTATTTGCATAAAATATGCACAAACAAAAATGCAAGGTTGATTCCTGAGGTTACAAATATTTATTATAGAACCTTAACTTTAATAAGTATTTGGATATTTAATTACAATAAAAAACAACTCGATTAACATTTAACTTTACTTCTTTTTCATAAGATATCGCAACGTAACACTTACACTATAGTTATGATTTACTTTAATTTTGTAATAATCTCTTACAATCTAAAAAATAGATGTAATAACTTTCACCTTAACTCTGAAACTGATATAAATAAAATTCCAATATAAGTAGGTATTCAAAATAAAGTCAGAATCGTGAAAATATTATATAAAAATGATTCTTTCCTTAAACGTATTTAACAAACTCAATTATAACTTTCCATGTAAGATCACTATTTGTAAGCTTTACTTGTAAATGTATTACTTGATATGAGAAAGTGTACCTAGAATTTTTTTCTAGGAAGCCGATGTGAAGACTTCTCCTGAATTTGTCACAAATTCGGAACGGATATCTCTTGATTTATGTAGCAGAGCTCATGATATAGCCACATAATATGGTACCTATTTTAGTACGTCGGGGCCAGTCGACAAATAGCAAGGAATAAATAAGCGTGCGAAATCTAACCAAATGGAAAATATAAAAAGGTAAACAAACAACCCGCGTCTGAAAAGAAAACAGAATATGAGTGTTAGACCGGATGAATGGAAATTTACGTGGAAAAGAAATGTGAGAATCAAAAGCTTGCCAGAACTGAAGTAATATTATCCTCGATTCACTGCATTCCAATGCGGTTCATAATCGTATAACATAATTTGTGATAGAAAGACATATCTGTAAAAGAAAATTGTCATTTTCTATGTCTATGTTTAATATGTCTACTTCAGCGCGTGACCACGTGGTGACTCTATACTAAAATATGGTTGAAACTTACCTCATGTCCACGTAACGATCACGTATCCACGTAAACGAAAGATTGCCCAAAAGGACAGGGACGTATTCTAACCTTTGCTTAAATTATTCTAGCGAGACTTCACCTAGTTATCGCTATTAATATTTTAATAAGTAGAGACAAACTACGGTTATCTAGCTAAACCAGGTACTAAGCCCTATCATCAAACACATTGAGTAGAAAATCGTTTATTTTTAGACGATTTGTAAACACAGTAGACCGCAGAGATGGTAATTAAAACATTATGAAATTTAAATTACCACGGTAACAAAAATATATGTGTACAAATAAAAATTAAGTTTAATTTATGTCTAAAAATAAGTAAATTGAAATTTATTTTTATTAATTCCCCAGATCCAGTGTTAGTAACAGTATGACTTACAAATTATGTAAGTGTTCATGTAACATTCCGAGTGGGTAGGCACACAAAACTTTTAACACATGTAACTCTATTAAAGCCACCAACCAGTACATTGTCACGACTGGGTTAGGTCTCCCCCGCACTCTGTTCAACAGCGAGGAAACCTTTCTTCGTATTACTGCATAAAAGCCAACCATATTGGCATCGGCAAAGGTACCAGTTGCGCCACACTAGCGTGGCAGCCGGAACAGAGCACAGAAGATGTTGTTATGAACGCGTAGAGCATTGCACGATTTCTGTGAAAAATTATGCCACAGGCCGCTCGAGTAAAAGGCAATATGTTTGAAAAGCGTGATCTTGACCTCAGAGGAATATCGTGCAAACCTGTGTGACTACATATTACTATGTCCTGATAATGCTCTACGCTCCCTCTCTATATCCTAATCATCACATTAACGTTCAGCCCAAACTATTTGCCCCAGATATTCAAAGCCACTACGTTAAGTGTATTGTTAAGGATCCTTATTATTAGATTTATATAGAATTCGCTTACTTTTTATCGCATTGTATTTCAAACTATGTGGTTCAAGCCATAAGACTCACAGATACTCAGCAGTTTTCTAAGACACCTGACTGAGGGGCTGAGCAGTTCCATATTTATATAGCTGAGATTATCTATACACACATATATATATATAAGACATCCGACATTTATGATACTAAGCTCCTCAATCAGGTCATTGACACATATATTAAAAAGTCGAGGGGAAGTCTAGCAACTTTGTGTCACCCCATATTTGTACAATATTCATCAGAATATGAATTTTTCCATATCACAACATATATCTGCCAGCATGCCAGCTGCTTGAGCTTTGTCCACAGCCTAATATACGAAGCCATATAATATAACACACTCAATTACTCAAATAAAATACATACCCTATATGAACGCTGGACTGCATCCCAATTTAGATAACAGGCATTATTAAAGTAATTAAGAGGTAGGTAAGAGGTATGGGTTTTGTACTGATGTGAATGTATATAAAGATGTCTATCATCATATGAAAATTGAGTGGTCCAAGTGGAAATCATTGTCAGGTGTTCTTTGTTACCACAGAATTCGCGATAAAGGAAACATAATTACATAAAATGGAAGTGCGACCAGCCGTGACTTATAAAAAATACTGGTGTTGAGAAAGTACACGAACTGTGATTCCATATAAAGTGCAACAATGATGTGTTGCTTAAGCTTGTTATTGAAATTCGGTATTTGATTTTAGTACGTAAGCTATTTATTTATCCAAAGAAGTACAAAAGTATCGAGAAAATATGTTGGCTTGCTTGTAAGAGAATCGTACATTGAATAAGAATGATCTTTAAATTTAATTTTAAATTTATTCGACTGAATAAGTTACGAAATCGGTACGACAGAAAATTATTTAGGGTATCGGTCGATTACCGAAAAAGTAAAGAAGTAAATAAAATATGAGTATATAGACAACCCAAAAAAGAGCGCCCCGGTGCAGATGTACAAGCAGATGCAACCCCAGCTGAACTGAAATGAGGGTTAGAAAAGAAAAAGTATCTGGACTGTATATCGTTCGTGATAGTGACGGTTTTCATATAGTAAAAAACTGTACGCTTGACGTGTTTCTAAAATAACATAAATAAAATACGAATAACTAAAAACACATCGGCACATAGCAAGATCGAAAGGCCAGGATCTCGATTAGATGACTAGTGCCGAAAACAACGCAACCAACTCATTTCGTTTGACCTATACTCGTAGAAGCGCATAGCGCATAGCGGGCGCGAGGAAGTCGCGACTGCTACGGCGACCCGGGATGGACCACGCCCCTTCCGTGGCCGGGGGGCGTCGTCGGTGGAGGAGACCGGGGGAGGTAGTAGCCTCCCCGAGAAGGGCTCCCCTCTAGGCAGGGGAGCGGAGGCTGGGAGTTCCCGGGGGCTCCCTACATGCCTGAGGAAGGCCATCCCTGAGGTTTTTAGTGGGTAGGCCTCCCCCTTCTGGGGAGGAGAGCCCCACATAACCGCCGGCTCGCCACAGCCGGGGTATGCAATTTAATGCATTTTCCTCAGGGGAACAAAAAAAAAAAGGTTAACCGTAATTGACAACGTTTCGGTTGCCGGTCGACTGCAATTTATTTGCGTAATTTGAATTTACAAGAAAAATAGAAGCTTCCGCTTTTATAATTTGGATTGAATACATTGACGGTAATGTTGCGATATCAAAACAAGTAGATAAATAAAAAAATCATTGTATTAAGTTTCTTGCGTTCCAACCATTTAATCCACGACAATAAAGACAGCAGTGAGCACCTCAAAAAAAATAAACTCGACATTCATTTTATGACAGCATATAAACTGCCGTAGGTTTATGATGAAGAGCGACTTCATATGTAGTGACAGCGGCTTCAGGGCAAGCTGCTTTTATTGTGAGACTGCGAGGTTGAATACAAAGCAGGGTTGACATTTCCGCGACTTATACAAAGAGATCGGTTAATAGTGGACGTGGCCGTAAGTGGGGAGGTGACATGAGACATTCCAAATATTGTATTTGTTATTTTTGTTCAAAACCTTTTCGTATTCACTGTGTTTCAGCAGTGGTCTTTTGATCGAAAGGTCCAGGGTTCAATTCTGCCAATCCATTTTTAGTTCTTGTAATTTTATATGTAGGTTTATCCGACACTCCTAATTCCATCGTGAGTCATCCTGCATTAAAATCTGAAGTCAGCTATGTTGACTTAAGGTAAACCTCGACAGGGTCATATATGATAAGGTAAGCTTTTTATTCTTCTATTATACTGGCTAGACTATTTCACTTGAGTATATATATATATATATATATATAATATATATATATATATATATATATATATATATATATATATATATATAATATATATATATATATATATATATATATATATATATATATATATATATTATATATATATATATATATAGATTACCTATACTTGAGTCAGTAACCGCCAAAATGTTCCAGATACAAAGGCAAATTCACCTTGGCTATAATGTACTAAGGACTCTCTCGATGACCGATGTGGTTTCGAAAATATCATCAGGGGCGGTTCAATCTAGGGTAAAGTTTTGGCCAACAGTGTCCTGTGATCCTGCTGCACGATCTCGACTTTTTGATGTGAAAAGGTAGGCTCGTTGCAATTCTTTCGAAGAGATAATTGTATTAAATATCTTTCCAGCATGCAGATCATATGCTAATACGCTGCTAATGTAAACGGAAGCTTATCACCGTGAAACCACAGGTATGATAATGGAGTTCACGTAAGAACTTTCTGAAGTTTCCATGTCAGTTTGTGCATAATTTAGTTTTGCGGTGGCTTACTCTCATATCAAACCGCATATATAAGGAGATATGTTATTAACAATCTAAGTAAAAACAAAGAAAAAACTGTGAACAATTTAAATATAAAATTAAAAATTAGGTGCTGTAACAATTTACGTGGTATACGTAAAAGAAAAGTTATACTATTTGACAAAAAGTATGAATTTGAATGTTGAAGGAGATAAAGGCTAGAGAAAGACACAAAATAACCATTATACATGACAAATGATAGTTAAATCTTATTACTAGGTCAATTATAAATATGAATAGGAACAGAAATAAGAATAGGGGAGGATAATATGATTTATGCGTAGATTGCGTAAAAAAAGACGTTCGATAATGACTAGTAAGAAAAATCAATAATAGAAGACAATGTTACATGTTGACTCCAATAAGAGCGAGATAAGAACTAAGTGAGTCAAGATGTATTTTAATGGCGGTCAAGTTTCGATTTTCAAAATTGTATGTCTTATAGAATGATACAAGAAAATACTAAGTGCGCCGTTGTACATCTTATGTGTATTAAATATTAAATAAATAAAAGTGTAACTTTTATCAGGTATTAAGATAAAGACCAGAAGATATAACTTCTAGTTAATACCACCATTTATGTTGAAAGCATTGTTGTGTTCCAGCAGTTAGGAGGAGGAGTTAAGAGCTGACATAATAAGCTATTTTGTTTTTAATTATGAAGATTGGATTTTATATTTAATTAGGCAATCGTAATTGAATCATTTTAATAATTTTCTAGCTTTGAATAGTGACCATAGCAAGTTTGTTGGTTTCATCCCCCAAAAACTACACTCTGATGCATGTGAAAGTTCAGATTTTGTTATTCGAGTCGAAACAATGTCTTCCTTGTGTTTGATAAGCTTCTAATTGCATTATCTGCAATGCACAAGTTGCATAACAACAAAATGCAGTAAAAATACATTTATCCACATACCTAGGCAAGTCATGTGTGACATGTTGAGCAAATTCTTTCCTTATATTCACTTGTGTGCGTAGTGAAGCGACTATAATTCAATTTCCCCGTCACATCCAACGGGACATAATTCCGTGGTCGGTCCTTTTTCTCCTATTATTTTCATTAACAGACTCGCGCGTGACCAAAATAAAGTGGCCTCTGACGGGGAAGGCAACGCTTTTGACTGATTTTTTCGAGCGAACTCGCAAAGGAATCAGCCAAGCGGATTCTGATAAAAAATCTTTCCTATTAAGCTTCGGATCCTTTTCATGGCGATGTCAACTATATATGTGTATGTGTAAAAAGGGAAGATTAAATCAAATTAGGTTAATTAGATGTCTCAAGTTTGCTATATATTAATTATGAGGATGTTGACACAAAGCTAGCGTCGACGACATTAGGAAATTAATTTTCCGTTCTTTGTTTACTAACTTTATTTGTGAGTTTGGAAACAATTTACGGGATTTCAGCGGTTTTCTGTTAATTAAAGATCCCAGCTTGTCTGCTGATATAATCGATACGTTATCTGGTGTGAACAGAGTTTATCAGGATTTTTTTTCTTTTTTCTTCAAGATGAACTAATTAAATGCGCTCAGTGCTAAAACACTACGAATGTGTCTATACGAGTAAAAGATATATATCGAGGACTGCTCTGCATTCAGCATTATATAATTATATATGAATAATTCATATAGCTATAACAAATACACAGGTGCTTTTTATGTGGAGTATGCCAATTTGTCTATGGAAAGTCGAGTGAATATCAAGAGAATATAAACCAAGATTCTGTGTTGATATATAGATTGATGTAAAACCAACTTAAATACTTTCTTCGCGGATAATTCGTTTAAAATTAACTACTTATGCTGGACGTGCAAGACAACAAATGCACAATTCTTATGTAGGTTTATTTATAAAAAGTCGAGTGAATATCAAGAAAATATTGACGCAGGTTCTGCGTGGAGATATATACACAAACATGTAGACTTAACGGCTGCATATTGACTTTAAATAATTATAAAATCTTCCATGATGGAAAATGCAAATATTTTTTAATGTAGAAGAATATAAACACATATTTAAGCATAAAGCAATTACAGTTACGTCGCCAAATATTTTGAGCATAGTCAATAACACAATGAAACTTTGGTTTTTATTATACAATGTGAACTTCTTTAAACTTGTAAAGGAAGTTCAGTTCAGTCTATTTATCTGAAGCCAGCTTTTAATTGACGACTGTAAAAATACAGGGATTAAAAAAATGTTGTTGATCATTTGAATAATAAATTTAAAATGTTGATGAAATTTCTTCTCAGGATATAAATAGCTTAAAAGCTACATAACCTTATACGCGGATTTGTACAAGGAAAAAACAAAAACACTTCACCTATTCAGAAATTGGGAGAGCCTTCTCAAGAAGAACATCCTGTTATGAGTAAATTTCAATCACTGAGTTGCGACCCTTTTACACTTCTGCAGCACACACAATCAAGTTTGTATTGGGTAAATGACAATTTTTTTTTCTATACATAATTTTAAAAAATAGGAACTTTGGAATATTCGTAGCAAGTTTATTTTTATTTTTTGTGTTTCATCATCATCGTTATTTCATCCAATAGATATCCACTGTTGGACATGGATCTCCCTCAAAGCACTCCACATCGGTCGGTCTGGCATTGCTAGCATCCAACGACTTCCTGCGATCTTCACCAAGTCGTTTGCTCATCTTGTGGAAGAACTATTAACGCTGTGATAAGCATAAACCTGCCGGCCCCTAACAAAGCACTTGAAAGAGGAGATATTTTATTCTTCTCGTTCCATAAACATTGACTTAGGAATAACTCTCACTCTATCTATTAAAAAAAACCGCGTCAAAATCCGTTGCGTAGTTTTAAAGATCTAAGCATACATACGGACATACAGCGAAAGCGACTTTGTTTTATACTATGTATTGATTGATGATATTTAGAATTACTTTTGCACGTCAAAAACCAGCAACAACATTTTTTTATTCCCTGTATTTTTACAGTCGTCAATTAAAAGCTGGCTTCAGATAAATAGACTGAACTGAACGTCCTTTACAAGTTTAAAGAAGTTCACATTGTATAATAAAAACCAAAGTTTCATTGTGTTATTTACTATGCTCAAAATATTTGGCGACGTAACTGTAATTGCTTTATGCTTAAATATGTGTTTATATTCTTCTACATTAAAAAATATTTGCATTTTCCATCATGGAAGATTTTATAATTATTTAAAGTTAATATGCAGCCGTTAACTCTACATGTTTGTGAATATATCTCCACGTTCTGCGTGGAGATATATTTATTCCTGCGTCAATACCTTGCACAAAAGAGAAATTATTCTAACACTATATTGCCAAAACTTATAATTAATCATTGAAGATCCTCTAGGGTAGACAATATCCCATACTATAGTGCCATCATCAATGTGCCAAACATAAACATCAAGGTGTAAAAAAAATAGAATTTAGGCGTGAAATTTTTGAAATGATTGCGAAAGAAAAATATCGCCGGTCCTAAAGGCAGCGCCCTGCTGGCAACCAACGGTCGAATGTAACATATTGTTCCTGTATATTAAGTTTGTGGGTTCGCTATAACATGCCATGTGTAACAGTATAAAATTGGAAGTATTTTTTTTTATTTCTGCTAAGAGTGTACATTCTTCACATCTACGTTCAATAACACTTCGCTGTCGGTACTTAGATTAAGAGCTTTAGCCTATCAAGGTGGTAAGGCAGCTACAGTTACCACCTTTGGAACCAAACCCAAGTTGAATAGATTGGAATTTGGGAGTAATAATTATAGAGAATAATTTTTTTAAACACATATTTTGGAAACAATGTGTGGAATTGTACATTCAACTGCAATCGGTCTTACTCCGCCAACTTTTTTATTTAGAACACATAATTTTTCTTTGGAAAATGCAATGTTCATTTCATAGTAACACTTCTAACATAGTGACACACTAACAGTAGATTACTCCAGAAAAGAGACATTGGCCCATCTTTCACCCTACCCTATAATAGGTTATACGCTCTATAACTTTCACCACTCTTACACACGTCTAAATTTTCATATAATCAAAATCAAAATAATATTTATTCAACATAGACCTTTACAGGCACTTATTGACGTCAACAACAAACAAAAAAAAAAGCTTAAATAAAAAAAAAAACAAAAACCTTGTCGGTACGTACGAATAAGGAAAAAAAAAAAGAAAAAATATATTGACTCGACACCTGTTCGGAAATTAGGAGAGCCTTCTCGAGAAGAACAGGCAAGAAACTCTGAAGGTCTATTTTTTATCTCCTCTTTTCAATGTTAATAATTATAATAATATAATATAAAAATACAATATAGTATAAGATACAATCATACCTAATACGATTACAGTCGTATGTATGTTTACATACACATATAAAATAATACAATATTATAAATAATGTTGTTACCAAACATGGCTCTATGAATAGTGTCCCTATTCCCAAATAGTGTGATCATTAAGATAGTCACTTACTTTATAATAACCTTTACTCATGAGTGTCTTTTTGATATGGTTTTTGAATTTATATAAAGGCAAATCAATGACACCTTGCGGAAGTTTGTTAAAGATATACATTTCCCCAAGAACGAACAGCTAGTTTTATGGAGTCTGAACATTGGAACGGCAAGTTTATTTTTGTTTCTAGTATTCACATTATGTAGATCAATGTTTTTATTGAATTTATTATAGTTTCTATATACAAAAACTAAGTTATCATATATATATTGACTAGCTAAAGTTAAAATATTAATTTCTTTGAACAATTCTTTGGGATTCTCTAGCCCGTAAACAGTAAATAGCACGAATCGCTCTTTTTTGTAAAAGGAAAATACTTTCAAAGTTAGCCGCTGATCCCCATAGCAGCAGTCCATAGGACATAACACTATGAAAGTAGCTGAAATAAACAATTCTTGCCGTTTCAACATTAGTTAAAAGTCTAATCTTTTTTTACTGCGTACGCCGCTGAACTAAGTTTGATTGCCAAAGTTTCAATATGTGGATCCCACTGTAGTCGTGAATCTAACGTAATGCCTAAGAATTTAGTATTATTTACCAAGTCAATGACATCACCATTCATATTTAAACGAGAATCAACCTGCCTTACATTGGGCAAAGAGAATTTGATACATATACACACATACTATAGCTCTTTCCCATATGTATGCAGAGATCACAGTTTTCCATTTACTACGATTCAAACATATTCCCTAGTTCCCTCGACTTTCATTAATATTTTCATGTGTCCGTCGGGTACGAATACTCTTCCTGACTTCTGATCTTTCAATATGTCACCTATTTGGAAAAAGTATATTCGTCTAGGTCGACCCCTATCTTCTGGTCCATCCATATTGGCCTTATGCATTCCATTTGTCAGTCGTCTTTCGTACATCCTTTCCACGTGTCCAAAGCGTCTAAGTATTCTCTCCTTGATTCTTGACATCTTCTTTCACACCTCAATTTTTTTTTACCTCATTGTTTCGCAATCGATCCTTGACCGTCACTCCAGCCATTTCTCTCTAAGCTCTCATTTCCACTGCAATAATGCTTTTGCCACACCCAGCATTCTCTCGCATACATACGCGTAGGAACAAGCAAGCTTCCATGCACAGACAGATCCGCCTGTTTTGACAACGTTTAACTAACAATGAAGCTATTTATGGCCCCATCGACTTTGTTTCCTGCCATCTCTATACTTATTAATTGAAATATCGAATCAATAACCAATTCTTTATATACGCTACAAAATTCGTTTATTTTCCTTAAAACACAATATACTCGTATATGTATTCATTCAACAACGTTACTCGTACGCCCAAGAAATATACCCCGGTCGAGAATTTGAGCCGAGAATGGGAAGCCGAGCCTATAGAGCTACTCTTCAAGCCTAACATCAAAGTTTCCAGTATCAAAATCGGCGTTCATTTCTGGGATCTGTTATCATGGTTAAAGAAGCATGCGCGCTCTCGTTGCGTTGTACAGCTAACATTATGCGTATTTTGGAGTTAGATAGTAGATCTGTTAACGCAGAGAACTGACCTCCCTTGTGAGCGATCGCGCACTCCTCGCGTTTGTTACTGAAACAACCAATTTATATGGAAAACGTCTCTAAATGCGCACCCAGATAAGATCACGATCCAGGGAGATACCGGCCCGTTGACGGGGGGCTGACAGTTAACTTTTAGCATTTGTTGTGTGGCAATTGCACACTTGACTGCCTTCTGTTTAAATTATTCCGCTAAAAAAAACAAGCAAATTTTAGCTAGCCATATGCGAATTTTGTCGATGTGTTTTTAAACCATATAAGATTTAGTGTTCATGGCGATAGGATATATTAAGTTTTATAAATTAGGTATTAATTATTAGTGAAGATCAAATTTAAAATAACTTAGTAAAGTATAAATAATTTAATAAAGCAATTTAGAAGTATAATGATATTCATCATCATCATCACCACCACTATATACGTCACCACCAAAGGATATTAGCCTATCCTAACTATGTTAAGGCCTTAGTCAACCACTTTGACTCAGTGCGTATTGGTCAAGTACATCTTTCAATTTCTTCGCAGATGTATAACTAAAAATGTGTTGGTACCAATCACGATCATACCCCAGGCCTTCCGATTTGACCGATTCGTGGATCAGTACTGAGAAATCAGCACCACCGACGCTTTGATGATATTATTTCATCAACGACGATAGTGATATCGTTAACTTCAATTTAATTATGCATAGATATTCAATTTAATCTCACAATAATTGTTTGACTCTGAATTATTTGAAAATAATGAGAAACTAGAAAAGTAATACATTTCAAATGTGATTTATATAAAAGGAGATGATAGTATGAAATAAAATGAATTTTAGGAACCAAAAAGAATTTGAATTATTTCTAGACGACAGAAAACCTGTAACATAAGTATATTCATCATACCAATAATAAACAATGAAAAGTCCCCATGAATCTTTAAATAAATTAATACTACACCTTCGTAATTATCTAAAAATTGACGGGCTACCGAAAAATATCGCCCGAATTACTTCGAATTCATTGAACGAAGTTTCCGGTTTCCTTGTGATAACTTTTACTGTTAGCACGACGATGACACGTGACCAAAATAAATGAGTGTCATAGTCAGACGTCTAATGATTACCTTCATGTTAGTATGTAGGTACGCTACATGGTACGTATACGATCCAAAAGTCACGTACCAAAGATTATTCTGAAGCGATATGATAGCAGAGCCGAGCATGTCGATAAACCGCCATGCGTAATGATTTGTTTATTTCTGTGTGCAGTGTAAACATTCGGCAGCTATTCAGAATTCAGGGGGCCTATTGGCGAACTTACGATTTCAAATGCTATCATGATAATATCATGACCTAAAACATGTCATACGAATCGACTGAGTTATTGCCTATCGACGTTTCATGGCATGTTTCTCACTGGTTTTCAATTGAGTGAATGATTAAGGGTGTTCCTACGAAATCATTCGTGCTTGATTCATCGAATTTATACCATTATGATTATATCTTTGAAGATCGGTAAGAAGCTATAGACATTCATGACTTCCCTATGTCAAAATTTATACCATGTCATACGTTGAAAGATCCGTTATAGGCCCGTAGGTATGTATTTTTAGCTTATATTTTAGTGACTTTTTTTCTTTGTAACAAAATTAATTGGTATAATTAAAACTTAGTTTGTACGTCAATTTTAGAAAGACCTGAAGCTTTTCTACAAGCCATTCCAATGATGATATTAATAAATATTAGCTTTAGCTGTTTTAATTATTTAATGTATCGAAATCTTATAAGCCAAGTCTTATATCAAGGTTTTCAATGTTGAAGGTTATAGAATCCCTGTAAATGGCTGTTAAACTGGTATAGAATCAGTTCTTTAAAACAAGTCACTCAAAAAACTTTTAATTTTGTAAATAAGTTACAAAACTATAAAAAATTAACTTATATGATTGTATTTTGCAAAATGAATTCGATCGATAAGGATTAATATTAATGTTTCATTCTATCGAATGTGATAGCCATTGATAACCGTGTCTAAGGAAGATTTTATGGTATGCCGATACATTAAAGTACCTAACTATATTTACTATCAGCCACTATATTTAAATAAAATGTCATAGTACAGCGCTACCTTAATGTTCCTTGAAATTATGCACCGTACCCTCTCATAAGAAGCAGTTGCTTGAACTTCCAGACATTACTTCATTAGGACTTAGGTTCTCCGGCAGAGTTTAGTTGGTGGTCAATACTAGCGGAGCCGTTCCGATTAGTTAGCTCTTAACAAAGGATTCTTTACCTCTCCTTAGGTACAAAAAAATCCCCAAAATTGTTCTACATCATTAATAATTCAAACTTTTTGCTGAACAGGAAATTAAAATTATAAAAACAACAACGTGCTGTTACGAACTAGTACCATACTTAAACAATTAAGAAATGTTGTGCTTAAGATAATAACACAAGAATTCGCATCACTGAATAGCTAATACAATATAATAATAAATAATATCTTTTAACTTTGAAATTATAATTAACAAATTTGATAAGCAAATTAACGATTAAAAACTACTGTAAAAATAAATTTATATTAAAAGTAAATATTAAAAAGAAACCTTAATAAAACAACATATATAGTTAGAGAGTTATATGACAGAAAAACTTAGATTTTATAGCGAAGAGATTCCAGTAATGAGGTATATCTAACGAATGGGTCTCTGGAGAATGTGTTTTTATTAAACGCCCTGATAATAACCTACATAATCCTTACTTAATGTTTGTAACTGAGCTGGAAGTATAGAAACCAATTTGATAAGGTCATGAAACTTGTGTGTTACTTAATCGTTATTGCGCAAAATCTTATTGAGAATGAAATATAAAAAATTCTATTCCCCAACAGTACAACGACCAGCTTAACCTCAAAATTCATTTCCCGCAACTTTTCTTTTCGTTTGAGATAAAATCATATTTTAGCCTTGATTCAATGCCTTCTTTGTCCTTCAATAAAGTTCGCAAGGAGCCAATCTATAATAATTCCTCGTGGAACTTATTATCAATGTCACGCTTGAAACTTTCGCAATAAAATTCTGATAAAGAAGTTTATTCGTTATTAATGTGTAAAAAGATAAATGACGCTTACTCTACAAACCATTTTCATTATCTATGTATATAGGTTAGTGAGGTATGTGTGAAACATCCACTTTATCAGTTTTCTATTAAGCATCGTGTATAATTTTTTTAAATGCTGCTATTTAGCTTGCCCTATTTTTAATTTTGTTATGATAAGAAATGATAGATTTTATTATTGTCCTGTTTTGCATTTTGATTGTTGCACAAATTTATGTCAATAACAATTCCACTAAATCATATTTGTTCGGTATCTTTGTGAATCTAAGATGGCCGTCACTACAAAATGGCGGTATACATTATTTCCTCTTCATGGGGATATTTTAGGAAAGGACTTGACTAGTGGAATACATTATATAATACGTTGCAATATGTGAAAATGCTAAGTATATATACACAGAACAAAAACATCGTAAAATAGTTAAAATTCTCATGGAAATATGTACTATTGGCAACGGGAACAAATTACTGTCAAATGGACAGTTTGGATCTTTGTCAATATTGTTTACAAGAAAAATAAAGATTAGAGATGTTATATCTAAATATATGTATATCATAAGTTATTTAAAAAAACTTCGACTTGCTAACTGAAAGATTATCTGAAACTAAAACTAAAACAAAATCCCCTCAGACACCTTCTAAGAACATATAACACATAAGGCCATCATTGACATCAGGAACCGATCAATGCCACATTATTGTGCCTATGTTTATTCAGATATAGGTACGTGTAGACATCAGTGACGAAGGTTGGCAATCTCTTCGATTAACATGACAATACGATACAACACTAGAACGTACACACGGCTGCAAGCCAGACAATACATGTTGATTTTGATTCTATTCTCTTCACATTAAAAGCTGTTTTTGTAGTTCAACAATTTTTTTCATGTGTACTTCGGTAAAGTTTGTGGGGATATGACTTAAAATACTTTTTTCAGAATGGTAAAAATAAACAAGGATAATCTTCAGTCAAGCGTGAGTCGCATTCATCGCATTTCATCTGTATTGCATTTTCAGATATTTTCTATTATATGTGATACTTGGCATTCAAAAATTTACGATTCTAAGTCAACGGGAACACTGTAGGTTTTGTTACCGTTTCTTTAATGATACTTCCACAAATTTACGGTTTTCGGAATTTTTCACATATATTGCAATAATATAACTCGTTTGCTCATATAGTAATAATATATTTTTGGGAAGTTTTGATTTATTTGAAATTGTTGAAATAATAATATGTGATATAAAAGAATCATAAAAAACTTTATAGATCATGATAATAAACTGATCATGGTGTACAATATACATCATAACTGCACTCTTACTGCACGAGACTGCAACAGCAATAAAAAAATAAAATATAATGTGTTCATTTTGCCATTATTAACGGATTAAGCTAGCCTCTTTATAGCACCATATTGTCTACCGAACAGCGCTTAAGTTAAGTCATTATAGTCGCCTATAGGATATGTCGTTCATGAGAGATCAAATTAGGTAGCAATCCCACGAGAACCACAGTTTTCATTTTGTGGTATGATGCAAAGCCAATTTATCCTACAGTTTTAATTCCACGTATATCATTTAAACCCCAACACAACGACGCCAACACTTTTGCTTTATGGCAAAGAATGAAATAGGCATAGACACGAAAAAATCTCAGAAAATATTAGCTTAAAGTTATAACATCGCCCACTCCTTCAGTATTTGATTACTTGTAAAACTATCATCACGCTTACGAATAACGTTATTTTTAATTTATGATATTAAAGGATTTTTTTTTATTATTTACTTATTAAAGTAACGATCAATACAAATTTATAGAGATATAGATTATCTATGTGTAATCTAATGAGCCGTTAGAGAAAGAATTTGTAAATGAAATTAATTGAAAATAACAATGATTTACTGTTACTGGTAGGTACATAAAAGATAATGTATATAAAAAAAACTATATAAAAGTAATATAATAACTTTTCATTATTTATCTTTAAGTACTTATAAATTAAATTTTAATATAATTATTGTATATCAATACCTCCACAAACTCCTTTAAATAGTATTTTCGAGATTTGAGTGATGTTATCCCGTCAAATTTTAATTATTAAGTCTAACCACAATACGGGGATCTGAAAGCACATTAATTAAGACCGCCATCTTCATAACATCAGTTACCGATCAAAGCCACGTCATCAAACCTGTCTTATGTCAGCTACGACGTTACGAGTACGGCACGGCGGTGAAGCTTAGCAATCTCTTCGATTAGCATCACAATGCTGTACCTACAGCGACAAAGATCCATTGTCTGCGGCGCCCGAGCTAGACGTTGTCTGCGACTGGCTCGAACGGAGTATTCGAAAACAATACTTCGTTTCGACACAAATGCAGCGTTAAGCTGAATGCTTGAAACGAGCGATGCTCCCGCAAAATATGAAAGTAGATTGTCGTTGTGCGAAATAATCACGTTGTATGAAAGACATTTTACTCGTACACAGCAGGACTCAGACGGCATTCAGATATGTTTGTTTTACGCCACTTCATACATTAAATAAGTAGATTTAATTTCTGCATATTTTGGTGCACGAATTAAATGTTACAATACATTTTCATTTATTTAAACCTAATCTTGCAATAGAAATAATATAAAAGTAATAGTATGTTAAAGGTAATAAATGTATGTTTTATTGTCAAATTTATTTCTCTAATAGATTCAATATAATAATAACTACATAAAATATTTGTCAAGACCAAAAAAAATATTTCGGATATGTGGAAATGCTCCTTTTTTTTGTTGTTCCCTGGAAAATGCATTAAATTGCATACCTCCCCAGAAGGGGGAGGCCTACCCACTAAAAACCTCAGGGATGGCCTTCTTCAGGCATGTAGGGAGCCCCCGGGAATGCGAAGCGACTTCCGGGAACTATGTGGAAATGCTCCTACCTATAACGTGCATGCGCCGAGTTCCATAGTAGTAAGCGTCGTAATACAAATCCACACATAATTATGTTATTACTCCATCAAAGTAAATAAATTGAGTAAATTAAATGAAACTAAATAAAAATAAAATAAACTCATTCGAATTGATTTGAAAAATATTATATTAAATGTTGGTGAATCAAATGAAATGTGTTTTAAACTAAAACTTCGTCAAATAATTTATTCTTTCATATTTTTTCATATTATTAAATTCAAATTACTTCATATTATTAAATTTAAAGTCCCAAATGTTTATGTTTTGCATAAGAGACAAAATCAATAGTCCACAAGAGACGACGACAGATCGTTGCAGATTCCTTTTTTTCCAGCTTCATGATAAGGCACAGGAAAAACGAATACTTCTCTTCAATTAGTCTCAAATATTTTCTAAACGCAACTAATACAAAACATTGGGAATATCGGTCTAAATGGAGACTGAGAGCAATCAGGCGCCATTTTTCAATGTTTATAAGCGCTCGGAGCGTACGGAACCCATTTTTCTCGACATTTATCAACTAACCGAGCCACTAAAACACTACAGGGTGCAGTAACATTGCTCAAGCTCTTTCATTTAGTGGGATGTTGGACGGAACGACAACTTTTTAACGTCTACTCTAGCTCTTTGTCATTTTAACGCCACTCATAAGTAATGTTGTTACTGTAAATGCATTTCATTTATTTATTTAAATAAATTTTTAACTCTTACTCACAAATAAAATAAGATAACATAATAGATTTACTAAAGGAGCTTTGAAAATTTATTTATTATGTTAATATGTAAAATTGAAAAACATGTTATGTCACACTGAGTAGGGGGGGAGTCTTACAAATGTGATCGGTTGTGACAAGGACAGAAGGGACACACAAAAATCATTTTATGTGTTACTCGTGAATGGCCTGATTGATATCACAATTAAAGGCCAATAAGAGATTGCAAGCTTCACTTTTTCAACACTAAAAACCGGACATCGCAAGTGGAGCAGTCATGGCAAGCATATCTATACTAATATTATAAAGAGGAAAAATTTGTTTGTTTGTTTGTTTGTAATGAATAAGCTCCGAATCTACTAGACCGATTTCAAAAATTCTTTCACCTTTGGAAAGCTACATTATCCCCGAGTAACATAGGCAACTTTTTATTCCGGAAAATCGACAGATCCCACGGGATGCGCAATAAAGGCTTCGCTCAAAAACTACTGTACAGATTTTCATGCGGTTTTCATCAATAGATAGAGTGATTCTTGAGCAAGGTTTTGCGGTATTTTTTATCTCGGAAAAACGGATAGTCCCACGGGAAGCCCGATAAAATCTTCGCGCCATAAACAGACCTCCGCGGATATGTAGCCGTGAGCAAAAGCTATGACCCTTAACCCTCTATAGACCCAATCCCGAAATCCACGCAGGCGAAGCCGCGGGCAGAAAGCTAGTTTTTTATAAAGCCGGACGTCGTGTGTGGAAAGCAGCAAGTAACGAAGAATTTCTTTTATGTACGCAATATAACAACATTTTCGTCTCAACATCAAAGACTGTGCCAATATATTTAAACTGTATTTAGGTGTACAAGTGAATATTCTAATTATTCAATTTGTTTTAAATTATCATTTTGATAATGCACAGTAACCACTCGTCGTTTCCCATCAAATGGTGTGAATTGGATTTTTTTTTTGTTTAATTTATGTATACAACATACGTACAAGAGTTACAACATTATATCATCAAAATAATAATAATAATAAATCAATTTATTTGTCTTAACAAAGTTACATTATTTTGATTTTTAACATTGTGATTTTATCATTATCGTAAAGACAAAATGGTTTACAACTCAGTAGTTGCCGACTAGCGACAACCTCTGCTATTCTGTCGCAACCTTTTACAATTTATTTTTAAAAGCAGTGTTAGAGGTACAAAACCAAATATTACCAAAAAGGAAAAATAAAAACTGAGTAAATACTAATAATAAAAAATAAAATAGGCACTCCATCAATGCATCCATGCTATATTACTACCAGGGATTGCCGCATAAGTAGCCATTCACGACATTTCTTTCGAAAAGACTGGTAGCGAAAATGAATCCATTTTATGAGAAATATAAACAACATCTCAAATTTCAAATTAACCCGTAATAAGTTTGTTAAATGAACAATGATGTAGCTGTTTAAAATAACAAGTTCTTTTATATTTGTAATAATGTTAGAGAAATAGAGATCGTCAAAACTTAGAACACTAGGTGGGCCGATAGATGTGTCCGTAGAAAACTAATTTATAACATATTTCTAATACAAGATACATTCCTTTTCTAATGTGAACAAATTGGACGATATTTGTAGTAATGAGACATTCTTATTCACAAGACACAAACAAAAATAATTCATACGTATGCTTTTGAATGACAAAAGGGCCTCATTAAAATACGAACCAACGATCGAGGTTAGATCCTTATAAATCATTGCATAACCATTTTAAATATTATAAAACCGAAAAGAGATTAAGTTTGTATCAAATCAGTATGATAGTCCGTTTTTTTTTTTCAATTTAGTCTGTAATAAGCCTGGAGACCTATTTTTGAATTACGAATGCGATTTCGAAATCACGGATGACTTTGAGATCACGGATTCCTAAACATCCAATTTTTGAAAGTCGATCACAGAGCTGCCAACATAGATAAAGTACACACATAAATGTAAGAGTTCGGTTCCACGCAGAAGGTAGCCGCTGCCGGTTATTGCCGGCTTAACCATATATATATGAATGTAGTCGCTGCCGGTTGTTGCCGGCTTAACCATTGCGGTTATTATATATATACATACATAACAACATATATATATATTGTATATATAGACTGAAAAATCAAACAAAACACAGATTACATTTCCACAAGTATGACTTGATTACGAGTGGAGGAGGGCACTCGTAATGAAATCACACCTGTGACTAAGGTAGTCACATCAGTGATATTCAAAAATAAGAATTATTGAAAATCGGTGATTATTAGTCACATCGGTGATTTCGAAGTCGCATTCGTAATTCAAAAATAGGTCTCCAGATTTATGAATCTTGTTCAACTTAAATTTACTTAAATTTTACTTGAATTTTTCCAAAAATGTTGTTGATTACATATCTATTTAAAAGTTGTAGACGACCTCCGCAGTCTAGTGGTTGGTATACCGGTTTCAAGGTGTCGCCATCTCTGAGGCCCCAGGTTCGAGTCCCGGTGGGGGCAGATGTTTACGTGATGAATACGAGCATTTGTACCTTAGTCATGGTTGTTATAATACATATATTTCAACCAAATTTATTTATATATGTATAATATATGTAAGTATGTCTATCCGTTACCTTAGATCCCATAACACAAGCCTTACAGAGCTTACTTTGGGCTAGGCTGATTGGCGTAAGTGTAAGAAATATTTAAATGTTATAAAATTCTACTTTAGGTTCTCTTTTCTTGGAGAAAGGTTTCCCACAATCGAAATCAGTCTCCAAGATAAAGAATAGTATTTGTATAGTTTAACTTTATACCAAAGTATCTTTTATTTATAACTTTTTAGGTCACTTCGATATTTGCAAATCTAATATTCAACCCTCACGTACTGTCAAGAGTTTAATATTATATGACCGAGAATACGTAAAAATATCTAACCCTTACTTTTCTAATTTCAAGTTTCGTAGGCACTGGCCGTGTCAGCGAAGAACTATGTAATTCTAGCGAATAGCATACGCAGATAAAATCTAAGATTTTGTTTCGCATATCCAAGATGTATGAAGATTGGAAATGGCTTTGATAACAAAAAAAAAATTTTTTTTTATGTTTAGTTATTATTTTAACTATCATTACTTATCTATTTACGTCGTTGCTATGGTAGTTAGATGAATTATTTTTTATTTTGTTTACTGCAATATTATAGTTTTCCAAGTCTGTAGAAATACGTCGTATATATTTATATAAAACCGGAACAAAAACGCATTACGAAAATAAAACGCAACACGATAATCGTGTTGCGTTTTATTACTACATAGAAGAAAATGTATTAATCGATTGAATGAAATCGTTTTTTTGTGAATTTTATTATATATGTATTTTGAATCTTTAGATTTATGTAATGCAAATCAAAATCAAAATCAAAAATAAAAATCAAAATCATTTATTCAGTCTGGGCTGTTACAAGCACTTGTGAATGTCGAAAAGCTACGCCATCGGTTCGCAAAATCTACGGCGGGAGACCTTGTACTGAGAAGAACCGGCAAGAAACTTGTAATGTATGGTAGATTTAATATTATTATGTATGTCGGTAGTTTTAAGTTAATTTTAATATAAATACGAGCACATCTGTAATGTTTGTTAATCCTACAATAGACGTCGCAAGATCAACACAGTCTTTCATTATTCCTGCCCGCTCCAGATTCTTCAGTGGCGACGAGGATTATTCTACGAATCGAAGCGCGATATTAAGCTGCAAAAAAAAAAAAAAAGAAGAAAGTAAGATGTCGATTGGAAGAATAGCAGAGTTTAATGTGCGCACGGAGAATTGGAGATTGTACGTGGAACGACTCGAGCAATACTTTGTTGTCAACGACATAAAAGAAGATAGACAAGTGCCGACGTTGATCACGGTTATGGGAGCGGAATGTTACGAGCTGTTGGTAAATTTGTGTACTCCAGAAAAGCCGACGAGTAAATCTTTTAAACAGCTTGCGGATATTTTGGAAAGGTACCTCCAACCAAAGCCGAGTATATTATCAGAGCGGTATAAATTTCGTCACAGGAAGCAGGGTAGTGATGAAACTATTTCTGAATACGTAGCCGTGTTAAAGAAGATGTCGAAGACTTGTGAGTTCGAAAGTTGGCTAGAAGAGAGCTTACGTGATCAAATAGTATGTGGGATCAAAAGCGAAACTATACGACAACGCTTATTTACGGAGAACAAGATGGATTTCGCAAAAGCTTATGCCCTATCTGTGAGTATGGAAGCAGCGGAGAAGGACGCGGCGACAGTGGAAGGCCGAACAATGGCAGAATGTGATAACACAGCATCCTGTCAGGCAATCGCGGAATCGTGTCGAAATAAGGGACCGACAAGACTGACGACCAGTGGCGGCGGTGGCGAGTTCCGTGGCCGCGCACGGCGCGCGCGGGGCAATCGGCAGGCATCGGCGGCGTGCCTTGGGCGTGCTGCGTTTGGCCAGCGGGCGAGAGAGAGCGCTCCCCAGCAGGCATGTCGGGTATGCGGTGCGGATCACGACGGGTCGCAGTGTCAGTTTTCTCACTACGTATGCAGAGTTTGCAATAGACGGGGGCATTTACGGCGAGTCTGCCCCAATCTATCAAGTCACTACGCCGTGGACGTGACACCAGCGATTCGGGAGGATCACCAGCGATTCGGGAGCATCGACGAGGACAGCGATGAGGTACCACTAAACCAATTATCTTTTAAGCAGTGTAATCCAATAATGATATCGCTTAATATAAATGGTCACGATATCGAGATGGAATGTGACACTGGTAGCGCAGTGTCATGTATAAGTTTAGTACTTTACAAAAAATTATTTAATAACTTAGAAATTCAAAAAACAAATTTGCACTTACGATACTATACAGGAGAGATAATAAAACCGGTGGGTGTTATAAAACCTATAGTAGGGTATATGAATATTAAAAAGAATTTAAATTTATACGTTATAGAAAATGCGAAGACGTCGTTACTAGGCAGACAGTGGCTTATGGCGTTAAATATTCAACTGCCAAGGTTCGAGAGTTTAAATAAAGTGAATTATCATAGTTTTGACATAAATGATTTTAGTTCCAGATACTGTGATGTGTTCGCGGATGGTCTGGGTCGTTTCACGGGCGGCCAAGTGGGCATTCACTTACGAGAGGGGGCGCGGCCGGTGTTCATGGCGCGCGCGGCCGCTGGCATACGCGCTGCGTGCGCCCGTGGAGCGTGCGCTGGATCAGATGGTGCGCGACGGCATCCTCTCCTGTAGACCGCTCGGACTGGGCCACGCCCATTGTACCAGTCGTCAAAAAGGACGGTAATATTAGAATTTGCGCTGATTATAAATTAACTTTAAATAAGGTTATAGAAGTCGACCGTTATCCGTTACCCAAGGTGGAGGATTTGTTAGCACGTTTACACGGTGGGGAAAAATTCAGTAAAATAGATCTGTCACAGGCGTATGCACAATTCGAATTGGACGATTCTAAGAAGTATACAGTTATAAACACACATAAAGGCCTATTCATGTATAATAGACTCGTATTTGGATTATCGTCTAGCCCAGGAATTTTTCAAAAACATCTCGAGCAATTGTTTGCTGACATACCATATGTAGGAGTTTTTTTGGACGATGTCATTATTTCTGGGCGAGGGGACCTGGAACATCTGGATAATTTAAATAAAGTTTTTGAGCGTTTGCGAATAATGGACTTAGAGTAAAAAGGGAAAAGTGTGCATTTTTTCAAGATAGTGTAAATTACTTAGGACACGTTATAGACAAAAAGGGCGTGCGCACTTGTGAAGACAAGGTCAAAGCCATTTTAAATACCAGGCCCCCCACAAATGTTTCAGAGCTACGATCTTTTATTGGTATGGTCATGTATTATTCAAAATTTATTAGAAATGTTAGTACTACCTTGGCGCCTTTATATAATCTATTACGGCACAATGTAAAGTTTGAGTGGAGTTCAGAGGCTGAAACAGCATTTACCTCAATCAAACAGAGCTTAGCTTCTAGTGAAGTTCTAGTACACTATTCGTTAGAGCAACCGTTAATTTTAACAGCAGATGCAAGCTGCGTTGGAATAGGAGTGGTTCTATCGCATATTACACCAGATGGAGAGCGTCCTGTAGCGTACGCGTCTCGCTCACTTACGACGGCTGAGCGAGCATACGCACAAATAGATAGAGAAGCTTTAGCTATAGTGTTTGGGGTTAGGAAATTTCACCAATATTTATATGGCCGTAAATTTAAACTGAGAACCGATCACAAACCTTTGACATATATTTTTGGTAGCAAAGTGGGTATACCTGTTATGGCAGCGTCTCGATTACAGAGGTGGGCTATTTTGTTATCCGGGTACACTTATGAAATAGAGTATGTGGCATCTAAAAACAATTGCGCTGACGCTTTATCTCGATTGTCACAATCGGAATCTAAATCACACATACGCAAGGAAGTAACATATATAAACTTTGTTGAGAAATTTTTACCAGTAACACACGATGATGTCCGGATGGCTACGGCAAAGGATATCTTACTTAGTCGTATTATGTACTATATTCAATCGGGCTGGCCAAGTAAATGTGACGAGGAAGACGTTAAACAATTTTTCAATAAAAGGAATGAATTGTATTTAGAACGCGGTTGTGTTATGTGGGGTTATAGATTGATTGTTCCTCAAAGCCTCAAAGAAAAAATATTAATGCAGTTACATAGCGGTCACATGGGTATTGTAAAGACGAAATCTTTAGCTCGCAGCTATGTATGGTGGCCAAACATAGACTCCGATGTTGAAGCACTCTGCAAGCAGTGCGAAACGTGTGCGGCGGAGGCGTCGGCTCCACCGCACGCCCCGCCAAAACCGTGGCCGTATCACATTCAGCCATGGAGTAGGGTACATCTCGATTTTCTTGGGCCATTACACGGAAAAATATATTTAATATTAGTAGATGCCAGTTCGAAATGGATTGAGGTGTTTGATATGCCCAGAACGAATGCAGCGACAGTAATTAGAACACTTAGAGCCACATTCGCACGATTTGGACTACCCAAAGAGGTAGTATCAGATCAGGGACCACCATTTACAAGTTTAGAGTTCCAATGTTTTTTAAAGAATAATGGTATTCGGCAGTCATTTTCGCCCGCTTATCATCCTTCATCAAATGGCGCGGCAGAAAACGCGGTAAAAATATGTAAGCGGGTCATTAAAAAAGCTAATAGGGAACTAGTGGATATAGATAGCGCATTGCAAACATTTCTACTAAGCTATAGAAATAGTATTCATAGCAGTACGGGTGAGACCCCCGCTATGTTGCTTCAGCGACGCTCACTACGTTCGAGGCTCGACTTATTACGCAGCGTGAGTGCTCGCGAGTTGTGCGTCAGCCGCGCGCAGCACAGCCAGCAACAGCACGCGGGCGGCGTGCTGCGACACCTCGCGCCTGGCGAACCAGTGTGGGCTAGAAGTTTCCGTCAACCAGATAAATGGTTGAAGGGCACAGTTGCTAATAAGCAGGGTACTAATAGATATGTTGTGAATAGCGGTGACGGTCGACTTATTACCTAGGCACATAGATCAAATCAGACGCCGATCAAGGATGTCGAATGTTCCTTGCCCTTCTGGTACAAATAATCAATTTGAAGGTCAGGTCAGTATTGGCAGTGAGGATGCTCTAGCGATTCCAATATACCCGATGTGGGAAGCAATGATGATGTTGCAGAGGCAATATCAGTTACAAAAAGTAACAGTGAGATATCTGTGCCAAAACCAGTGGAGGACCCCTCTGAACCTACTTGTACGCCCGTGAGTCGCCCCCGGCGAGTTCGTAAACCGTACGTACTGCGCTAGTGGGAGTAGATTATTATTATTTTTGTAATATATTATTCATTAGTGTTAGCAATTACATTTAAGTTGGGGATGGTGTATGGTATGGTAATTAATAATTTTATTTATGTATGTCGGTAGTTTTAAGTTAATTTTTATATAAATACGAGCACATCTGTAATGTTTGTTATCCTACAATAGACGTCGCAAGATCAACACAGTCTTTCATTATTCCTGCCCGCTCCAGATTCTTCAAAACTCAGCAAGGGCTGTTTTTTTTCCCCCTGTATTAAATAGATACAGAATCGTCAATTTGGAAAATGACTTCAATATTGAAATTCATGAAGTCACTTTCCATTACATAATATAATTAATAAAAATATAATTTGAAATCATGCCTATATGTTAGCACAGTGTCTTCTTAATGCAAAAAACTTTGCTTTTAAACTATACTTTGACCGATATCGAAGAATTATCTTTCTGTTCGATTTTGAGTACATCATTATACATTATTATTACCTATTGATAAGTTAGATTTGCAGAACAGTAACTACTTAATATAATTTTGATGCATTATCTACATATTCCAATGTCTAATATTTTTGTTGCTGTTTGCTACGTGTTCTGTAACTCATATTCATTCTTAGTGAGATGTTTTGAAAAAGATATATAAGGCTTAAAAATAATCAGTTACAAAGACTAAAAATCTATAAACATAACCTCACTTTTTGTATTCAAAACATTATAACTATTGAATGACAACTTAATAATTGATTTCTTTTTTTTTAGTGGCTTTCCAGAAAATTATCATTATTTCGACATATGTTTCAACAAAGTACGTGATAAAAAATGGGTGTACGAAACTCCCATACAAGCTTGCCGTTCTCCTTTGGAGGTCCATGAAATGAAAATGGGGGTCCGCGATAATGGATTTTAACATACACTGATAGACACACTATCTTCTAATATACATTATTATAAAAGTATCTATGAAGTAAAAAAAATATATAAATATATGTTATCAACGATGACTACGGTACAAATGCTCGCATTCATCATACAAACATATGCCTCCACCGGGACTCGAACCCGGGTCCCGTCAATACCACCAACTGTAAGCCAGTCTCAAGGCAACACTAGTCAATACCGGCAGAGGATTCGTAGACCGCGACATGTCCTTAGCGACCCCCTTAACCAACTCACGCAGGAACTTCTAGACCTGCAAGCGGCGGCGTCTGAGCCGTCGCTCCCCCTTGTCAACCCCTAAACGGCAGCCTTCTGCTAAGCCATGATTAGGTTCTTGTCAATACGGGCCGGTCCCACTTTAGAGATTCGTGCCTTCTTCTAGCGCATATACCCTAACCGTTATAGCGCGGGTAGCGCTAACCGTGCCTCTCCTGAGGTGCGGCCCTCTCGTCAATAAAGCCAGTAGGGTCAATAGGACCAAAGGCTAGGCTGAGTTTAGTCGGTAGGTCTGTGTAGTCGAGCCGTCTCGACAGTACCAGGAGACCGACATAATCAACGCATCCCTGCTTGCCTGTTGCGTTGGTATCCATGATGGATTCTCAGCCTCCTCTCCTGAGGAAAAAAAAAAATCGAACCCGGGACGTCAGAGATGGCGATACCTTGAAACCAGTGTACCAATCAACTCTCGACAACGAAGTTCGTCAAATAATCAACATTACTAATATATATAAAATACATATATACGGTACACATACAAATCAACATTAGCATACGCAAACCAGACGCAATAAATTATTAAACAATACAACATATATTAAAATTGACTTTACAATATATCTACTTCTAGATCAATCCAAGTACTTTGTTGTTGAATGTTTGTCGTTATAATACAAATTAAACACTTTTATCTATTAGATGTTTACACAAATTGTATATTTAAACGTGCCTAAGCTAATAGTTGTAACGGAGACAGTAACGGCTGGTTTCTGAAACACATGTCAGCGTTAAAACGTTGTTGACACGTTGTTAATCTCTCATTAAATGTTAGATGTATGGATAACGGCTGGTTACTGAATGGGTTTATAGTGTAAAATTATCTAATTGACTATTTTTTGGTTATTTACTATATACATATATTTGGCGTTTAATAAGAAGTAGTAAACGTGTTAACAGCGTGTTAACATAACATGCGTTTCAGAAACCGGCCGTTAGTGTCTTTGTCAAACAACTTTATACTCTAACGATATTTTAAGTTTTCCTTAGTACAATCATTAACATATCTATGACTTATTTATAAAATAATGTCAAAATATTAATAACAATTTCACTGCAAAGCAGCATGAGGGATATGACACGAGCAAGCGGACATAGCCGCGAGGCGAAACTCTTGCCTATTAATATTCCAGTTGCGATGTGATCGACCGACAGACTATTACCTCGCTTGTGTCGAGTCCAAAATGCAAACTGGCGCGCTTCAATGGAAAATCTTTAACTCTTTTTATTTATTTATGTACATATAACACTTTAATAACATAACACAAAATAAAATATAAGTACCCTTTAGCATGTTTTTGCCCTTATTTCTTACAGAATTTCTTCCAGCAGCCCTACGATTATGTGCAGCAAAAACATAAACTATGAAATTAATATTAGTAATTGTGATGATGAACTTAAATAATAGGCACTCCAATTCATTTTCTTATTTTATATACAGTTGTAGCTTTACACTTGCTTCATACTAAAAATGATAAGCCTACGCAGATTTTACTACGATAATAGAAATGATATATTTTACCACAAGAAAATAGATAGATAGATAGATATAAAGTTTATTTTGTAACAACACACACATTCATACATATTATATGGCAAATATATTACAAAGACATACAATTTTAGTAGTAATGGACGTGTGTGCAACAGTAAGAAGGATCAAGGCTCGGTGTAAAATCGCCAAAGACACCGATTTTCAGCCGTCACCCAGAGATAACGCGGGCATCGGCAGCCGTGCTATTGAGAACAGAACGAAAGTTTGTGTGTGTACGCGTGTGTGTGGAATGTGCAAGTCAAATATATACATGTAGCATATTAGTATAAATATGAAATAAATACAAGTAATTTACCATTAATACTATTACCATCCACGCTGTAAGCCTTCCTTGAAGGAAATCAATATGTTAGATAAAATTAATTAATAATAATAATATATATTATAACCAAAAAAACTCAGATCACTACTACCGCACCAGGATCCAGGAAAATATATTTTCCCTGTAGAAAAATCAACAACGTGGACAACGTGACGAAAGAGTGTTTAAGTATATTCTTTATTTTAGACATTGGTAACTGAATGTATACACTAAGTTTTAAAATTTCAATGTGGTTTTGATTTTAAGTAGTGAAAACTGACGTCATTCGATACCCTTTAAATATAATTTCCCGCTGATTCCTGTCAATTACACAGCAATTCACAGACGCTGTGTCAGTGATTTATCACTAGATTCCCCACGATCAATGGCCCAAACCCTTTATAGCGTCGGAATTTGAGTCCCATATAAATATCGACGCTGCTTCACAAATTTACGATGCATTGTGCTTTTCATCAACATTAAGATATGTGGAAGAAGAAAACTTGGAACGACAGATGAACCACCAAACTAACAATGTAGCCTGTTCATCCACTCGCTGGCGGGCGCGACGCAGTTCGTGCCCGTGGAGGCGACCCGGAGGGACCTCACCCCGGATGGCCGGGGGGTGACGTCGTAGGAGGTCGGAGGGGAGGAGGCGGCAAGATCACTCCTCCCCGAGAAGGGCTCCCCTTACGCACCCAGGGGTGCAAAGGCCGGGGGTCCTCAGTTGCGACACTCGATCCTGAGGGCCCCTACAACGCCAGAGGATGGCCATCGCTGAGGTTTTTAGTGGGTAGGCCTCCCCCTTCTGGGGAGGAGAGCCCCACATAACCACCGGCTCTCCGCAGCCGGGGTATGCAATTCAATGCATTTTCCTCAGCGTACAAAAAAAAAAAAAAAAAGGCTGTTCATCCACTACCCATGCATGTCTTATTTAATATTGTCTTATTTGAATTGAAATAGGACATAAATTAACTTTATTTAACAGCAATATATTCAAGAAAGGAGATGTAAACAGTCATCTTCTGCTAGCATCCAGAGCCTTCATTAGAGCTTTCTACTTTACAAAATCATAGCTCTAACTGCCTACTATAAGCATATGTCTGCCACTGGATGACCTTTCCGCCCCAACGAATCATTCCTGCCAGGCGTGTGCCTCACTTCTTAAGATTCGCAATACTTCGAGCTATCTTGATGATTATTCTGTTAATAAGACAGCTTTCTGAAGCTCTTTGTAGGTTTCATATCTCTATAGGCCAAGTTTCATATCTCTATGTTATCACTGGCAACATGCATGAATCTGTCTTTCATTTCAAGATAATACTTTGTAATTATCATAAAATAATTTTATTTAGCTCACATATTAGAACTCAGCTACTGTTCTGAATCACAGCTACAGTACACTGTTTTTCTGTACAGTACACTGCGCAGAGATAGCACAAATGATAGAATTAAGGTCAAGTTATGAATATCAGACACATCTATTATATTCAACAAATTACACAGATGTTTACTGTGACTTGCAGTGGAAAGCTCAAACTTATATTAAGATTCTATGGTAGACCTAAGCTAGTTAAGGCGTATCTCTATTTAAAATATTGGATTATTGATGCTTTAAGAGTAATAAAATTTGTATTGCATTTCTGATTAAAAACAAACGCTGTGAGACACCTAATGCGTTCTCCACCTGCTGACCATGTCAACATGTGTAAAGCAGTCGAAAAATGTGGCATAGCATTATTTTCATTGATATATAGTGATCCTGAAGTGATAAAAGTGCAGTTTGTTTGCATAATTGTGAGCCTCGATCTACCAAACTCCAACACATACGTTCTATCTATTTAATGTGTTTCCAACGACATATAACACAGAGCTCGGTTCAGACAAATACAATCATTGTACTTACATGATTATTAAAAAACGATTGTTTAGTCTTGCGCTTACTAAACAGTAATACAACTGTGCAGCAGTAACTTCTATGGTAGAAGGTCCGTGATTTTGCGTAAAATATAAATTAAAATAAAATGGCGAAGTTGTGCTTGTAACGGTGTTTAATTTGTAAGTGTGCAATTTTATTGGCGGATCAATTCGCGAACATCATCTGTGACCGTTGTAGTAGTTAATTGAACGATCCACAGGTGGCACTACTAGTATCAATTTGGGCAGCGCTTTGGCCCAAACATGCCCCCGGCCTTGGAAGCTATTAGCTTTCAATATCTTAATACTCCCACGAATCATATTTCTTGAACAAGTGGACAAATTTTAGTGTAAGCGCGTCGTACCACTCCTGACGTAGTTTTTACCTCTGCCACCCTGGAAACACCATCGGGTCCTGGTATTGTTCGCAGAACTCGTCCCAGATGCCACTTGAGAGGTGGAAGGTTGTCATCCTTAATTAAGATTAGTGCGTCCTTCTTCAGTTCGTCCTTATTTTCGGTCCATTTGCTGCGAACCTGCAACTCGGATACGTATTCCTTCGCCCAACGATACCAAAAATGCTGGCGGATCTGTTCGAGCCTTTGGTAGCGTTGAAGTCGGTGAACAGGCGTAGAAGTAAGGTTTTCACAGACAGGAGCAGTCAGCGGTCGACCAACCAAGAAATGACCAGGGGTCAAAGGTAAGAGGTCACAAGGATCTGCGGAAAGCGGAGATAGGGGACGGGAATTAAGTATAGCCTCAATTTGTGAAAGTACTGTACTAAATTCTTCAAAGGTAAGGTGCGCGTTTTTAACTACTCTGCGAAGATGGTACTTACAAGATTTGACTCCAGCCTCCCACAGACCACCGAAATGTGGCGAATAAGGTGGTATAAATTTGAATATTAGGTATAATTTGAATATTATTTTCTGATTACTTGCATATTCCAAAATCTCAGAACTGCAATTGCGGAGAAACTTAGCGAACTCGTTCATCAAACCAACGAAATTTCGACCATTATCAGAATAAATAACTTGAGGCTTGCCACGACGCGAAATAAATCTTTTAAGGGCTAATAAATATGAATCGCTGGAAAGGTCACCTACCAGTTCTAAGTGCACTCCTCGCGATACAAAACATATAAATATGCATATGTAAGCCTTAACAGTTTTACAACCCCTACCCTTACGATTCAGTATGAGTACCGGTCCACAGTAATCTACACCACAATGAGAAAATGGAAAGTTGGGAGTTATCCTCTCTTTGGGTAAATTACCCATTATAGGGGTAAGTGTTTTACCTCGAATGCGTATACAAGTTACACACGCATGCGTTGTCTTTCGCGCCAAATTCCTACCACCCAAAGGCCACCATGTCTCGCGTAAATGAAAAAGTAATGCTTGTGATGCAGCGTGTAGCAACTGTAGGTGTTCGTAACGAAACAACAAATATGTAAAATAATGTTTACTTGAAATTAAAATAGGGTGTTTTTTGTCATAACAGAATTCCTCAGAATTGCCTAATCGACCACCTACTCGAATTATTTTATTAGAATCTAGAAATAAATTTAATTTTTTTAATGGATTTTTACCACGTAATACCTTTTCGTTAAGTAATAATTCATATTCCCTTGGAAAAGATTCTATTTGAGACCATTTGACTAACGTAATTTCCGCCCACTCCAGTTCATCTACGGTCAAGCAGCCTGTGCGCCTATCCAATTTGTTGCGTGTATTATAAATAAATCTCAGCATAAATGCAACTGCTCGTTTCATTCGTGAAAATTGAGAAAATCGCTTAAAGGGAAAAAATGAACTAGCAAGCGATTCGTTCGCTATTAAAGAGAAAAGAGCTGATTTTACGTCTGGTAAATCTGTTTCCATGTGTAATGACTCGACATTTTCAATCGGCATGTTAGGGTCCTTAAGAAACGCTGGACCCTCCCACCATAACGAACATGTTGAGAGTTCCTCGAGTCCTAAACCGCGGGACGCGAGATCGGCGGGGTTGTTCTTGCCAATGACATGACGCCAAGAATGACCTTGAGTTAACTCGTGGATCTCGACGGTCCTATTTTGCACGAAAGTTTTTAATTTATTAGGTGACATGCTTAGCCATCCTAAAACAATGGTTGAATCGGTCCAAAATATAACCCTATCGATCTTGACATGTAAAGAATTGCGAACTTTGTCGTATAATTTAGCGCCTACCAAAGCACCGCATAACTCAAGACGCGGAATACTCATGGGTTTTAATGGCGCAACTTTCGCTTTAGAATAAAGTAAGCGTACTGTACATGACCCATCCGTATTGATAGTGCGAATATAAACGCACGCTCCGTACGCCGTCTGAGACGCATCGGTAAAAACATGCACTTCGATACATATAGGCTGAGTACCTATAACATGTCGAGGTATGCGTAGTAAGTGTAACGCGCTGAGGGACGTCACGAACCGGTTCCAAGCCTGCGCGACGCTTAAGGGAACCACGTCATCCCAACTGATTTTTAACAGCCACAGCTGTTGTAATAAAATTTTAATTTTTATTATGGAAGGGCTAAGTAACCCTATAGGATCAAAAATTCGAGAAATGTTAGATAAAATACTACGTTTTGTAATTGGATAATTATCAAGTTCAATATGTGTGTTAAAATAGAAAATATCTTTTGCGTTATTCCAACCTAAGCCCAATGTTTTAGTACAATTATTATCCTTCAAAGAAAGCTGCTTACATTGTTGGGAAAAAACACTATCATCGCACTGAAAATTATAAATCCATTTTCGAAGTGGGAAATGACCTAACTGCAAAGCGTGTTTCGTTCTAGCGCATAGGTCTAACAAATCAGATTTACAATCCGAGCCAGTTATTAGGTCATCTACGAAAAAATCTTCCCTAATTACGCGCTGGACATCGGGTTCAGCTGACTCCGCCCCCAGTTGCTTAAGGCACCTACAACTCAAGAACGGCGCAGAAGCAGTGCCGTACGTTACAGTGTTCAGTCTGTACATACATATGGGCTGCGATGGATCCTCTCGCCATAAAATCATCTGAAGGTCGCGTTGATCTTCATCAACCAGGCAGTTTCTGAACATTTTTTCAACGTCTGCACAAGCGACGAATTTGTGTTGTCTAAACCTAATAATAATAGAAATGAGGTCGCCTTGCAACGCGGTGCCTATCATTTGAAGGTCATTCAAAGATTTACCTGAGCTGGTAGCGGCACTGGCATCAAAAACCACGCGCAGCTTAGTTGTGGTGCTGTGTTCTCGAAACACGCCATGATGGGGTAAAAAATAATGTGGGTTATTAAATGAAGTGACTCGAGTCATGTGTTCAAGTCTTTCATATTCACGCATGAAATTTATGTATAATGATTTATATTCAGGCGAACGTTGGAGGCGCCTTTCCAATGCAACAAAACGACGCTTTGCTTGTGAATAAGATTCGCCCAAAATATTAGGCGATTCCTTGAATGGGATTCGAACCTGGAACCTTCCATCACTTAATCGCTTCGTAGTACGAACAAAGTGTTGCTCACACTCGTGTTCCTCTTTAGAAAAAATGTTATTTTGCCTAGGCGGTTCTTCAATTTCCCAAAACAACCGTAATTGTGAATCTAAAGAATCGTAAACAGAAACATTACATTGAACTGGCAACGCATTATCATTTATTTTATATTTATTTATTACTAAAAACTGGCCCTGAAATTATCCACCCTAGCCTTGTATTCTGAAGGTATGGGCCACACGCTAATCTTATTTTACCTTCACTTAGAAGATCCCAAAATTTATCTGCGCCTATCAAAATGTCAATATTTTGACAATCATAAAATTGTGAATCTGCTAACTGTACGTTATCAGGAATACAGATTTGGGAGTTTGGTACAGTCGGCATTGAAGAAGTAATTTTTGATAGCACAAAACAATGAATGCGCGTAGAAAATGTGCTATCAACGCAAGATCTAATTTCTATACTACATATTTTAGAACAATGTATTATTGAACCACCCACACCGCGGATTTCATTCGTGGACTGTATTAATTTTGCGTTAATTTTTTGACAAAATGAACTTGTAATAAAACAACGTTGGCTGCCACTATCCAGCAGCGCACGCGCCCTATGATAAACACCATTTAAATCCATAACTTCAACTACAGCTGTAGATAATAGTATGCAATTCATGTTGTCAATAGAACTATCGATGTGCGTTTGCATGTGTGCTTTGTTTACTTGAATCGGCTGTTGTTCCGAGTCAGGTAAGGTGCTAACGGTGAAAGAGGTGAGAGGGGCTTGAGGAGTGCCTGCGCAATCGACCGGCCGCTTAGTCGCTAGCCCATCACGCGTATGAAATGTCATCAGGCTCTCAGTGCTATCGTTATCACTATGAAGTAATGAATTATGCTTTTGATTGCATTTTCGGCACGGTCCGAATCTACAATTCTCTAATGTGTGCCCCGGTCTTAAACAATTCACACACAGCTTGTGCTCGCGTATTAATTGATATTTACGTTTCAAATCGCAGTCAATAAATTGTTTACATGAGTAAAGTGGATGGTTCGCTTTGCATTTTACACACATTTTCGAACGAAATGAATGGTCTGCTTGCGGCTTGCTGAAAGAACTCGAAATATTACAGTGTGGCGCGTACAGTGATTTATGTGTGCTGCTGTGCGTCTTTTTACTATCAGCTTGAGAATTGTTTTGATTATTACGCGACAACTGTAACGCTTCCAACATATCTGCCCTACCCTTCAAGAAATTAATCAAGTCATCAACTTTAATAATTAACTTGTTAGATTCGTTTCTAGTGAATAATGAACATTTGTATGTCTCCCATTCGCGTTCTGTGTTTTTATCTAACTTAGAAACGATGATATAGTTAACTAATGTGTCCCAGGAATCTGTGGGCTCACCTAGGATTTTCAATGCACGCAGATTTTTTAAAATTGTGTCAATTAATGTTCTTATCAGAGATGGAGATTCTTTATGTAGCGAATTAATTGAAAACAAAGCCTTTACGTGATTGTGAACCAAAAGCCGGTTATTATCATACCTATTTAATAATAAGCCCCAAGCAACGCTATAATTTTCTGAGGAAAACTCGATAGAATCTATTACTAAGGCTGCGTGGTCTTTAAGACAAGACTTCAGGTAGTGAAATTTTTGAATATTACTGATCTCATTAGAATTGTGAACCAGTGACAAAAATGTGTCCCGAAACTGTAACCAGTGCTCATACGACCCATCGAAGGTTGGCATTACAATGGTTGGTAATTTGACAGCTTTTATTGAATTGGATTGTGTATTAGAACTGTTGGTAACCTCTCCATTACCCATCAATGACTCAGCATGAGCCAGGCCAGAATAATAAGCATTTTCGAATACATCTCTCTGATCCAATTGGTCTGTCAAATCCGAATCATTCATAGATTCTTCAATTTTTGATTGAATAATATTAAATTCTGAATATAAGCCAGTTGCCCCGTTTATACGCAATTTTAAATCAATACGGTTTCGACATGTTAATTCGTATTTTATTGGCTCTAGTGATTGTAAATAGGTTGTAAATTTAGTGAGTCTACTTTTAATAATTCCTCGTTTTTTAATAAGATCGCGAATTAACACGTCATCCACACACAACTTGCTAGGAGACCTATCCCGAGATTTTGGAATTTCAATTGACATTTCGGTAATATGTGAAAGAAGGAGTACTTACAGTTTGTATCTACTGGAAAACAGTGCTAGCAACGTCACTGGTGTTAGAATTGACCAAACACTGACTCCTTTGCGCTTAGTATCACTGAAATCAGTTAAAAGTCACGGTATTACACAAGGGCTAAATGGAGGTGAAAGAAAGGAAAGAATGGTTGGTCCCACCAGAATGCGTATGATGATTGATGGAATGCCAATCCAGCTTCGATTTCTTAATGCGCTTAGCCTCCAGCTATCCTCTGTACTTGATATTTTCTTGAAATAGAAATTACGGCCACGTGCACGTTCACGTATACAAATTCGCTGAATCTTCGTATAATTCGGCTTCGAAGGTCCAAATGTTTAGTCTTGCGCTTACTAAACAGTAATACAACTGTGCAGCAGTAACTTCTATGGTAGAAGGTCCGTGATTTTGCGTAAAATATAAATTAAAATAAAATGGCGAAGTTGTGCTTGTAACGGTGTTTAATTTGTAAGTGTGCAATTTTATTGGCGGATCAATTCGCGAACATCATCTGTGACCGTTGTAGTAGTTAATTGAACGATCCACAGGTGGCACTACTAGTATCAATTTGGGCAGCGCTTTGGCCCAAACAACGATCAAATATCAAAATTTATTGAGAAACAAAAAGAGTTTATGTAATGTTAGACTCTAAATTGGATATTAACATGGTTCAAAAATGCGTGTGTGGTCCAGAAATTGCTGTTTTTAAACGGTTTTATTTAGCTCAGCCCGGTTCATTCTTGGGTCAAATTTAGTAAATCAAATTTCACCCTCTTCCTGTCAACCGATTAATCTGAAATTTTGTATACACTTTGGATTTTGGTGACAATACAATTATATTTATTCATTATCATTATAAATTCAACATGGCCGCCGCTACAAAATGGCGGACAATTTAGGTTTTATTAATCCCATCAATATGGGTATCAAATGAAAGGGCTCAACAAGCAGAATACAATATACTATAAAAAAATTAAATCCAAGATGGCGGCCGCTACAAAATGGCGGATAACGTAGGTTTTATCAATCCCATCAATATGGGTATCAAATGAAAGTGCTCAACCAGTAGAATACAATGTACTATATAAAATTAAAATCCAAGATGGCGGCCTCTACAAAATGGCGGATAACTTAGGTTTTAAAAGAGAATAATGCGAAATAAAAACTAAAAACTAGAAAATAAAAATAGGTAAAAAACTTTTTAATTTAAACGGTTTTATGTTAAACATACATTGCAATGTTTAAGATAAATGTACTAAAAATGTACTAAAAACCAAAAAATAATAAAATAGATACAGTCGTGGGAATTATAAACATATGCATAGACTAGACTAAAATAAAATCGTGGGGCACATCAATTGTCTACAATCGTTGTGTTGTTTCAATGTGCCCCACGGTTTTATTTTAGTCTAGTCTATGCATATGTTTATAATTCCCACGACTGTATCTATTTTATTATTTTTTGGTTTTTAGTACATTTTTAGTACATTTATCTTAAACATTGCAATGTATGTTTAACATAAAACCGTTTAAATTAAAAAGTTTTTTACCTATTTTTTTTAAATACATTCATTGTCATTACAGTCAGTTTAGGTTATTTTTTCTGTGTACCATTTAATGTTATATGTAATATGTCTCAGTTTTGAATCTGGTAACCTGTTATTTCTGTTTGAGCAATGTGTCACGTTTGAGATGCAGACATCTACACAAATCCATAGAAAGATATCAAAATATGGATTACACACATTTTTGTTCATTCAATGTTATATTGGTCATTCATAGTTACTCAATCGAACGTTGGACGTATTTCTCAAACCTATGAGATATTCAATTACGTCATCTGTAAAATCAACGGGAATTTATCGTGAAAATTCACGAATTTTGCGATTCACACGTCATCAACAATGGCTGCTTAGCCAACTCATGACAGTTCAGCTCTCGCTGGCGGTCAAGATAATTGAATCGACAGATCAAATCTCCAATTCCAGCGGTGCTAGTTCGTCACTCTGTTTCTGATATCGATTACCCGTCATCAAACTCGAATTTCGATTATATCCGTATCATTGCGAATGAGAAATTATTCGGATAATTACTCGTGATGCATTTTAGGCTCTGTTTGACTAATTTGATTGATTTTGGTTATGGAATAACTGACTCATTACTATCATTTCGCCCTTCGCACTTGACTCGTTTTTATGTGATGTCGGTGCGAAGTATTCTACCTTCGTTCTTCTCTTACATATGTTTGCCGGACTGACGGCTGCTGGAGCGGAAGGATCCTCAAGTGGCAGGCACATCCCGGACATCGCAACGGTGGTAGACTGCAGGAAGGCGCTGGACGCTAGCAGCGTAGGACCGACCAGTGTGGTGATCGTTATGGGAGGCATAACTCATATATCCAGCAGTTCAAGTCTATGAATGATGATGATATTCATCTATATCGTTCTATACGTACTCTAATGAAAGAACAAAACATTATTTCAATAATACTACTGGATGTTGATTTAATTCTTGTCATGTTCATTCAGTTTGAAATGAGTAGACGTTAGTTCAGCAATGCTGTACTGCTTTCATGAAGCAAAAAACAGCGACAACCTCGTAAAGGTCACGCCACAGTACATATAGTGTTCGTATCTACATTCATCTGAAAATAATATATCTACAGTTTTTACATCTTCCTATATTTATGATAAAGCATTTAGGCTGGACGAAAGTTAAACATCATTTACAACTGTATTATCTTCACTTACGCAAGCTGACGTTTATAGCGTACTCAATCATAACATTAAAATAAAGTCTTTTTCAGCTCAACACAAAAAGAAATACTAAGTACGTATGCAACAAAGACCCCAAGAACGAAAGGAAAGCAACTAAGTAGTTACTTTGAACACAACATTAGCCACAACAACTGCCTTCGAGCACTTTCAGCTTCAGCTAGCAAAGAAATAAATCGTATTAAGTACATTATTTATACGCTGAACTGTATCAACAGTGAGTCATGCCGCATTATTATTAAATAACCCACTCTGAACGTGGTCGGTATGAAAAATAAAACGATAAACCAGACAGTAAATAAGCGCACAAGCTATTCTCATAGATTACTACGTGGCTTCCGATGGAGATCCAGTTTGTTTGTTTTGGACACGACGCTACAGTCACACATAATATAGATATTGTATATCGCCGGAAATCTGGACAAATTCTGGCTAAATTTAGTGCTGTATTTTTTTCCTAACAATCATCTAAAACACTTCTTTTAGAAGAAGCAGTTGAAATTCTAGTTGATTACGAGTAAAAGTTGACATTTAGAAACGTTTACTTGAATAAATAACATCAAATTCAGTGGACAAACAGTACACATAAAAATTTACAATATAATTATAAATTTAAAGTAAAAAATGTAAATTATTCCATATTATATTTGTGGAAAATGTCATAATTTTCAAAATATTGACGAATTTCTTGTTGAATCCAGATTACTTAACGCTACACAAAGAATTTACAATTTCTAAATAAAGAAATCAATGGTATTAAATAGGAAATAATTGAAATGGCAACACATGAAACTGGCATTTGAGTATAGGTCATAGACAAATTTAATGATGCGAGAGGTTGGTAGCTTATGAACAAAGCTAATCATCTAGATCGAAGATAACACTTGACGGCTAGCATACACACGCAGTTCACAACAGTGAGTTTTAACAAGAACTTTCTTTCTCACTCTACCAACCGGTTGAATTATTTGCCGCCTGCGGTATTTCCGAAGCGATGCTACATCAAAACCTTTTATTTTAAAAGAGCGTATTCTCATTTAAAAGGGCGGCAAATTTAATGTATTTAAAATTATCTGTGTCTTCTCTGATATTGCGGTGTCTATGGGCGGCCGTAAACTCTTAGTATCAGTTGATCCATTTGCTCATTTACCTCCCTGTAATATAAGGACGTGCCAAAAGGCAGCGGTTTAGAGCATGGCAGAGTTAGATGTTAACAAACTGTCCTTTAATTGCATTGCCGGATCATCAAAAAATTGTGATTCAATCTAGCTGAGAGAATGATTTTTTGACAGATGGTATCAGTTTATTATGCATGTTACACGTATTTGGAATAATCTAAAATCAACCTTATTGCGTTTACGTAAAGCACCTGTCGTAGTGGCAAAACAATGAGAGTACAGGTTCTAATAATCGAAAGGAACCGTATCAAAAATAAGAATAAATATAATACAAGCAAGAGGAATATCAGCTAGGGGCAGCGTCTTCCTAGACCTAGGATCCGAATCCGGCTTCTAGTCAATACCGGCAGAGGATACGTAGACCGCGACATGTCCTTAGCGACCCCCCCAACCAACTCACGCAGGAACTTCTAGACCTGCAAGCGGCGGCGTTTGAGCCGTCGCTCCCCCTTGTCAACCCCTAAACGGCAGCCTTCTGCTTAGCCATGATTAGGTTCTTATCAATACTGGCCGGTCCCACTTTGGAGATTCGTGCCTTCTTCAAGCGCAAATACCCTCACCATGGGGTAGCGCTAACCGTAGCGGGGTCGGGAGATGGCCGATCCCGCTCGAAGAAGGCGGCGCCGGGCTCGGTAGCACAGCTGCGGCGCCGCCGCGGGTCGCCGGCGGGCGCGAGTAAGTCGCGACTGCTACGGCGACCCGGGATGGACCACGCCCCTTCCGTGGCCGGGGGCGTCGTCGGTGGAGGAGACCAGGGGAGGTAGTAAGCCTCCCCCGAGGAGGGCTCCCCTGTGTCGACGGGGGAGCGGAGGCTGGGGGTTCCCGGAAGAAGCTTTCTGTTCCCAGGGGCTCCCTACATGCCTGAGGAAGGCCATCCCTGAGGTTTTTAGTGGGTAGGCCTCCCCCTTCTGGGAGGAGAGCCCCACATAACCCCGGCTCGCCACAGCCGGGGTATGCAATTTAATGCATTTTCCTCAGGGAAACAAAAAAAAAAAAAAAAAAAAAAAGCGCTAACCGTGCCTCTCCTGAGGTGCGGCCCTCTCGTCAATAAAGCCAGTAGGGTCAATAGGACCAAAGGCTAGGCTGAGTTTAGTCGGTAGGTCCGATTCCGGGTCCTGGAATCAAATGACCCCAATGGACCAAATTTGAACGTCTAGCTTTGACGCGCTCGTACAATATCTATCCCTGATTTTTATATAACATTATTCGCAGACAAAATCGATATCCGTTACTATAAAATTGTTTCTAAAATATAATGTCATTATATTCAAGCAAGGTAAGGCAGAACGTTCTGTATATTATGCATGTTACCAAAAGCGAAGAATCATAAAGGACAAAAGGTCTTATAAATATGCATGTCGGGACTAATTGAATGGGCCAGATCGGAGGAATGAGGGAAATAATAAAAGATAGAGGAATGCCAAAGTTATTTTGGTGGAAAACGAAGTAAGATATTAGGGTGCTCACGATGAGATTTTCCTCTTAGCTGTTTGGTTGTTACACATATTCGGGTGAGACATTAATATTATGACGGAATGCCATATTTATGTTACGTTTTATTTAATAATCCCCCATAAATTTTGGTTACACTGGTTGTTATATTTTGACGTAATCATGTAGCTCTAATTGAAACATATATAAAAAGGCTTGTAAAACCTCTATGATTTGTACTGAATCACCTCATTAAGGTTGTAATGTCAATCTAATTGTCTGCGTATTTTTTAATTAAATTAAGAACGCGTAAAATACTTTGATGAGCTTAGTATAAAAGGCTTGTTGAGGGAATTCGGGAGAAGGTATTTTACAGGTATTGACGACAAGTCAAATTTAAAAATAAGGGAACAGTAAGAGCATGCTGTACGTACGAACGTATATATTTAGTAAATAGCTAGCATAATATTGTACTAACCGTATTTTATCTTACAAAGATTAGATAACCTGGAAGATATTCCTTGCTAACAGGTAAGACTCTAGTTGTACCTAGTCATATATTTGTGTTCTATTTCAAATGTTTATTCTATCTGTATTTTATCTTTCAAATATACCTTGGAAAATAATCCTTGCTAACAGGTAAGTCGCTAGTTATGCCAAGTTATACATTTTTGCGTACCATTAGCGATAATTCTTTTTAAATTTAACGGTCATTTCGAAAAGGCTGTCTCCAGAGATATAACGCTGTATATATCTTGGCTAATACCAATTACCGTTCCCTGATTTTTAACAATACTCTATTTCCTAATATTTGTTAGTGCTATATTTTGTTATTTCTATTACATACCGAAATAGCGTTATTATTTGGTATTTAACGGAAAATATAAGTCGCAAAACTATTACTATAGACATAATAAATATTAATAACTATTGAATGATATCATAAAGCCGTAAGTTTTATGAAAAGATAACGAATCCGCAATAAATACCAGACGAAATGGGGTATCAACAATTTTCAATTGGAGTTTAGTAACCGAAAATGTCGCAACAAAGACGGAATAGAAATGGAACAGCAATTTCGAAACATCGGGCAGGAACAAAATGAGCTAAAATCCCAATTGGGAGTGCAAAATGTTCCGATGGGAAAATGTGAACATTGTGCACATTGGGTTCCTGAAATCACAAAGTTGCGTTACGCTGCAGCCAGATGCAATGACACACAAATAAATAAATCCAGCAAAATTCACATTGTCGTCATCAGCGCACATCATCTGCATATGAAAGCTGTTTGACATGCATTTTCAGGCGTATTTTAAAACTGTTTTCAATTTTTAATTCATCGAGGCTCGTATATACTTTTTACCAATCAGAATGCAACAAGCGATATTTTTGTTATGTTGGTAAGATAAACTTATGATCCAATCAATGCCAATGCCGATGCAGTATTACTTGACCTTAATCGATTAACCTACCGAACCATCCTACCGTCATACAGCCTAAAAAACGTTGTTGTAATATGATCTTAATGCCCATAGAAACTATAACCATTATTTTTGTCTTAAGTGTTTAGTTTAGTTTTGAGCGTTAATTTATATGTCATTCTTATTTAAAATGTGAATCAATTTTTTCATTGAATCAATCGAGTTATTTTAATTCCTTTTTTTTTTGAGCTCAAATTTTGCATGCACGTGTAAGTCGGATGACAATGCATGGTTATGTGTGTGACGTCATTCTAAATCCAACATGGCGGCATTACCAAGATGGCGGATCAATTATTTTTAATGCACCCCTACAATATGGGTATCAAATGAAAGAGCTTGCAAAGAACACCTCGATAAATAATGTGACGTCACTCTTAATCCAATATGGCGGACTTTTCCAAGATGGCGGAACAATTATTTATAATGCATCCCTACAATATGGGTATCAAATAAAAGGATTTGCTAAGCTTGGCTTATAGTCGGAACATGAATTAAAATTAAAAAAAATAATAATAATACAAGCGTTTATTAAATGCGCTGAAAAGAACAAAATGAACAAAATAAACTTTTACATTTAAAAGCTTGTCGCGAGATTTACTTACTTATAGAATACTTTAACGACTTATAGAATACTTTTTTAGCGCGTTTAATAAAAGCTTGTATTAAAAAAAATACTTTTAATTTTTAAGGTGATGAAACGGTGATCGGTGATCGGTGATATGCCCAAAATTGACAAAGGTGAGTTTCTAATTTGGTTTATATCGAATAAAGGCGCTGCGTGATAAAATCGCAAAACCACTGGTGTGAAGATCTTAGGGAAAGACTATATTTAGCAATTGGTTCCTCTCAGATATAATTATAATAATAATATTCAAAATGTAGTAATTAATAAATAAATAGTAATAAATATTTTTTACACTCACACCAATTAGCGCATAGTCCAAAGCGTATACAGGGTATTGTATGGCGGGTAACGCATAGACATACATTTATTAATCATAAATATATATCTATATATATAAAAATGAAACCCGTTTCGCGTTGTCACGGCATCACGTGTGAACGGCTGAACCAATTTCGATAATTCTTTTTTTTTAATGTTTGTGGAAGTCCAAGGATGGTTCTTACGGAAAAAAATATTAAGAAAATCTCTCAGAAATATTGAAAAGTATACATTTAATTTTGCATATTTTTAAAAAACGCGCGTTACGAATGTCAATTTTTTTTTTATACGAATGTCAACGTCATTCACAGCCATAGACTATATTAAAAGAGCATCGTTTGTTCGGAAACGTGGTTACTTAATTAAGTTTGTTCGGAAACGTGGTTACTAAATAGCGATTTGTAAAAATATAAGTGGAATTATTGAATCCTATGGAATAAACACTATTATGAAAATATATATTTTGTTTTGTATTTAATAAAATTAGGTCCTTTTCAGATATGGCGAGACCAGGGAAATAGGGATTAATTTATATATGGAGGAGGATATTATAGATTCCAGTTTAAATTGAATAGGTACTCATACCTAAGATAGGTCAACTATACAAAATAAAGTAGTGCATCAAAGCTACGCTAAGGCGGTACGAAGTTCGCCGGGTCAGTTAGTTATTTATAGAAAAAATCAGCGACACCTTGAAACCTACTAATAACTCTACCATGAAAGTTGTCTAAATAATATGTATACCAGTTATTTATATTATCTTTTCCTTTTGCACGGTTATTTGTAGTATTTACTCAAATTAACACTTTGTTATTTACATTTTTAGGTAGTCTAATGTCTTGTCTAGTCTTTTAGTGCTACCTACATCAACGTAGTAGTCTGCGTATCACGTTCCGAATGTTCTACTTTTGTTTTCGCAAATAAAAGTCAACGGAAAATAGCTTCTGTTCGTCACCTTTTAGGATTCAAAACGTTATTCTACGAATCTAACTTATGGCATTTTGTAAGCGTCGTTCTGCGAACATGATGTAGAGTGCCATGAGAATCACTAAAAACGTAAGTACCAGAAACCTCTATTTACTGACAAATTCACGCCTCACGCCTCACGTGCGCCTCGCGTGCAATCTGATAATTTTATATGGCCATCGTTTTTTTCTGACGTAAAATAGTAATGAATTTATACTGTATTATTAATTTGTTTCCTATGGCAATAAAGATTGCTGACGGGGAAAACAAGTGAAAAGTGAATTGGGACCGACCTGGTTCACGTCGCTAATTCGGTGTACTAATTGTCTGCATTGAGCTTAATATGTCGAATTATTAGACTTTGAATATATTTTAAATACTGCAAAGATAAATCGTTTCTGCGATTTCAATTTCCAGACAGACTTAAAACTGTCACCAAAGTAGACCGTTGCCATAATGACCAATAACAATATTTCAAAAGGCAAATTGAAAATACGTTAAAATATTCCCCGAGCTCTCGATTTATGCGATTTTTCCAATCAAGCAATCGTGAATTATTCTGCAGTTTGTCGCCGGCTGCGAACAAAAACTGTTGATGGCCAATGGTGAAAAATTCCGATTAAAAACTTAATGAAAACTTTTGTTTTGCCCGGGATTATTCTCGCTCTCGACTGGCTTAGTGCTGGATTTAAAGCTGAAAGGTGACCGAACATTGTACGCTTTTGAAAAAGGATTTGCTTTGGTTTTTAAATAAGTTGTAGTTTAATTTTACAGATTTCATTGGGTTCAACGAAACAATACTTCAATATCGCCAATTGTCTGAAATTCTTTAGCTGGTTTTTGAGCGCCTAAATTACGCGGCAGAAAGTCGGTTGCACAACGTTGTGTTGTGTAAATTCAGTTTCACGAACCCTGTCGGGGGTCGCGTCATCTAAATAGCCGGATAGTCGCAAAAAATTATCCTATTATTTCCGTTATTACTTTTGAAGCTCGTAATCCGAAAAATGGATTTACTGAAAGTAATAACGATTATTTCATGTTTATAGGGTTCTGTACTCCGTACTACAAAAAACCTTACTGGATCACTTCGATATCTATCTGTCTGTTCCTTCTTCTCAGAATTATTTTTCAGGAACGCTTGGATGTTGGTGTCAAGTTGTAATTAATATGAAAATTTGTTGTGTAATCTTTTGCATCATGAAAAAATCGGCCATCAATCTTGCTCCGCTTATGACTCATATCATGAGACTTGCAAAGGAATCAATACATATGGAGTACTTCTTACGCTGCATGAATACTTACGCACGCTTTTATTTAAAAAAACTGGCTATGAAATGAGATTGTAGTCTAGTATTATGTAGTACTGTATATATATATATTATTTATGTGTTACGGTTTTTAATTATTTTTATATATAGTTATCTTTTATTTGTAAGAATTAACACTTGTATTAACACTTGTTACAAGCTTTTATTTAGTTTCACCTGTCCCGTTGTCTGTCGTTCTGTAATCAAATCTTGCAACTTAAATTTGATCCACTTCCCGGTTTCCGATTGAGCTGAAATTTGGTATACACGTTTAGTTCGGATGACAATGCATGATTAACTGTGTGACGTCATTCTAAATCCAACATGGCGGCGTATCCAATATGGCGGACCAATTATTTTTAATGCACTCCTACAATATGGGTATCAAATAAAAGGGCTTGCCAAGAATAACTAGAAAAAAATTAAAGAAAAAAAAAAAAAAAAGAAAAAAATTTTGTCCTAGACGAAGACGCTTATTTGTCGTTAAAGGTTACAATCAAGTTACAAAATGTTATATTTCTTTTTAGAGTTAATTTATTTTTAACTTTTTAGGTCATTTTATTTTTAACTTTTTAATTCATTATATAAACAAATAATAAAAGCTTGTTTTTAAAAAGGTTTTTTTTTCTTTAATTTTTTTTTAATGTCTTTTGGTACATCTACCACTTTGTTGTAGCACACACACACACACGCACACGCACGCAAATAGGATAATTGTTTAGTTCTACACAAATAAAGAAAATTAGTATATATGGGTGCGTACTCAGCTCTGATTTATTCTGTTGCTCAGAGACTGAACCCCTGTCTTCCAAATAACAGGTTGTACCCAGCTTGGAAGCCAGCGTACTTAGGTAATAGCTAATAAGAACGTTATTGTAAACATAAAATGTATTACATAAGCTGTGTTTGAAAATAAATCTAATTTTTATCATTTATTTGCAAGTTTTTAACTCCACCTTAGTATACCTTAGAACAAAAGTAAAGAAAAAACGAAAAACTTATATTTATACTAGGTTAAAATTGTATGTTTTTGACACATGCAAGGTAGTCAAAGCTTATTGGGTACTTGTCGTTTACCTAAAGGTACCTTAGAGGTATATTTTGTGGATCTTAATCCAAAGTTATGTTTAACGATTTGTTTTAATTTAGTACATATCATTTGATGCAATTTAATTTAATGTAACATTAACTTATTAAGGTTTCATTTGATCTAATGACATTTTATTTACTTTACTGACACTCCATTAACTTTATTGACAAATTTTATTTGTATTTTATGAAATTTAATTAATTTATGTAAAATTCATTAATTCATAAAAAGTATGAACTTAACTCATGACACTTGTAATGCGATTAGTAAAGTACCTAATAAAAATACCTATTATTCTTTCAATACACATGTTTATTCTAAAAACAATAAATACGTCGTGTTTTATATAACTAGTAAGTAGGTACGTATAGTGCTTTTGTAATGATATTATATTAAGAATGCAACATATCGCAATTTCGTTTCCTTCCAACAACCCCAAGGGGTTCCCCTGAAATCACATTATTGTGTGACATAAGGAAAATCCAAGACAAAATCAGACAAGCTCGTATAGTAACTTCGTAAGTGTTTAGGTCCTCGAAACCAATTCTGAAAATGTTTTCTCAAAGCACCACCTTCTATAGGAAATAAATCAAATAATAGTAAGTGTTAAAATTTGTGCATAGAATACCTGAATAATCTTTTGCAAGCAATAACGTGATTCTTGCTCAATATCGATTCCATTGCAGTTATTATATTTTTTGCGAATCGACAGGGTTGTCACTGTGGTCGAAATTGTTCAACTTAGTTTTTACAATCTAAGAAGTCTGTTACTAATAGTTCTCATAGTTTATCTATTAAAATGTCATAGTAATGACATATAAAATACTATAATGATACCTGTCAAAACTCTTTCATGATAACAACAACTATTCTTACATAGATACATACCAGTAGCCATGACTGTTCAGAACGTTCCAAGTTATATGATATCTAAATGTAAACAATAAGATTATTAATTACTAGCTTTCTGCCCGCGGCTTCGCCTGCGTGAATTTCGCGATTGGGTCTATATAGGGTTAAGGGTCATAGCTTTTGCCCACGGCTACATATGCGCCGAAGTCGGTTTATGGCTCGAAGGTTTTATCGTGCTTCCCGTGAGACTATCCGTTTTTCCGAGCTAAAAAATACCGCAAATCCTTGCTCAAGAATCACTCTATCTATTGATGAAAACCGCATGAAAATCTGTGCAGTAGTTTTTGAGCGAAGCCTTTATTGCGCATCCCGTGGGATCTGTCGATTTTTCTGGGATAAAAAGTAGCCTATTATTTAATCCGGACTTTTATCTTTACGTCTGCAAAATTTCAAGGCAATCGGTTCAGTAGTTACGGCGTAAAAGCGGAACATACAAACAAACAAACAAACAAAGTCACTTTCCGATTTATAATATTAGTAAGGATAATAGAACTGTGCTTATATTATTTTAAAAAGATACGTTTTTTTTATATAAAATTAAAGCACTTATTACATTAGATAGATCATTTATTATACTATAGATTAGTTAAAAGATAAACTTTTTTTTTATTACTTTATGTGCATGTGTATAATGGCAACAGATTGAATACCAACTTGAAAATATATAAGACAACTTGTTATAAAACTAATATTGTAATATTTCTTGACCAACCATTGGGCGTACTCTTAAAAACGATATTCGATATATCGTGGACTTGGTCGTGTCGTATCTTACTCTTAGTTACTATCGTTTAAAACATTTCAAGGGACGATCGAACGAACGATATCAATTTTGACATAACAAAGCCTCAAATGACAACGATGAATTGAATTTGACAGACGAACATTCGCAAAATAAACGTCAAATTTACGATAATTACAACGACACCTCAAACCGTATCGTATTACTTATCGCAAATTTGACTTTTATTTTGCGAATGTTCGTCTGTCAAATTCAATTCATCGTTGTCATTTGAGGCTTTCTTATGTCAAAATTGATATCGTTCGTTCGATCGTCCGTTGAAATGTTTTAAACGATAGTAACTAAGAGTAAGATACGACACGACCAAGTCCACGATATATCGAATATCGTTTTTAAGAGTACGCCCGCATGTTCCAACTGTGAATCCGGAAATCTATAATTGTTCAACATAATCAATATGGCATCATTTGACGAGGAGAAAAACAAAATAGACCCTTAGAGTTACTTGCCCGTTTTTTCTGAGAAGGCTCTCCCGATATCCACACGTGGAATATTTTTTTTTTCTTAAGCTTATAACTGTTTTGATGTTAATAAGTGCATTTTAAGGACTAGGTTGTATAAAGTTTATTGATTCGATCTATTGATTTATTTTTAAATCGTCGAATCCATGCACGTTGTTACTGTAGCGAAAATATTAATAATAATAATAATAATAAACTCTTTATTGCACACAAAATAAATACAAGAAATAAAGTAAACAAACAAAGACAATTATGAGCAAACGGCGGCCTTATTGCTAAAAGCAATCTCTTCCAGGCAACCTTAGATAAGAGAAAAACGAAAACAAACTAGGAATTTTGGGAATAGGTGCAATTATTGTGAAAGTAAATAAAGTAAAATTACGTTAAGAATTGAAGGACAGGAAATGGATACGGACTTGGTTCTTAAAGGACTCTAACGTTTGCGCTCTCTTAATACTTTCAGGGAGAGTATTCCAAAGCCGAACGGCATAAGAGGGAAAAGAGTAAGAGAGAAAATCAGTACTGCAAGAAGGGATATCAAGAGTCAAGTTAAAATTCGCTCGTAACACGCGACTGGAGGAAGAGGACCGAAAAGAGAACAAAGACTTAAGGTATGCTGGAGATGTAGGAAGAAACAAGATATTGTAAAGAAGAGATAAAATATGCAAATCTCTGCGCTGCCGAATAGGAAGCCATTGAAGTTTGGAGCGATGGTAAGAAACATGGTCAAATTTACGCAGATTGCAAACAAACCTGATGGCCACATTCTGCAGACGCTCAAGCTTGTCAAGTGATTCCTCCGACAGACCCACCCAGGCAGCGTCAGCGTAGTCAATTAAGGACAATAAGAGAGATTGAGCTAACACTGTCTTAGTCGCCGTCGGGAGGAAGTTACGAAATCTGTTTAGCGAACCATAGGCTGCAAATATCTTCTTGCGAACCACCTCAACTTGCGGTCGCCATGATAGGCACTGATCAAAAACTATCCCTAAATTTTTCACCGATTCGCTAAAAGGAATGGTTGTTCCCCCAAAAATCACCGCCGGCAACAGACTGTAGTCAATGCGCGAAACAAAATAGGAACTGCCGATGATAATGGTTTGTGTTTTGCTAGGGTTGATAGCCTCGGGCCAGATAGCCTGGCCTGAGGCGCCGCCACGGGTCGCTGGCGGGCGCGACGCAGTTCGTGCCCGTGGAGTCGACCCGGGAGGGACCTCACCCCCGGATGGCCGGGGGGTGACGTCGTAGGAGGTTGGAGGGGAGGAGGCGGCAAGATCACTCCTCCCCGAGAAGGGCTCCCCTTACGCACCCAGGGGTGCAAAGGCTGGGGGTCCTCAGTTGCGACACTCGATCCTGAGGGCCCCCTACAACGCCAGAGGATGGCCATCGCTGAGGTTTTTAGTGGGTAGGCCTCCCCCTTCTGGGGAGGAGAGCCCCACATAACCACCGGCTCTCCGCAGCCGGGGTATGCAATTCAATGCATTTTCCTCAGCGGAACAAAAAAAAAAAAGAAAAGGGTTGATAGTAAGCCCGTAAGACTTACTCCATCTATCGATTATATTGAGGTCTCTATTAGTTATCGTTATAGCTTGCGAAAGATCAGATAGTGGAGCTTGTGTGTAAATCTGCAAGTCATCAGCATACAAGTGATAGAGACATGAAAGTGATTGTGTAATAGTATTAATAAATACTGAAAAAAGTAGCGGAGAGAGAACGCCACCCTGCGGGACACCAGCATTGATATTACACCAATCAGACAAAGAGTCATCAATGCGTATTCGCTGCCGACGGCCCGACAGGTAACTATGAAACCAAGCAATTACGATAGGAGATATGCCAAGAGAACGTAGGACACCAGTAAGCACATCAAAATCCACCGAATTAAATGCATTGCTGAAATCCAATAGTGTTAGCAACGTAAGTTGGCGGTTTTCCATACCCCGGTGAATATCGTGGGTAATTTTAGTTAAAGCAGTAGTCGTACTATGACCCACGCGGAAGCCGGATTGCAAAGGATTTAGGAGGTTATTAATGTTGAGGAATCTGATAAGTTTATGATAGACGAGCTTTTCTAGAACTTTGGAAAGGAATGGGAGGATGGAAATAGGCCGGAAATCACAAAAGTTACTAGGATTTACTTTTTTTGGAACAGGAATAACAAATGCATCCTTCCAAACTGAGGGAAATATTCCAGATGTGATGGAGGTATTGAGAATATGGGTGATGATAGGATTGACAATATCTAAAATAGGAAGGATCATATTACGACTAATGCAGTCACTGCCCATGGCATCAGAAGTTATTGAAGTTATTATTTTCCTGACATCACTATCTGTAACTGCCTCGAAGCTTAATGGAGTGTAATTAGGTAACGGCATCGAGGAAAGATAATTTAAAGTTTCAGTTTTAAGATCACCACTAAAGGGCGATAATGACGTAAAATGTGAATTAAGTAGATTTATATCAAGCTTGAAGTGATTGCTACGTATCTGAGATTACATATTATATAGGTAATCCGATATTTATTCATAGAATTTGACAATTGAAGACTATATATGTATACATACAACAGAAAAAAGAACCACTTGCTGATCTTTTTTGTAGTGAAGAATAAACATATAATTCTGCTATTAATATACAATTAGGTATTCATAATTGTAAAAAAGGACAAAACATAACTTTACAGGCAAAATACAAACGATGGCAATTATTTTTTAAAAATAGGTGACAGAATCATAAGAAAAGACTTAAAAACCACAGAAAAAGAAGAATCAATAACGTAGATTCAAAATAAATAGACTTAAATATGGTTATTATTTTATTTTGTTAGTAATTCAAACATGTATAACATTTTTTAATTCAAAATCACATGACTATTGCAGCCGAGTATTCGATCCTTCCATAACTTGAGCACGCATCGCAAAGTTTAGCCAGTACGTCAGTTGCAAATTGTTTCGCAAACTATCGCCCCGCTCCTAGAATACGGAGCAGGCGGGAGAAGTTGGGAGCATATTTCTTTGTCGATCGGCCAATATTCACTATTTATTACATTATAGTTTATAAGTTTACTCTTAGACGTTTCCTTTTTCGCTGTGTTCAGAGTTGGTGAGTAAAATATTAATTACAAGTGAAAGGTGGTATACAATAGGATATGTTTTTTTAGCGTGCTATTGTTTGCAAATGCTCTTTACAGTGCAGATCCTTGGAATTGTGATATAATGTTTTTGTTTTGGATAAACAATATTATGTAAAGCTGTAAATAAAGCAGTAAGCGTTAATAAAAATATTGTAGAAGATACGAAAAAAATATGCCTACGGAGGGTATAAAACGAGTGCAAACTATTGACCCGGGCATTGCTGTCCGGCATTTTTACGTGGTATCGCTGGAGAAAAACAGATGGCGCTACGGGTGCTATGTAGCGTTCGAGCGACAGCAACCGAATTTATCCGAGTGCTCACGAGCTCGGCGGCTTCGTGGCGAATTCACTTCTCATTTACTTAGTCGAGGAGTGAACACATGTTTTTCAATTTACCCTCTATATCTGTCTATTAAATATTAGTTGATATATTAGTATGATATTAGTAACAGTGACATGAAAGAATACATACGACTATAATTACTTATGTAGTATTATGTATGATTGCACTATTTTATGTATTATCATAATATTGTTGATGAATGAAGATTTAAGGATTTTGTTTGAAGGAATGAAGATTTAAAGATTTTGTTAAGCTTATATCTGTTTTACCGCCAATAAGTGCCTGTACAGATCTTTCGTTAATAAAGATTATATTGATTTTGATTTGATTTGATTTACCTTGAACGACCTCTTAATATAAAATAGTATTTAAATATTATGTGGAATTAAAACAAGCTTTCACTATATACCGTTTACGTCTCTATACAACCCCTTACGCTATTAGTTCACTGCAAGAACATTGAAAACGCAATTAAAAGACGGAAAAACGTTTTGCACTGGTTAGCGCAGCGAAGTAATCACAACTTTTTAGTGTCATCAGTGTTGCCAGCAGACAAACTATACGGACCACGTTAATGGTCAACACTTCCGCAAAATAGATATTCACTGAAAATGTAACACTTTCATTAAATAACTATATGGTATAAAAAAAGAGTTAATTTATGGGCATTTGTCTATTATAAAATCTTATATCTATGTATTAAAAGTTCACATTAAATATTATAAAATTAATAATCAATGAGCTGCTAAACTTATCGACGACGAAATACTTATAAACTCACGTCTCCAGAGTCTAGAACACCGTCGAAGAGTTGCTTGCCTTTCGGTTTTCTATAGGTTCTATAGGTTTCATTTCGGAGAGTGTGCGTTGGAATTACATGCAATAATTCCACCCGCTCCTTTCCACCACCAGTCAACCAGACGTAGGCTTAACTACCATCCTTACGTGGTGGACTATCCTCGCACACGTACAAAACGGTTCCAGTCTTCGTTTTTAATACGAACAGCTAAGATGTGGAACTCTTTGCCGACGTCTGTATTCCCGGAACAATATAATCTTACGGTCTTCAAGTCACGAGTGAATAGGCATTTGCTAGGTAAGCATGTTCCATCCTAGTCCTCATCGTCACTTACCATCAGGTGAGATTGTGGACAAACGCAAACCTATTCTAAATAAAAAAAAAAGCTGCAATATTATGCATTAAAATACTTCAGAATATATATTCAAATCATATAAAAAATTTAAATGGTTACTCCGTGTGCTATGTTAATGTATTTTTTTTTTTGTAACACCGTAAAAAAGAAAAGTGAAATCTCGTTGCCTTTCTGTTTCCGGTGGGTTATGAGTTCTTGACTTGTTATAAAAATTATGCTCAATTTATACAACTAACTCAAATGCCTTATGAGATTCAAATTATATAAATTAAGTTGTATGATAAAAACATCCTTATTAAATTACAACTCAATTACTAGACGGGTGGCTATGTAAAATGTTGTAAGCTACAATAAAACCCTACTAATTTGCACTGATTTTTGTTTCTCTTCGGAACCGAGTGCTTCCAATTAAGATTAAAATTTACAGGTTTCTAGTTAAATTCTTTCTTATTCATACGAGTATATAGCTTTATAAACATAAACATATAACTCATTTTAGATGTTCATTTCTGCTTAGAATCTAATACTACAAATTTGTAGAAAATGTTTTTTTCATTATAAACTTGCTAAATTTTCCAGACTGAATACGTACGAGTATATCTTTGAATACATACCATAAACAGGAAAAGCTACTATCGCAATATTTCCATTTCTAGAACCAGGTTTCGTGAGGAGAATAAAATAATACGATATATGTTTCTTTTGAGATAAAAAATATCTTTATAGAACATGAACATAATCCTGAGATAAAGACTTAACATTTGCTCTTCAGAAAACCTTTAGCTGAAATATAAGACGAAATATGAAATATACCGAAGGTAAAGATTTGACATAAATACAGAGTGAGTCAAAGGATCGCTTTAAATATGCGAATACATACACTAATATGAACCAATATATTTCCACTGAAAAGTTGGTATGCGTTAACGATTTTTATACCATTATGGTGGCAATAAACCTGCAACTCAATTCCTCAATGATTTGCTAATTTATTACGACAATGTAATATTTGAAGGAAAATAAATATATTTAGTAAATTCACACTGTCGTTTCCATTAGAACCTGCAAATTTCAAACTTTTTCTGGTGAAATTCTAATAAGAAAGTAATTTGCGTAGCTAATCCTACAATTTTTTTTAATGTAAGTTTCACCTTAGCCTTTTTTTTTAAATTGCATACCCCGGCTGTATCGAGCCGGCGGTTATGTGGGGCTCTCCTCCCCAGAAGGGGGAGGCCTACCCACTAAAAACCTCAGGGATGGCCTGCCTCAGGCATGTAGGGAGCCCCCGGGAACATCAAGCAACTTCCGGGAACCCCCAGCCTCCGCTCCCCTGCCTAGAGGGGAGCCCTCCTCGGGGGAGGCTACACTACCTCCCCCGATCTCCTCCACCGACGCGCCCCCCGGCCACGGAAGGGCGTGGTCCATCCCGGGTCGCCGTAGCAGTCGCGACTTCCTCGCGCCCGCCGGCGACCCGCGGCGGTGCCGCAGCTGTGCTATGTTTCACTTTTGCCTATATTGACAATTGTAATGATTTAGCATTATGCTTTCTCACCTTACTTTTTTCTGTCTATCGTGACCTCATTAATCTAAAATGGAAAATTTTATGGATATGAAGAAACATATAGTCTTCCAAATATATAGTCAAAATATATTTTTTTAAATATCAATAATTTTTGAAAACGATCCTAGCTAATTAATAACAAAAATAACTGAATCGTTCTATAAAACCCTATTTACTTATTTTATTTATATTGATCCTGTTGTCACAGAACAGTTGAAACACATTTAGCAGGTTTCAGCGAATTTTTATTTTTGCGTCACGCTATTCACAATTTGGATCCACAAGTCTATTCCGAAGTGTTTAAATAGTTTTCCTTGTACTCTCCGCCATATAAAAAGAACATCAGCCTCCGAATACCAACAACATAATCGTAAAGTGATATCTCATGACTGTTGGTCAAAGTACGTCAACAGGATAATATGCACATAGTATACACGGAACTAAAGTGAGAGAGTCGCTAGAAGTGATAGCTGCTGAAACGAAAAAAGTACGTGCGCTCACACTGCGGTGCCTTTTTGTAAAGGACTGTCTAAAATAATATCTACGTGATAATTAATCAGTAGAAATATTCAAAGTTACTTAAACAGCAATACTATCACAGTTGAGTGAAATAAACAGTTATAGTCATATTTTTTATATCTTGTTAATCCATAGTTTACATAATAAATCCAATTAATTTACATAAAAAAGTCGAATTGGTCATCTAATTTATAACTAAACTGCTAAATCGATTTAAAGCAGATCCTTGATCATTAAGAATAGCATAAAAAAGCATTTAAAATAAATGATATAAAAAGCTTTTAACTAATTAATCATTTTAATTAATTAATAACTAATATTACGTTTAACTAATAAACTATTCGATCACTTCCAGGGAAGCTGGTTCTATTTAGCACAGGCTTCCGGAAACAATGCTGCATCATTTGACGTCAGCGCAGAATAAAGTAGGGGCGGCCTGATAAATAGGTCACAAAATTACTATTTACATACATTGCTGTCCCGCGCCGCCATGTTTATGGTTGGTTGTTTTCTCGAGTTTTTTTCACGTGAAGCAAGGCAAAGGGATAAGGAATACTGTATACACATTTATAAAAGAAATTTATAATTGATCTTAAATAGGAGCAATTTCATAATTTGATGGTAACTGACGTACGAAAATCTGAAATAAAAATGATCAATGTTGGAAACACTGAAATCAGGTTTTTAATATTTAACTTGTAGCCTCACTAATTAAGCTTTTAACTTTGCTGCTTTGCTCATAGGATTAATTTTTCATTAAAGCTTCACTCACACAAATAATATATACTACGTAGCATGATTTGCTTTTCCCGATAAATTTTCAATTGAACCGCTCCGCTTTCAAACAACTCTTCAGCCTTTTACTTCTATATTTTTTAAATACTAATTATATAGTTTTGTACTGCGGTCGCATTGATAACGGTGTCAACATGGTATGTTGAAAATAACACCGTGCTAGTTTCTAATTAAGTCTTATTCTGCATTTGTAAATAAAATACAGTCACAATACTGTAAACCGATTTTCTAGTTATTTAAGTATATAGAATTTCACGTTGGACTTATATTTACGTGGATATTAACAGTGAATAAAAGATAGATTGGCTTGACAAAATAAAACGTAAATGATGCTGTAGGTTTTTTCAGATTGGGTCGGATTTTACATATTCGATTTTTTGGTTATATTTGTCAAAATATTTCCACGATGGTAGCGTGTTGCGTAATAAATTATGAATAAAATTATGAATTCATATCATAGTATTTTCAATGCGAACTCCATGGTTTGATCCTTTTTTTAAGAGGTGAAATGCACCTTACGCACCTTGACACCGCGCTGGCTAGGTGCGGCCGTGTGTGGGGTCCGGTCTGACAGGACCGGCCTACCCACTAAAACCCCCCTGAGTTCTCTAGGCCCATACGGGGCACATGGCGGGGTGCGCTTTTGCAATTCTACCGCCATTCCATGGTTTGATCCTGTCATTTCTGTTCATTTTCTAATAATTCAAGTAATTCATATATTAAATGTATAACGTTACAATTCTCTCAAATACACAGAAATATTATGGCAGAATTATAAAGAAAAACTTTTCGGTTTGTCACTGTTTTATTGTTCATCTGGCTGTAATATTTGAATAAGACTTGAAGACTTTTGTATTAAATCAATTTATTAATTTAAGAGCTACATTGCTATATGACATTGCTTCTTTTTTGTATCCGGCACAGCATAGACTACTTACATCCACAGAATATACACAAGTATTTCACAGAGTATACAACATCCCCTTTTTAAGATTATTTTAATTATATAATATAATAACTACTATTAATAATAGTCCTAATTGAACATAATAACTTTTTTAAATCTATATGATTTAGAAGATAATTATGTTTTAGTACTGAAGTTAAACTGTTAAGAACTTTATTATATATATACAAGCTGAGGGGTTATTCGCTTGCCAAAACACTACATAAAAACTCTAAGTAAATCGTAAACTATCCACAACCAAAAAAGCAGCGTAACAACACGTAGGTAACTATTGTACAGCGAAAGAGTAATGCCTCTGCCATTTTAACAAAATGGCCGCGAAGCCAATACACAATGGCGGGCATAGGAAACAATTGACCGGTAATTTATGTCGCCGGCGGTACATGGGCCGCGACCAGCCTGTTTGTGGGCAGAACTTTATTATGATACACTCGTCAAATCTTAATTGGGCCTTGTTTTATAATTTAAATTGTCTTTTAAACACTCTTTGCCATTATTGGGGTAGCACGTAACATTTTTATTTCTAAGGTACTATATTTCTACTAAGTATGGATAGATGTTTGTGATTCATTCACATAAAAACTACTACACGTATTTTAATGAAACTTTACAATAATATAGCTTGTACATAAGAATAAAATATAGGCTTCAATTTATAAAGTTGTTGTACAAATTGTACTAAATATGATGATAAATGTCCAGTAAGTAGGAAACATCTATTTAAGGAAAATATATATTTTCCTTATGGTGTGTATTTGTGCCATAATGTTAGTACTTTTCTACGCCACTCTAATATGAGCTACTCAAAATAGTCGAAGTCGTGGTACTAGCTAGTTTTACTGTATATTTAAGTGGGTTAATTAACCAATTAACTCACATTCTTCCGTAACCATCTGCAGTGTACTTTAGCACCCAGATTCAGTGTCCCTGCTTCAATCAAATTTTGATCGAAACTGACCTTAGTGCAAATACATTTTTGCTTTATGAAGATAACTGTCACATTGAATCGTAATAGAGCAGCAATGGAATTACCCTATCTGTCAGTTACAATCGAATTTGTTAGCAATAGGGTTACATAATCAGTATACTCTTCGATTGCCCTCCTCTGTAATGGAATTGATTACACTATTAACTCATATTGTAATACTAATATGTTGATGAAAGATAAATATCCATTTAAAAACATTTGTAGCTATGATTTAGAAAAATACAACTACTTTAATTGCCAAGCACGCAGAACGCTGTCGGCAGATATAGCTTCGGCATAATTCGGACTACGGGACCTGTGTCTAGGTTTGTAACAATATCTGATTAAAGGCGAATCACAGGATATACGAGTAAGTCTCCGAATGCAACATATATTATATCCCATTTTTTTTTTTTTGTTTCCCTGAGGAAAATGCATGAAATTGCATACCCCGGCTGTGGCGAGCCGGGGTTATGTGGGGCTCTCCTCCCAGAAGGGGAGGCCTACCCACTAAAAACCTCAGGGATGGCCTTCCTCAGGCATGTAGGGAGCCCCGGGAACATCAAGCAACTTCCAGGAACCCCCAGCCTCCGCTCCCCTGCCTAGAGGGGAGCCCTCCTCGGGGGAGGCTTACTACCTCCCCCGGTCTCCTCCACCGATGACGCCCCCCGGCCACGGAAGGGGCGTGGTCCATCCCGGGTCGCCGTAGCAGGCGCGACATACTCGCGCCCGCCGGCGACCCGCGGCGGCGCCGCAGCTGTGCTACCGAGCCCGGCGCCGCCTTCTTCGAGCGGGATCGGCCATCTCCCGACCCCGCTCGGCGGCCTCCTTCTGGAGCATCACTGCTTCACAGAAGGAGGCCACAGCCCTCCAACCTCCCTCGTCCGCCAGCATTGCCGCAATCAATGCTGGCGGAGACAGATCTCGCCCGATCTCTGCGACCAAGACTCGGCGCTCGGAGGCCTACGCGGGGCACTCCGCCAGCGTGTGCTGGGCCGAGTCGAGGTCGGATGCGCAGTGGTGATAATGTGTCGATCCCTCCCGTCCTATTCGACACAGATACTCACCGAAGCAGCCGTGCCCGGTGAGTATCTGAGTCAATCGGTAGGTGACCTCCTCCTTCCCGTGGAGCCAAGCTTCGAGGTGCGGGAGTACGGCACCGACGGCCCGCTGGCGCGCGCAGATCCGTAATTCGAGCTGCGCACGCCAGGCCGCCACAATCCGTCGGTGCCACTCCCGCTTAGGCACTTCGTGCGCGGGTTCCAGGGCGCTCCCCCCATCGCCCTCCCGGCCGACACGCCGCGACGCATACGTCGCCGCGTACATGTCGGCCAGGATGTCGAATGGGGGGGAGCGTCCCAGAACCGTCGCCGCCTCATACGAGATTGTACGGTAGCCTCGCACGATCCGTATGGTCATTATCCGCTGCAGGCTCCGTAGCAGAGCTCTGCAGCGGGGGGAACTCGCGCAGTCTTGCGACCACACGGGAGCCCCATACATGGCCACGGATCGCACGACGCCCTCGTACAGGCGGCGAACTCCATCCCTCGGTCCACCGAGATTGGGCAGCAGGCGATGCAATGCGCCCGCCGCCCTTTTGGCTCGGGGGACCAACCGCACGAAATGCTCCTCAAAGCTCCAGCGGCGGTCCAGGGTGAGGCCCAGGTACTTGATGTACGGCCCCACCGGGACCACCGCGTCACCCACCGGATCCGGCAGCTGGGTGGTTCCCGGCGCCTCGGAAGGCCGTGGAACCATAGCGCCTCGGTTTTGTGAGGCGCTATTTCTAAACCCAGCCGGCGGATCGCCAGCACGACACATGCCACCCCAAGCTCGGCAAGCGGAAGCACCGGCCCGAAGTCGGCCCCAGTCGTAACGACGAGAGTGTCGTCAGCGTAGCAGACGACACTCACGCCGTCAGGAAGGCTGGTGCGAAGGACCGCGTCGTATGCGAGGTTCCATAGCAGGGGTCCCAACACCGACCCCTGCGGAACGCCGCATTCGACCCTCCTCGACGTTTCCATCCCGATATATTATATCCCATAGTAAAAGCCATTAAATTAGAAAGACATAGTGTCTTAATTGGTTTGATGGTGAGATATGTGTAATGAACACTCATACATCGCCAATTCGTATTAAGTCTCAGTATTATAGAAAGCGAGCCTTTTGCCACTGTCCGAACTCTTCGCAGCTATACAATTGAGGAAATTCCTTAAGTCGATTCTAACGACAGAATGAAATTATTAAAAAAAAAACAGAAAACAATCCTAATAAGAATTAAAGGAGATGTATTTTCAAAGAAGTATTTTATAAGCTTCCTGAGATTTAAGGAAACTATTAAGGCTTTTTTTGTGTACAAGCGAACTGCCAACGAAACTACGTAAACCAAAAAATCGTAATTAATTCAGACAGTCAGGCAGCTTTACTAGCAATAAACAATATCACACTTAAATCAAAGCTAGTAAAAGACTGTGTGAAAAAACTCAATGACCTGGGAGAAAAGAACAAGATCACTCTCAAATGGGTGCCAGGTCATTCTGGAATAACCGGCAATGAGAAGGCCGATGAACTAGCCAGGGCTGGGGCTCAAGGAATACAGTTCGGCCCAGAGCCTATCTGTGGTATCTCAAAAAACCAGGCCATGCAATACCTAAAAACTCGCCTTCTTAACGAGGCGAAAGCAGACTGGCACAGTATGACACACTCAAAAGCACTAATCGAACCATACTCTCGCAAACGCACTGACGAGCTATTAAAGCTTAACAGGAGTAACTTGAGCGTGATGGTTATAGCTTTGACTGGCCACTGCAAGTTGAATAGACACCTCTACAACATGAAACTTAAGGACACTGACACATACAGAGTTTGCGAACAAGAGCGTGAAACACCAATACACCTCTTGTGCTACTGTGAACCGCTCATTCACAAAAGAAACAGACACCTGGGAAACACATCCTTGACCCAGATGAAATAAAAACAATCCGAACTGGGAACATCCTATCTTTCTTGGTCAGTGCCCAGGTAAGGGAGCTACTGTAGGGCCTACATAGAACCTACATAGGAGGCTGGTCACAATAGATCTTAATAGGTCGCAGTGATGCATATCAGCCCCGACTTACACACGAAAAGCTTTTTTTTTAATTGAATAAAATATACTTATATCTAAGTAGCGCCAGTACTTTTTTAATATTTAATCCACTTACACGAGATGTTGGGATTTTTGTACAATATAATACCTGTATGAATCATAGCTATTAAGGCAAAATAAAACAATATTTTATTTATATAAATTACATTACGAGTATTTTAGTTGCGTTAAAGTAAACCCGCGATATAAATTGCGATCCAACACCAAACATTTTTATAAACTTTAGCCAAATCAAATAGATTATAAAATTTAAGGTGTGTATATTACCTAATTGTGAATTATTTCATGTTTGAAAATCGTCATTTGATCATAACTAATTAAATGTTGTGATTATAGCAACATCTATTGATTAATATGCGTAATACCAAATTAAAACCAAAAATGTTAAAATTTAAATTATTGGGTATTTCTCATTTTATTTATAGAAATATATATTGATGTTTCTTTTATGGTTATGTTTTCCGATATCTATATATTTTTTTATAATATCTATTAAATAATTAAGTAAGGGAAGTTCGACTTAACGTGCACACTTAACGATTACAAATTGTATCTTGAAGTTCAAATTATAAACCCGGTGAAAATTTTGATATATTTTTTATACGTTCTACACTATAGTCTCAACTACGCTTCCGTAGCCGCGAAAAGGATTTCTTTATTCAGACTAGTTTAATGCCAGTTCACTTGAGCGATTCTCTGGATTGTTAGACAATGCAGTAAAATTATTATTATTTTACTCCTTTCCCGACGAACTGATCTTCTTCGAAGCGATATGCCATTCGAAAAGTAATTCAAAATATTATAAATAAACGGGAAATACAAGTCTGCCGAAATTCAAGACTTCAATATTTGAATCTTACTTTGATTGGATGTTTAATCGCAAAGACCGAAATGTGCTTGAGAAGCACGAACCAAATGGTGATCATGAGCGTGCGAGCTTTTTATAGAGGCGTAATCCTTATTCAGCTTAAGGACATACTTTATATATTTAATATAAGAAAGTAAATAGATACGTCCCAGCTGATGACAATAGAAATATAGACCGCGTGAATAATGACAATAGAAAATAAGGTGTTTTCTAGCGTTCCATTATTCTATTTCTTGACGTAATTTTGTTACAGAACTATCAAGGATGACTTAATTTAGGCAGTGCTTCATCTGTACTATCTTAAAATAGCATACCTTACTCGGTTTTGGGATCTCACTGTGATACCTTTTCCGCAAGAACTGGAAATCTGACAACAGTTTTTAACTTTTCAAATAAGGTCAATGTCTTCTCGGCACTGATCTACGAATCGGATGATTCGATGAACCCACTTCAACCATGTACCAATGTGTTCGTTTTTCGAATTACACGTGTACATTTATCTGACACACCTACGGTGAAGGAAAACATCCTGAGACAACCTGCGTACACCTGCGAACAAAATCCAAGATATATGTAGTCTACCAATACGATAGAGCTGTGCTTTACAATTTTTTTTCTCTGTCGACGACAGGCTGAGAATCCTCATGGATACTACCGCGACCAAATGTCACAGTGATTATGTCGGACTTCAGATGAATCGAAGCTGTTCGTCCTGTGGCCTTTTTGGTCCCCTGAGGAAAATGCATTAAATTGCATACCCCGGCTGTGGCGAGCCGGCGGTTATGTGGGGCTCTCCTCCCCAGAAGGGGGAGGCCTACCCACTAAAAACCTCAGGGATGGCCTTCCTCAGGCATGTAGGGAGCCCCCGGGAACATCAAGCCACTTTCGGGAACCCCCAGCCTCCGCTCCCCTGCCTAGAGGGGAGCCCTCCTCGGGGGAGGCTACACTACCTCCCCCGGTCTCCTCCACCGACGACGCCCCCCGGCCACGGAAGGGGCGTGGTCCATCCCGGGTCGCCGTAGCAGTCGCGACTTTCTCGTCTCGTCCTGAATGGCCTACCGACTAAACTTAGCCACAGCCATTGGTCCTAATTACCTTATGGCTTGACGTGACAACGAACGCCTTAACATAATTAGGATAGGCCCGTGTTCATCAGTGGGGATGTATATTGGATGTGATGAACTTTGTAAGATCCATGTCCGGAACAATTGAAAGGCACGAAAGCTTAACGTTTGGTCACCCTTCGAGATATACGACGAACATGACATTAATGACGTCATAATTATTCCTACGCACGGCCATAAAACCGATGTAGGTCCCCAAAGAAACGAGTTCGGTATCACAACGCCGTATTACTTCTTTTGTAAAACTTATGAGGGGCGCGTAAAATCGCGAGTACACGGTGGGACGCTCGTAAACATTTTATAGCCTACTTATGAACCTCCAATTCTTACATAGTAATCATGTTTTACTGGCGAGCTGCTCGTAGACTTGCACGGGGTAGATAAAGCGATTACTTAAGCACAGAAGACTTGTATTTACAGTGATTACAAGTGAGGACTTATAGATTACTTATATGTTTATTACTCTTTCACGTAAAAACTACTATATCGTGTTTAGGCTATACATAAAACATAGATTAATATATACATAAATAATATAAATAAATAATGAAACTGTCAGTAAATAGACCCACATTTCGGAAATTGGTGAGTTGGAGTTCGTTAGTCAGCCTTCCCTTTCTTTTTCTATCTACCCTCTCACTCACTCACATGAAGAAATTACGCTGGATCATTGTCTGTGGACATTGGGCACTTGATACGTACGAAATAATTACGCTCTCCATATTTTTAACATATATAGTATGTAAGGCCAGGTCAGAAGTACCCGCAATCGTCGAGCATGTATGAGGAATGTTATGAAAGTAGATGAAGCGAAAGAGATATGTAGCCAGTGGAAAGACGTAATCTCTGCCTACCCCCATGGGAAAAAGGCGTGAGTGTATGTATGTGTGTATAGTATGTAAAAGGATAACTGCATCAAAATTGTGTTGCAAGATTAAGAAAGTAACTGAGTGGCCACTCGAAATAAAATAGATACCTAAAACAAAATATTTAGCAACCTGAAAGAGGTATAAATCCACGCAGAAGCGGTGAGTTTACCATCATTTCTTTTTCCTTTATTCCATGTTCTAATTCACCAAAAGAATTAAAATCGAACCAGTCGCGCATTCAATGGATTTTAATGAAACTTTACCATAATATAGCTTATACGTCAGAATAATGCATAAGCTACAATTTATAAAGATCTAGTATACTCGCTTATATCCGCGACTTCGTCTATACTGATGGTAAATTTGTACTTACACTCACTTGACACTTATCATCATATTTTATGTCAAACGCTGAGATTCATACAATATTATCTGACTATATTGATAGAAGTCAAGCCAAAATTTAAGGTCTTCACTATCGAAAAAAAAATTTCATGCACCACTTTTTAAATCATTGGACTAAACATTTAAAAAGTTATACAAGCGTCACGTGTCCAATATAAATGAGCGGTCGCCATACCACTTAAATCTTTATATATAATATATATATATATATATATATATATATATATATATATATATATATATATTATATATATATATATATATATATATATATATATATATATATAAGAATTAAGTAGAGTCGAATGTTCGAAGTGATTTGGTTTAAAAATCATTTTTTAATTTAAGTCAGAATACATTTAGAAGAAGTTTTTTTGTTTGCAGGGAAGCAAACGTGCAAATGGATACCCTCATGGTAAAGGATTACCGCCGGCAGTAGACGCACAACACCAGAATATGTTACGGATTTTCCGGCCTTTTCAATGGACATACACTCTTTTTTTGCAAGTTTGGATATCGTATCGATTCAAAAATACCGCAAGCGACAATTAATTCCACAGTTTGTTAGTGCAAGGCAAAAACTTTATGTAAAAACGCACTTTCATGAACTGCCAACCGTCAAAGTTATAAGGGTGAACATTTCATCGGGTGGGGAGACTATGACGGACGAATATGAAAATTGTAAAGGGGAGAGGTATACAAAGAATTAAGTAGAGTCGAATGTTCGAAGTGATTTGGTTTAAAAATCATTTGTTAATTTAAGTCAGAATACATTTAGAAGAAGTTTTTTTGTTTGCAGGGAAGCAAACGTGCAAATGGATACTCTCATGGTTAAGGATTACCGCCAGCAATAGACGCCCACAACACCAGAATATGTTACGGATATTCCGGCCTTTTCAATGGACATACACTCTTTTTTTGCAAGTTTGGATATCGTATCGATTCAAAAATACCGCAAGCGACAATTAATTCCACAGTTTGTTAGTGCAAGGCAAAAACTTTATGTAAAAACGCACTTTCATGAACTGCCAACCGTCAAAGTTATAAGGGTGAACATTTCATCGGGTGGGGAGACTATGACGGACGAAAGCAAGGATCAATCCAAACAATTCATCGGAGCACTCCTCAAAATATATGCAATAGAGGACGTATGTCAGAATTATTATAAAAGGTTGTATAAAATATAGATAAAAGTTATACTGATTTAATTTATTATTTTCTAATTTATAATTATATTTAGTGCTAATAGTAATAATTAACAAGTTATGAAATAATTTATATATAATAATAATAATAATACTTTATTTCAAATAGATGTACAATTTGTGGTTTAACGAAAAACCCCCACACTAGGCTATGCCTGTCCTGTGGGAGTTTTCACAACTTTGTTGAAAAGGCACTGGAATGCGGTACCTACGGGCGCAAAGAATACAAAAGGAAAATAAAAAATAAAAATAAAAAAGAACTATTGCGCTATAACAAACAAAAGAAAAAATTATAATAAATTAAAATGGAAAACTAAACAATAAAAAAAAATATTATATAAAAAAATACCAACTACAAGAACACACGAAGACCGGTTATTCAAAGCGCGCCAACACGCGCTCTGATTGCTCATATGTCCAAGAAAGAAGCTCTGCCTTTAATTTCAATCTCGCCTGGCGAAGAGTAAGTTGCCTAATATTGAACAATTGATTGAGCCTATTATAAATATAAGGCTTCTTGAAAGAGGAGGCTCGTCTGGCAAAAGAGCTGTTGGTTGAGGGCACAGGGAGTCGGAAAGTGCGCTTATTCGTAGGGTTTGGTTCGTAGAAGCTGACAAAACGTCTATGTGAGCCTGCAGACAGATCTTCAGAAGATATAGTCTTCTGACGCTCAGAACTTGTGATTCCCGAAATAACTCAGTTGTGGGAAAACGCAGGGGTTTTTTCAGCATCGTTTCTAGTACGGCACGTTGGGCAAGTTCCAGGTTCCATCAACAAGTGACTAGATATAAAATTATACTTCCGTTTTACCCCACCTCGATGTCTTTTTTTTATAATGGCGGTTAATATTCGTTTGGACAGTCAGTCGAATATCAACCGGCAACGAAGCAAGTTGTGGAGTGTAAATAAAAGTGTAGAACTCCAAAGTGTCCGTCTGTGTTTTTCTTGTATACAACTCTTTTATGTATATACAACTCTTTTATGTATAATACATAAAAGAGTTGTATTAATTAAACATATAATAACATATCATAGTAGAAACATATCGTTTTCAAGTATTTCAATTTAATATTTTTGACCTAAAATGGTTTCTTAAGCGACTAAGTTCTAAATGAATTTAGACCCACTAATGACCTTAATACCAAATCCAAATAGTGACGCGATAATTTATACACCAATAGTCGGTCCAGTAAAGAGGCTGGTGTGCTTAATTTGGTTGTAATTCATGGATATGAGACTCGGAAGTCATTCCATTATGACGTATTGCTGCAGTCTATCTCCATGCTGTCCACATTCGGGTTAAGCATTTCTCTATAGTGTAGAGCTACCAAGTTCATTATACCCGTATATGTGATATAAAGAAGATTGTGCATTGTGTAAGTAGTTCTGTTTTTATTATTATCATTAGCAACTCATTGATATCCTCATTTACCGACCTACCTTCATCAATTCCATTCTGAAAATACCTCAAAAATACCTAATAAATTTCTCATTAAACTTTAGATTACATACGTATTTAACATACATACATATAATTATCATCTTCTTCCCGATAAATTTGGTTATAATAAAGCACAATTAGCACCCAGCATTCCAAGGTCGTTAGTTATATATAATATATATATATATATTATATATATATATATATATATATATATATATATATATATATATATATATATATATAATGCGCCACATGGAATCGGGAGGCCCGTGATCTAATGTGTTTTTCGTTCCGAATTTCATATGTACATTTATCCGACGCTCCTACGGTGAAGGAAAACATCGTGAGGAAACCTGCGTACATCTGCGAAGTGATTCAAAGGTGTACGTAGTCAACCACCCGCACTGGGCCAGCGTGGTTGACTAAGGCCTAATCGCCCTAACGTAGGTAGGGTAGGCTCGAGCCCCTCGGTGGGGATGTATATGAGCTGTGATGTTGAATGGTATATATATATATATATACCATTATATGAAATTACAAATCAAATACAAGCATTATCCATTCATCCACCCGTCGCACAGTGGGCTGAAAATCGGATTTCATAGACTTAGGAACTTCAATTGTCAAGTGCCGGATTTTATGTCGGATATCACTTCTATTACTTATAACTGCTTCTATGTACAAAAATGAGGTCCGAGCTAATTCTGCCGAAAAACGAAGGAATTGTAATTTTTTTACAAAAATTTTGTATGAATCTATTATGAAAAATTTAATGATCACTTAAACGGCAAGAAAAACCGTAATATTCTTATATCCGATATAAAATCTGGGACTTGAAAATTGAAATCCCTAAGTCTATGAAAGCCGATTTTCAGCCCACCGTGCGTCATAACTCTTTCCATCCATTACTTAAGTCTACAAATCAAATTTAAAATCATAACCTCTTTAGCAGATTTACTGTTAACAATACAAGAAAAGGTTTCATGTTGATTGGCAAACGTCAAAACGCCGCAGACCTACCAATATTATCCGAACCTGTCAATAATAAGCTCGAAAGATGAAGAAAAAGCACAAAACAACAATATATTCATAACAAAAACCTGCCTTATCAGGTAACCTTTTATCTAAAAGTCTTTGAAGTAAAAAATTATACCAGATCTTCGGTTCAAAGGCGTATTGAATAAGATAATATTCCATTGGAAGCGCCCTCGAATTATGGACTTGGTTTGCGTTTGTATCGGCAAGGGGCCACTGTCATTTTGCGATTGTGATGAATGTTAAAGAAATTGAACTTGGCATTTTAGGTTTGGCATCTGTCGTGAATATAATTTGAAGACTACTTCATAACCACAGATGTTTGGAATTCGATTTTCAATTCATTGCACTAAGATAAAATATCGTATTTGCAATACAAGTTAATACAGTAAGCATCCAAAACAAAACGAGATAATTCCAACTAAACCTAACCAATTGAGCTTATAAACTGAGATAAATTGAGGGTATTTTTATCATGTCTATTCGAAAAGCTGTACTTAGTTCTTCGTAAGTAAGCACTAAATTAGCTTTTATATTTCTTAGGTAATTTGAATTTAGAATATAAGTAAAGGTTTCAATCACTGAACTAAATAAAGGCTCTCTAAATATGCTTAGTGTACTGTACTTTTTGTCAATTCATTTGTGCCCAAACATTAATGCAATCAATCGAAACATATAATTTACTTATCAAATTTTCCTCTTACTGCAATCTAAGTTTATATTTTTTATTTTCCTCAATTTTTACTTTGACGACTTGATCTAAACTTAGATTTTAATCAATTCACATATCTGTATTGTTTTTGATTAATTGCATTGTCCTAGTAATCTTTAACTACTTTCAATAAATCTATCGTGTTATTTATTAAATAATGCTTACGAAATTTTCAACATACATTTTTGTTCTTCTCAAATTTCCTTAAACTGAATAAGAAAACTTTAGTAAACAATAGATTCCTTCACAAGCTTACATTTATTAGGATCAAGTCAATAATGTTCAACTGCATTCCTATTAAAACCGAGATCAAGCTTATTACATTTTATGAACCAATACCATTATGATCCCTTCCTGCTTTTGCCTATTCAATTTGTCGTATGTACATAGTAAAACATAATATAAACTTAAAATTTACAACGATAGTAACAACAATTGTTATTTAGACACTTTTTATTCATATTGATTAAAATCACTTTTACAATTGTATCTCGCATTGGTTATGTTTTCGTCGAATTGTTACTTTGACATTGACAGTTCTGTAGAGTTCTATAGTGTGGACCGCTTATCATGATCCTAACACCATTATCTATGGCGCAAATTAGGCAATCAAATCTAGCCAAGCGTCGTCTACAAAGATTTTTATTTTTATTTAAAGTTTCTTTATCAATAATACTGAAACGTCACTCCGGAATTCATAGATTAAAAACAGTGTGTATAACTGCCCACAGATTATATACCGGATACTAATTAACAACAAATTATTTGCACTGCCGGTTACAAAAATATCGTTTAGAATTAAACGTATACATTATAACTTAAAAAGAAAAAAATTAGGAAGAATTGATTTATTTGTGGCGGATCGACATAGTTTCCACATCATCCTAGTTTCATTTAAAGACAGACACATACATACATTCTAGTCTAGGATGCATGTGGGTGAATGTCTTTGCCTCATCGGTGGTAAACAATCTGTGGTGGTAAATGAGAATTCGACTTGGACAGATCTGAATTCTGTGAATCGATCTATTGAAAAAATCTCACGCATATTTAGGGATATAAAAGTTACGGAAAGTGGTGTCAGGATCACAAATTCTTCAGGATCGATTTCAGGAGTATTTTATTTAACAAAATTATCCATATCTGTTGGAACTTAATCTAATTGAGTTGCCACCGGCACTTAAGAAAAAAATAATAAACTAAAATATATATTGAAAGCCCGATAAAAAGGTCAGTAATAGTTGCATTTATCTCTTTAATTTCAATTGTAAAACTCCAGTTGGTGAGTAGGAAAATATTAGATTACAGTTGTTTATATACAAGTGCGTGATATTTTGGTAACATTTAATTATAATATAAGTTATTTATTATTTTTGCATAATATTATTAGTTGTAACAAACATTCAGTTAGTTTCGGATAACCTTGTCAAAATTTTAACACAATCCGAAGCGCATAGAAGACATACATGCATATATTTGCGGTTTGTAATTTCGTCCTTGGTTTCGTATCCTCATCGGTTTGTAACTGGAACTACGATAGATATAGTACAGCTAGTTTGTTGGTATAAGTGTAGTTTTAGACCCGGGTAAGAACTTTTCACTACATTTTTTTCACAAATATATTTTACCTGATAGAAAATCCAATGAAAACGAATAGGATGATTTAGATCGTCGATAGTTGGCGAACTGGGGAAGCATATAACATAATTTTTACTGCTATCAAATATGTCTTTCCTATCATATATATGAAATATCCCACGTGTACCGCGATGTATGAACTCTTTCAAGGAACCTTCTGATCACACAACTCGGAGAAAAGATACCTTCTCCCAACCGAAAATTGATATGTTACTTGTAAATAGATAATAAATAAGGACATAAAAAAAATGCTATCACAAAACAAAGTGCGGACCAAAGAGACCGCAGAATTTATTTCATCTAACTAAAAAACTTTCAAGGAAGCCGTGGCTGATGTGCCGACCCCGACGCCGTTACAAGCTAGCTGCGAAGCCTGCAGGCGTAATAAACTGTTATCGCCAATATATTAACTCCAGATATATTAACTGGACATATTGTCAAATTTTAATAACGTAATGATGGCTCACTCCGTTTGATTTACTCGATTGAGTTTTAGTTAGGTTTTGAAATGCTGGTTAAAATAGACCAATATTGTTTTTTGTAAATAATGTTGGCTCTGCGTGATCGTAGAAATAAAATCCACAGAAGAACCAGGGTCACTGACGTAGCCCGATGAATTGTGGCTGTGAGCAGGACAGATCACTCGCGAAGAGGTCGACCATTGGGTCACCATTCGCTAATAGTCGTCATCACTGTAGTTAAGTAGGTCAATAGGCCTTTCACAATTTGGATTGCTTCGATCACTACATGATAAGGTCGCTCGTCGTCAGGAGATGCCACAGTGTCACCAGTGTGATGCTCCCGACGATATGCTAGAACACATATTAATAGAGTGCTCGGCCTGGGCACGAGCTACTCGCGGCGTTGGGTGGCTGTGACCTCTCGCTAATAATTACCGTTGCAAAGATGGTGAGGAGTGGGAGGGAATGGGAGGCTGTAGCCTCCTTCTGTGAAAATGTTGTTTCTCAGAAGGAGGCAGCGGAGAGGGAGCGGGATAACAACCCTTACGCCACTCCCATCTGACGCAGATGGCTGAGTGGTAGAGGGCGCGCATTTATAGCCCCTCAACGACCACCCAAGGTGTGGCCTGTGCGCTTAGGTGGCTCCTCAAGCGCGCATGCAATGGCTCGCCCGTCTGGGAATTACTTGTCCACGGTATGTCCTACTATGTCACTACTATGTCCACGGTAATCCCCCACAGGCGTTAATATTCGGCCCGTAGGCCGGGTTGTCCAAGAGTGATCTGGAAAAAATTCAGCTTCCAGTACCAAGATCACCCTGAATGAAGATGGTTTAGTAGGTATGCCCTACTTCCCGCCGGGTGAATCCCACACACGCCTGTTAATTAGCCATTAACAGGTACGGCGCGGAACAGCATTACACCTCGAAAAAAAGACCTTTCATAATTTGGGTAAGGGCCAACCAATGTGGAGATCCTTGGGGACTTGGGGAGACCTATGTGAAGTAGTGAGCGTTTAGTGGTTGAAACGATGATGATGATGTTGGAAACAAGATGCATTAATCTTCGTTTGAAAACTGTTAAGTAACATAAAGTATTATAAAATTAATATATGTAGATGATGAAACATAAATACATGAAAAGTATATTATACAAAATTGTAGCTTTATTTTTATCAAAATAGATACCAAGTTTTAAGTATTTTGCTATATTTTTTTAAGGTTTCGTTATTTTCGTTATTTTACCCATTGTAGCCTACTCTGTAGACGTATCTGCCCTATAATAATGACTTTCACTCTCTGATTTCACTGAAAATAAACAGAACCTTCAATATTGAAACAATAGAACACCCTAAAGTCACGTGGTGCTATAAAAAAGGCGCTTTAGACAGCCTGAATCCGGGAATATTGGCAACTCGGAATAATACTAATAACGCCCAAATCCGGGTCAAAGAAAATCATTTCGAGCCGGCAACTCCGTGAGGAAGAAACTTTCTTCAATATAACGAATTATTGGATTCACAGGCGCCTCTACAATAATCTTATCAGACTATCTTATCAATGCTTACGAATATTTTGTAAGAATCCTGGGCTACAGTTCATGTTTTCCGTTTACAGTTATGTCACCATTGCTGTTGGTGCCAGACAAGCAAATGGTTTACCTGATAGTAAATAATAACAATTGCTCATGGACGTCTGCAATGCTCAGTCATTGTCCACCTAAAGAGAATTGTTTGTAAACCTTGTTTGAAGGAGGACACATTACAGCACTCAGAAAACCCACAGCTGTGAATTTTCAACTAACTACTGCAAAAAAAAGCTGAATTATCTAAATCAATCATTATTTCTCGACTCGCTGTCAAACGAGTACCGCAAAACCACTTCAAAAATAATATTTATTACAAGGTAGTAAAGTGCTTGTCAATAATCTTATATCTATACTGAACAGAGTACATTCAAGAACTCGCTATCGTTTTGTGCGAGAAAATTTGTACTTCAGTCTTATATTTCAACACAACATTTGTTTATAACTTTAAAAATATTTTTATAGAAGTTAGTATTACATCATCCAAGAATAAATGTACGGACTATGAAAGGTTTTTGAACTTTTAGGTGAAAAAGACAATTGACAATCTCTTATATCGTTTTTAATTAAAGATAATATTTGTTAGCCCAGTCAAAATAGACATTCCCCTATTTTTAAAGCTAAGGTTACCGAGTTATTTATTGCTTCAGTTTAGCTTGTAGTAAACCGATCATCTGGGGCTCTGTGGCCTCGGCATTGGTCTACAAATCCGAAGATGCGATGAATCCTTAAAAAAATAAACAATTTAACAAATCACTTATAAACACAAAAATTTGGCAACAAAATAATTTTACAGAGGAACAAAATCAGCCTAACGCCTACTTTACGAATTACGCAACGTTACGCAACGCAACACGTAATAACGGTACGACCGGTCTACCCGCTCCGAATGCCCGATGATAAGTAAGTCGCTTGTGGAATGTTCATCTCGCCACTATTGTGGCGGGGAAACTGCTCTGGGCGTAGCCCACTTCAGTGACAGCCATCGCCGCCCGTAACAACGGGACGGGGCATTGGGGCGGCCTATTAGGCCTCGGCATCAATTGAGCTTGAGCTGCTGGTGATCATTTTAAAGAAAATGCTGCAGAGCTCAAGCATGCACTTAAATAGTGTAAGCTCCGGGCTTACCTTCTTTTTCATTTGTTTCAGCGAGGCCCTGAGGACGACCACGCACTGTTCGCGCAGGTCACTCGGCCGTTCGCTTTCGCTTTCACTTGTATTTTTGGCGGCACTGTTGTTAACGATATCACTATCACTATCACTTTCACTATTGCTTTCGCTTTTGTTGTGGCATTCAATGTTCATTTCGGTTTCACTTTCTCTTTGTGTATCGCACTGATCGTACTGATCATGTGCGGGCTGCGTATTTGCGCTCGACTTCTCCCTGGGGGCTGTCGTTTTAATGGCCTCCTGGTCATCTGGCTTTCCTGCGGGATATTTGTTGGTTCTCCTGCGTTTCGGCCTCCGGTGGTGGGTGGTGTCATCCTTGGCTTCTTTAGTATTACGCCTCTGCACCCTTGGGCGAGGCGGAGGCTTCATTTTGGGATCGTTGGCGGCGGCCATCAGCGAGTGTGGCGCTGACGGCTCGCTTTCTTCGACCGCGATGGTTGCAGGTGGGATGATTGCGGCTTCTTTGCTGGTATGGGCTACCGTGGTGGCATGTCTATTGCGCGTCTCCCTGTGATAGGCTGGGCACATGGTCAAGTTGTTGGCCGTGTGCGGCCCACCACAGTTGGCACATGTGGGCGGCTCGGAGAGTGGCCTAGGGCAATCTCTGGCGGCGTGTGGCTCGCCGCACCGGACGCAGGCAATCTGGCGGTGGCAGAACACTGAGGTATGCCGGAATCCCTGACAGCGGTGGCATTGGGCGGGGCCCTTCTTGCCCCGCCACGCCTCCACCGTGACTCCTGGCATCCCCAGTATCTCTTCTTGATAGTAAATCTTCGTTATATTAGGCGTCCTTGTTAGTCTGACGTGGAAGATTTTCCTTCGTTGACCGTGCTTGGTATCAAAACACTTTATCCACTCCGGGGCGAATCCCTTGTATTCGAGGTCCCCCCAGAGGTGGTCCGGTGTTGTGGTCTCGGGTAATCCCTTGAAGGCTAGCTTCAAGCTTTGATGGCTGCTTGGAGAGTAACTAAACCAGGATAGTTCTTCTTCGTTTTCTATCTCGGTTAGGTACTTCATGATGGTGTCGTGTTCTTCTGCCGATTTGGGGAGGAATCTGATCCCCTTTTTAAAGGCCTGGGCGTTTACGGGGTGTCCCAGTCGCTCCATAAGCACTTTAAAGTGGCGGGGCCAGTCCTGCAGCTCCTCGACGATGATCGGCGGATGCTTCGTTGCAGTGGCTGTCCTTTTTCCTGCGGCTGTCCTTGTGGTTGTTGGCGTCGGCGAGCGTGTCGGCGTTCGCGTCAGCGGAGGCTTGGGTGTCGGTCGCGGCGGTGTCGGCGATCTTGTGTTCGCCGGCGGCTCGTCGCGAAGCTCATCTATTAATAAGGCTGCCGGCGTCGGTGATCGTGTCGGCGTTCGCGTCGGCGAAGGCTCGGAGATCGATCGCGACGGTGTCGGTGGTCTTGAGTTTGTCGGCGAATCATAGCTAAGCTCTTCGCAAAGCTCGTTCGCCGACATGCTCGGTGTCGGTGGTCTTATGTTGGCTTCAATCGGTTCCGTGGGCTTCTGAGGTTGGTTGTGAGGCTTCGTCGTGGGCTGCCAGCGTGGTGGCCCGATTGTTCTGCAGTTGTCTTCGATAATCTGATTCCAGACGATTTCATACTCCCGCACTGTCCTCGGGTAGTATTCCAGGTAGAGCTCACCGTTGCTGTCTTCTACGAAGGCGGCAGGGATTTCTTTTCCTTTTCCGAGCTTCTGACGGATGTGCCCGTTCAGGATCATCCATTTGTTGGTGTCCGGCTCCACCGTAATCTTTGGAATCAGTGTAGGTTGCACTGATGTGGGTAGGCAGCTTTCATTTTTATTTTTGTTTGTGGGTATTCTGGTCTCCGGTTCGGGTCTGGATGCCGACGAACTCGGAGATGTAGGTAGGCTTCTTTTTATTTTTTCATTTGCGGGTGTCTCGAAATCTGCCGTGTCGGCGAACGATGTCGCAGTGTCGGCAAGAGGTGTCGGCGAATCTGGTTGTATGGTGTGGCATCTTCTTGCCGCTGTACGTCGGCGATTAGGCTTCCGTGCAGGAACATCCTGCTGGTCTTGAGGCATCGGTTGGCGCTTCTTGGGAGGCATTGGATGCCTACGACCAAGAAGCGGATAAGCGAATAAAACAATTCGCGGTCGCGGGGGCCCGGAAATCGACGGCCACTTCCCACAGGCACACTCCCGAATAGCTTGCGCCACTCGAGGGAATGCACCTACAGGTCGCAGGCGTCGAACGTCGGGACAAGCACTGTCGGAGGCACTCTTAAGGGATCAACGTTACGAGCACGACCTCTCGGCGACAGTTGCGGCACTCCAGTAAGTCGCTAGCCAACCGCAGCGGCTTTTATAGGCAACGGTCGGCAACCTTACGTAACGTGTGGGGGTATCCGCTTATAATATATATATATATATATATATATATATGTATATATGTGTATATATATATGTATTTATTTATTAACAGCATATGCATATAATATTAGAACAAAAGTTGTAAATAAAGCTTTCCCGCACGTTTCTTTCAAGACGTCCGTTTTAGTTGGCTAGAAGAAATCGCTATTAGAGATAACTCCACAATTGCACATATTCTTTCTCATATATAAATGTATCTAATTGTGCAATAAACTTTCATATAACTACCACCACTGTGCGTTTCTCTAGAAACTTTCTGCCTCGCACAGCTAAACTGTGGAATGAATTGTCGCCTGCAGTGTTTCCGAAGCGTTACGATATCCAAACCTTCAAGAAAAGAGCGTACTCCCATTTAAAAGGCGCAACGCGCTTGTGACTCCTCTGGTGTTGCGGGCGTTCATGGGTGGCGGTAATTGCTTACCATCGGATGATCCGTCTGCTCGTTTGCCCCCTATCACATAAAAAAAATATATATATATATAAATATCGTGAGGCAACGTATATGCACCTTTGAAGAAATTCGGTAGTGTATGTAGTCAACCCCTCCGTAAAACCTTGTACGCCTATATTGTATAACAGTATTGTTTTCTTTTTTGATAATTAATTATCCTATGTATACAATATTTACTTATAATTTTTTTTACATTTATATATATTTTTTTCTCTGACAGCATAAATAAATATTTATTAGAATACAACGTTCTTAATAATGAATTGATTAAAAAAATAATCCTCATGAAAACGCATAACGGAAAACATGATTCAATTTTCTTTTCCACGTTACTCCGGCCTACTTCACAGGAGATATACAAAATATTCGCAAATTTAAACGAAACGCCATACTCTTAAACGAAGCATTTCACTCGACCCTCCAAAGAAAGCGTTAACACACCTACGGACGAACTCCCAAATCAAATTTAGCACGTAAACATCTTACAAACGCCTTTTAGAACAACTCGGAATAACTCTGTTGAAAATCTGTAATTTCCTTACTCTAAAGACGTCGGTATTAAGAGAATTTCGTTACGAACGCTTCAAGAAACAAAATTAGGAGCGACATCAAAAGATATTGCATCGTAGGTACTAGGGGAAAAAGGTAAGCCATGACAGTTCAGTCAACAGACGCCGGAGGGCCGGACCTACTTCTAATGTTTCGGACAGAGGTACGTCTCTTAAAAGAATGAATTGATGTGGGTTGTCCTGAATTAACTACACGAAATACGAAACGAAGGTTTATTATGTCTTGAAATAGAAGTGTAGGTAGGTAGCTTATAATGATTAAATTATAAGCTCATTCAAGAATAAGTAGTAAGTCTCATTTTAGTACTGTTTTAGAATAACTTGCACAAATGCGTAAAATAACTGTTGATTAACGGTTTACGAGAATCATCATGAACTCTTATGATGATTCTTGTAAACCGTTTGTGTATAATTATATGATGTCTCTCGGAGCATCATGGCAATGGCAACTAGTTAAAAACTATCTTATATTCTTTCCTGCGTCTCCAACTATTCTCAAATCAAATTGCACCCAAACTCAACCAGTCCTTTATATCAGATTTTGCCATAGGAAAAATATATTGTCCCTTGGTAAGTCTCAAACTATTCGGCAAAATCGGTTTAGTAGTTTGTGAGCTTATTCAAACAAAAACTTTTATCCCCTACGTTTACCCTACTAAAGGTTACATTTTTAGTAACCGTGAATATTATATTTCTTTATATTTAGATAAAAACCTGTTAAATAAGTTTCTAACTTCTAACTTTCAAAACAAAGTACTCGACGTTCATATAAACGTTTATCCCCGCATTTCAAGCCCTTACAGCGCTTTTCTTTTAATTAAAAATGAATCCTATATCCTTTTTTAAGCTCTAGACTAAATGTATACTAAATTTCATTTAATTCGTTCAGTAGTTTTGGCGTGAAAGCACAACATACAGACAGAGGTACTTTCTTATTTATTCTGTTAATAAGTGTTGGCGACGACCACACTTCTGCCCTGAAAAAGAAATAAAATAAAATATATAAATAATGTATATTGTGGAAACAACCTCCTTAGATTCTTGATCTTAGATTTTTCAGGGCAGAAGTGTAGTCGTCTAGTCTATAACGATTGTAAAAAACACATCGGTACGTTTTGTAAAAAGATAATAATTTTTAGGGTTGTGAGTAAATTTAAACTGGTAGTAGACACGATTATATTACAAATAAATGTATAGGTAATTATCATACGTTACATTTATTGGTGATTTATATGGATATAGTCATTTCTGTAGATACAAGATTGAAATAGGAAATCATAATATCATGCAAAATATTTTCTACACTGTCTACACTTATATTATAAAGAGGAAAGATTTGTATGTTTGTATGTTACGAATAAACTCATAAAATACTGGACCGATTTTAATAATTCTTTTTTCATTAGAAAGCTACATTATCACTGAGTAACATAGAGTAACATACTGAGTAACATATTTAGGACTAGATTACTACTTATTAAAACCAAATTTGCCATAAAATGTCTTTCATCGCATACGTCGCGAAAAGTAATCTACTAGTAATTTATAAAATAAAATTATGATGTATCACTTTTGCGTCAAAATCTATTATTTTTTAATCCCGTGTACAGAGTCACTTAATCTGGAACCGAGTGCGGGTAAGATAAATTTATGAATAGCGATTAATAGAAATTATTTGTGCAGAAAATTTCAAAAACACAAAATGGCTAACTTTATATTTTTATTTATATAATAAAAAGTACAAAACAGGTTACAACTACACTTGTTTGATGACACACTATCTTTTACCGTTACATACATTTTGCATTATCCGTTTCATTAACTAATCTTGTGAAATGTTTAAATGTTAGGATGCAATATGCAAAGTCTGCATTTTAAATAAGGTATAGTAGATGATGCGTCATCAATCATCATCATCATTTCAGCTAATAGATACCCACTACTGAACATAGGTATCCCCGAAAGATCTCCACAACAGTCGGTCCTGCTCTGCTACCGTCCAGCACCTTTCTGCAATTGGCGCGTACCTGCCATATGCCTGACCGTTAAGGACTTTTCCGCATCAATAGCATACAGTCCCGCGTGCAATGTGCCCTGCCCACTTCCACTAAGGGTTCGCAATTCTTCAGGATATGTCAGTGACCTTGAGTCTTCTGCAGATTTCATCATTTCTAATATGATCACGCAGAGATCCGAGCATAGCTATCTCCGTTGCCTTTTAGGTAACATTGACCCTCCCTGATGTCGCACAATGAAAGACTCATTAGCCTTCCATTGTGTCAGCGTCATCATTAATTAAACATAATTGTATAGTAAAGGCCTACCAAATTTGAGGGAGAACGGATCAATTTTTACTCAGATTCATATTTATGTATTTTGAAATTATAAATTAATTTCGTGCTCGATGGCCCACAAGATCTCATCATAGCAAGCGCAGAATTCAGTTAGATTAAAAAAAGGTATCTCAAAGTGAAATTCGGATTTCGTGCCTTCATGTATATAATTTCAACAATTTTATTTATGTGAACATAATACACCCGATAGCGTCACTAAATTATTCAAAGTGAATTTAATAAATGATTCATAAATTCAATCAGTGACACAACTGCATAAATTTCAGAAACAGAACGAAATAAATCGCTTTATGACTAAAATGTAATTATTCTACTGTAGCGCCATGGAATTATGCGGAATAAACAATTTTGCGATGTAATAAATTTTGACATAATTAATTGCTTCGACTGACGGTGTCAATACGAATTATTTTCTATAGGCCGAATACTGAATTAGAGTTAAACAAATATTGCCTTACTGTATAAACAATGAAAATTAAACGAGTTTTTATGTCGAATGCTTGTGACCGTAACCAATAGTTAATAATCTTATATTCAATTATTTATTCAAACTTAATAGACATATAATGGTGTACAAAAGCGGACTTAATGCTCCAAAAGCATTAATTATCTACTAGCAGGTGGTCCAAAGATGCTGATGATCAGGGGCTGCCAGCTAAGAACTAAATCAATATACAACCCAAATTGTTCACACTATTAATGAAAGGAATAATTTGACGATCAAAAACAATGGAATGGAGACTGAAACCTGACTCATTATTCAAGAGCTTCTTACTATAGTTGCTTGACACTTACTTGGGTTAACACAAATTCCAAATTGCTTAACCTATTTTTTATAGCTTCATTAACACCATCAACTTTAGCCTGAATATAAAGTTGCAAATCATAAGCATACATGTGTACGCACGATATGATGAGTGATAAAAATGATAAAAAGTGAAAAGCGAAGTGGAGATAAAATGCCACCTTGAGGGACTCCAGCAAGACTACACCATGAGGAAAATGAAGCATACTGAATAATTGTCTGTTGTCGCCCCTGAAGGTATGAAGAAAACCACTCAGTAGTCTTGTAAGTAAACTTAAGATGAACTAAAATTGATAAGAGTATTTATTAAATAAATCTTTAATGAAGAAATTATGAATGAATCGTTAAAACAAAGGAAATGAAGTATTTCATTGCAGTAATAGTCAATGATATATTAATATAGATGATATAATGGCGTTCCATGTAAAGGATATTTGGATTCTGGAGCTCACTCCAGTTGTTTGGTCCAGATCCAAGCAAGTGCTCCGTAATCGCCAATCTACTTGACGATTCCTTACAGCCGCAATATGTTCTATCAATCGAACTTCTCCATACTACAAAACGTCCATAAGCTGCTGGTACCTTTGCTGCTCTCATTTGCCTTTACTTTGCCTTATTTCATTAAATAATAATTATGTTTAATACATAGAAAGAAAATTTTATATCAATGATATATTTTAGAATTACCCCCAAAAAACAATCACTACACGAGTACCGCAGTGATTCTACAGCATTGAGTTCACTCAATGACTTAACACAACTCTACCAAACTGGACCTTTAGCTAAAGTAACTCTAATGACATTTTCTTTTGTTTATTTAGTACTAGCGACCCGCCCCGGCTTCGCACGGTGCAGTAAAAATGGTTATGGTGGGTTATCCCTAGAGATAGACATATACCATCGCGGACTTTTTTGTGGATTTTTGTAAGTTGTACAATACTGTAGTACATTATTTTGGTCTATCTCGTAGGTTCAGCCGCGTTTGTTTGCAATATAGCGCAAAAACGTGCTTATTTACGACATCACATTAGAAACCTTTAAATTTATCAGTGTTCTCTACTATATTATACATTTATTATACATACAAACCTTCCTTAAGAATCACTCTATCTATTAAAAAAAACCGCGTCAAAATCCGTTGCGTAGTTTTAAAGATCTAAGCATACATACGGACATACAGCGAAAGCGACTTTGTTTTATACTATGTATTGATTGATAAAGTATATTAAAATGATTCCGTTATTTTGGGATAATTCAATAAGTGATAATAAGACCTAAGGTGGAAGCGAGCTTTAACAAATAAGTAACTTCTTTATGGCGTATATTGACAAAGAGTAGACAAGTACAAATACAATACAATGTGGTTCCTGTGAGATTTGCAGCAAATATACAACCCCCATAAAAACCTAAAAAAGTACATTGTTAACATATAACATAAAAAGTAAAGTCACCTTGTAATTCCATTGCTATCTTAACCTTCGCATTAAAACACAGGAATACGAACACTGCTGTTTTGCAGTAGAAGGTAAGGTAAAGTGAAGGTAGGTAAGACAGTGGTACCCGAGCAAACGACCTTGGTATAGAGGTTCCTTCGAGTAATCTTATTTTTCATTCGTAACTTAATAATTGTAATGGTAGGTTTAATTAAGGCATTGGTAACCAGACAGATGAACATTTCACCAAAAAACTTGCTGCTAAATCTACTGTACAGTTAAACAATAACATGACGCCTCCACAAAAAATGCCGAAAGAAATAACACGAAGCGCTGCTATTTTAATCAAACATTAACTCTAATTGTGTTATACTTGATTTATAACGGTTGGAGAACCTCCAGTGACGTTGAAAAGTTAATCAGCTAAAAGCCTTTTTCCCTCTGCAGATTAAGAAACGAGTTAATTTTCAACGAATTGAAGCTTTTTTTATTATTTTCGCTCTTAATTAGAGCTCTCTAGTTGTACTGGTTATTTCATTTGGAATACCATTTTAATTATTTAATGGCGGGCATAGTTGGCCCGCAGTTGATATTTCTTTTGCGTGGAATTTAACAAGAAGAGATTATTTAAGGTTTGAATAATTTGGTATTTTGGTTAATGTGCTTGATTTGAAAAGCTTCTTGTTTTTATACTTGGCTCAATATACAAAAATACTCAGTAGAACAGATATAATTTACAGTATCAACCTGCGAAAGATAAATTCGTTGTCTTGAAACTTGGCGACAAAGTTGTAAACCAATGCGTAAATGAGCGATTTATCACTATTAACTGTCAGTACTGGATAAATGTCAAGATTGACGTAATAACACACGATAAATACTTTATCAACTCTTATTTTCTCAACGAAATGGATGGAATTGTACAAAACGCCAAAATTTATATTCGCCATGTACTAGCTGGTACAATAATATTTCTTTAGTATATATACCTTATATGATTACATAGTAAAACTATAAGCGACGCGATTGACACTAATAATATCATTTTGTTTATATTTGCTTTTTTGTTAGTTGTAGGTCCGTGAATCTACGTGTAAAATAATTAGAGTCCGACCGAAGCTTCGGCTTCGTCGGCTTTCGGCTTCGGCTTCGGCTTCGGCCACCTTCCGCCAAAAAAAACACCTTCCGCGAAACCTTCGGCTTCAGCCCAAAACCCGGCCGAAGCAGAAGGTTGCGCCGAAGGTCCGAGCAACCGTCGGGATTGAACGGACTGTTACGAAAGACTGAGTGAGAGCGCGACGGACCTATTGTGTTTGCAGGGGCCACGAGGAGTCACTGTTAGGCCCTTCTCCCATTACGATATTTGTAGAATACGATACTCGAGTAGAATTCTAGTTGGATACTTGTTCGCTACCCGACGCTCGCATATTACGCTACTAAAAAATGACTATATTCCTCATTTGTGCAAACTGGTTTTTTGTGGACGGACGTTATGTCGAGCGACTATACGTACAAACAACTTTCCGCAGTTTGTTCCCATTCACCCCGCAACTCCTATTCACCCCGTTTTACGGTATATGTACAAACAAAAAAAAAACCAACCTGTTATTTGAAATTTTTTTCCCAATTTCTGCCCAATTCCTATCTATTGTATTTTTCCGCATGTATTCAGGTAATTTGTAATTATATAAGCACGCATGTTTTTCAACTTCTTGTACAAACTTAATATTTGTTTCTTGCTCCGCCGCCATCTTGTCGAAAGCCGCGAGACGAGACGCACAAGCGACCAACACGGTGAGTCGCGCGATACTAGTGGCGGACGCGTAGGATACCGGTATCGTAGTGTGCGAGCCTGCATTCAAATGTATGTGAAATACTTCGCGGTGACAAGTCTTCGAGACTTGCAAGATACTTAAATCGCCTGTGCGTATCGTAATGGGAGAAGGGCTTTAATCTATATCACATTGCATGCACGTGAAAATAAGTTCGTAAGTACGTATATTTAAACAGCTGAACTTTGTTTAGTGTTTTGTTTTGAATTTGCGTTTAACAATAAAATTGTGATAAATAGTAATGATTTACAAGTATACAAGTGAAAAGGACAATAACGTAAGTAAGTATTTGTTTAGCAAATAACCAATACTTTGTTAACAGTAGTTATTATTAGTTAATTGAAATTAGAATGAAATAAATCATATTTTTCAGTAAATTTATGAATTAGGACAAGTTATTTCTCATTAATATTTTGAGTTTTTATTTTATAACTTAATATATGTTCTAGTGTATAGTACTTTGATAAAATATAATATACTTTGAGGTTAAGTTTATTATTTTAGTTTTGTAGTAATTACTAAATTACTAAGAGCTTATAAACCTTCGGCTTCGGTCGAAGGTTGTGGCGATTTCCAATCAATCGGCTTCGACTTCGGCTTCGGCCAAAAATAGACCTTCGGTCGGACACTAAAAATAATGTAAATAACTTATTGTGTAAGTAAATGCTTGTAAGAGTTAATGCTGATTATATATTTTATTCATATGTAGACGTTTATTTTGACACAACGTTTCTATAAAACATCATTCTTAAGTCTGGTGTTCTTCCTACAATTGTTACTGAAATTTTATTACATACTAAAAACCATTAATTATTATATATCGAATTTAAAAGATGTAAATTATATATTTGTTTGTTTTATTATTTAACAGAACCAACAATTTATGATCTTTGGTTGTTATTTGGTTAAATAGTATTAATCTACAACTACACTCCATTACCAAACATTCGTGTCGACGTCTTTTCATAACTTACGCTATATCAACAGTCTCTTACCTGTTATCCAGGCGAGCAGAATAAAGGACAGGCTCTTCGCAACACAGCCTGCTAGCGTCCCCATTGTCCCCTCACTCAGTTACTTCACTGGCCAATTTTTCATCTCTCAGCACTAATCACGCGCGAGCCTTCACATGGCCCTGAGATCTGGGCTTCATTTCACTAAGCAGTTTCACTACACCGAAAAGTCAACACCTGTAACAAGTAATAATTTATTGTACATCACATTTTCATCAAAGAACTCTAATGATTGATTAGAATGAAGTTCCTCGTGATCTCGCCGGAAATGGCCGCAAAGTTAGTACACCGGTTTCAAGGTGTCGCCATCTCTGAGGTCCCGGGTTCGAATCCCGGTGGGGGCAGATGTTTGTGCGATGATATGCGAGCATTTGTACCTTAGCGATGATTGTTAAAATATATTTCTATCAAATATATTTATGTCTGTTCGTTACCCTAGATCTCATAACACAAGCCTTACAGAGCTTACTTTGGGCTAGGCTAATTGGTGTAAGCGTAAGAAGTATATAATTATTTATTTTATTTATTTATTTATGAAGTAGGTTTATTGATTCGCATCATGAGATCAAGTGATATATAATAGCTTCCACTTACCATCAGGTGAAACGTTAATTATGTATATATATATATATATATTTGTTTAACTTTATCTAAATATTTAAAAAACCGGCCAAGTGCGAGTCGGACTCGCGCACCGAGGGTTCCGTACAAACCTGCAAGGTTTACAAAGTTCGTTCATTACGACATATATATTTTGTAATGTAACTAAAAATTTAAGGTTTTCGGAATTTTTCCTTTATGTGTGCTATAAAACGTTGCTTCATGCCAAATTTCAAGATTCTAGGACTACTGGAAGTACCCTTTAGGTTTGTTTGGTTTTGAAACTCGCAAGTACTCGCAAGGGAATCAACCCTTGCGAGTACTTGCGAGTTTCAAAATATGCAGCTTAAATTGCTGTTTCTTTTGATTGCGTTGACATAGAAGTTTGATTTTGTTACAGCTTAAAGGTATTATAGACCTGAGTATTTGGTATGAATTTCAATTTAATACCTCTACGCGTTTATCAGGAAATGGGTAGTAAGTTTAAAATTATTAAAAAAATATATATTATGTGATGTAACTAAAAATTTATGGTTTTCGTAATTTTTCCTTTATCTATGCTATAAGACGTTGCTTCGTACCAAATTTCAAGATTCTGAGTTCACGGGAAGCACCCTGTAGGTTTTGATTCCCTTGCAAGTGTCGAAAATTTGCGGCATAAACGGCTGTATCTTTTGATTGCGTTGGCTTAGAAATTTGATTTTTTCACAGCTTCAAGGGACAGTAGACCTGAGTAATTGATAGCTTCATTCAGCTTCATACCTCCACGCGTTCCTGAGAAAAAGGGTCTTGACAGACGGATGGACAGACGGACAACAAAGTGATCCTATAAGGGTTCCGTTTTTTTCCTTTTGAGGTACGGAACCCTAAAAATAACAACAATAACACCAACATTTCGACGGTCTAATGAAATCATTAGTTTTATTATTACTAATGAGCGAAATAAAAAACACTTTAATTAAAGTCCAATAATTAATCTTCCCAATCCCAGCCTACGCAGAATTCGTAAATAAAATTTGTTCGATACAGTAAACTGTAAAAAACAGAAACGACGCTTATAACAACATCTTTTGTTTATGGATCTAAATTCTCCGAATTAAGGTAAAACAATATCTTTAAAAGGGAACACAAACAACTGGAAAAAATATCTAATCGATTCCTAGAAACACAACAAACAACTTTTTGTTTAAAAGAACAAGATTATCCGTGTAATAACAAAGAAAATGGATTCACTATTCAGTACTATTCTTATAGGATTAATTATCATTTTTAGTAATAATAACAATAGTAGGGAGGCGACGACACCATCACCTGCTTGTGGGTCATTTAATGCCCCATAACTGCCATAAATATCCCATCAGTGCAGTCAGTGTCCCTCAGGGCAGCTTGTGGCGCGCTGTCAGTGAGTTGCGTCACCGAGGGTACCGATGTGCTTCAGGGCGTATGCCACCTACCTCTGTCTTGTCTTCGCCAGCCGGACAGAGTAAAGTAGCAAGAGCACATGCTTGAATGCCGACGGCGTCTCGATCATTGTCGCAGACACACCTCTCTACACCCTTAGCCGTTCACACCAATGTTACTCCCTTCGCACCAATATTGGTCTGGTTTTATAGGGGGGGCCTATTTAGTGAACAGCGAGTCACGATTTGCCATATTTAAATCAATTAGAAGGCTTTGAGAAAGCAGGTGACCGGAGTCTCCTCGGTTCCCATTACCAACAAAATCGAAATATATATAATAACACTTTTCTCCGTAACAAAGTCGAAAACAGCTTTTTGTCTCTCAGGGATTAAAGTTATTTGAATTTAGAATGTAAGAGTTTGTGAGTAAAATGTTCAATTCCAAAGAGTTTATTGTATGTAATTATTACTGGCAGTATAATAAGTAAGACGTGCGTGGGTTTCTGAAAAACAGAAAATAAAGATTTGTAATTATTAAATATTAAAATAGTTATATTGAAAGTCTCATTTAATTCGCAATGTCATACTATCAACAATAATATTGCTATGGAGACAAGGCCATATATTATATAACAGACCATGGATATAGGTAATGTTGAACACTGTAAATGGACATGACACGCCTCCGCCGTCATTCATTGCTGTGGCACGCCTGGTGCAGACAGCATCTGGTCAAGGTGCCGTGTCCATGAGGCGCCTTGATCCGTTGTAACTCTGTAGTGGAGACGTCCGATACGATGTGTAACAACGGCGAACTCCCATCGGTGGTGTGGGTGATTATATGTTCTTACTTGGACCCTTTCACCTGGATGGAACTCTCTTATCTGTAAAGTTCCGGGAAATCTTCTGGGAGGTGAAGTGGTGGGTTTGTACAGCATGGCATGAAGCTGAGTCCGGACAGATCGGCCAAACATCAGCTCGTACGGTGATTGACCGTTTGGCCCTGGTGTTCGTCTCAGGCGACACTTGATTGTGTGTATCTTGTCCGACAGGTCGCCTCTCTCCTATAAAAATAGTTATATTGAAAGTCTCATTTAATTCGCAATGTCATACTATCAACAATAATATTGCTATGGAGACAAGGCCATATATTAATATAACAGACCATGGATATAGGTAATGTTGAACACTGTAAATGGACATGACAGTAATTGTATTAATAATTACCATTCTTCCTCAAGTAATAACGGTAAAATATAATCGTGTATTATTTCTCACAAATCTAACATATTTTCTCATAGAAGGTGATAATAATTCGAGTATTCACGTAGAAGATTATATTATTTTTTGCTCGAGTAAAGTACTTTGAATACCTCGCTGTCCTCAGGATTCCTCTGTATATTCTACTCAACAATTCTTTGCATCTATTATAGATTTAAAGTTGTCTGCTTCTTTGGTAAGCAATCTACTATTTTAAATGTATAAAGTAAAACTTATTGATATATAATATAACACCGTATACGATACCAGTCTCTCGACACAACATTAATGAGTTTAATTTCTTTTAAATTCTTCTAAGATATTTTTTTTAAGTAATCGTAGCAGGCTTTTTAGTGATAAAAATTAAATACGTTTACAAACGTGGCTAGACTAATAAACAATAAACTCCTGGTGTTTCTTTACAGTAAAAGCTCTCTCGCCGGAGACTTGTGAACCAATGATGTAGCTTCTTTGACATAACAGAGTTCAAGAGAAAAGACAAATCCCAATTGAATAAAAATATTTTATCTTTATGGAAATTATGAATTATTTTGTAGAAATACTGTTTTTCAAGTAAACATCAGATTATCTAGAAATATTAATATTTACTTATCTCATATGACGTTGATTGTTAGTGTTATTTGAATGTTGAAAAATAATCCATTACAGTTAAATAAAAACTATATGATGAATTTTAGGACACGATCGTTATATTTTACTTGCCGACTTGGCTCACATTTCACAGAGCATCATCTAAGCAACGTCAACATATTTTTGGTGACCCGCGAACTTGCTAGAAATATATTGGACACGATAAAATAGTATGTAAAAACCAGTCGAAGCAAACAAGATTTTTGCGAGCTCGCTAGTTATCGACATTCGTTTTTCCACGTCTCCTATATAATTTAGGGATGGCAATGTATAAAAGCGAAGCGTAAATGATTGATCACTATGACACGGGTCCAACCCCGGAACGAGTGATAAAAAATGTAAGACGGGCAAACGTCTATACAAAGGGGCAAAAATAATAAAAATCTCCGAAGCCTGTAGCAGTATTCGATTACCTTGAAATCAGAACGATTTTTGTTACAAAGAATATTTTCGAAAGAAAATAATGTTACCGAACGTAGTAACATCATAACTTTGACAAAGATATTTGTCACTCCGCGACTTGTATATTGGCTCAATCTGGACAGTATCTGATATTCTGTATTTTTGGTGACTTTATGGGAGTCAAAGTAGAACTATTAAGCAAGAAATATTTCTTGAATGGTACGGCACAAGTTTATTTTGTGTAATTTGAACCTCTGCTTATCTTTCTTTCAGAATATAAGAAAAGATTTGTTTCTTCAAAAATGGTCTTCACGACAGATTCTACAATACATATGATATGGCAATTTGAAGCTATTTATCAATAATTGCATTATTATGCAATTATTGATAAATAACAATCAAAACTATACGTATAACAATAATATTCCTGTGCATCTAACTGTATGTAGTCTGAAACTGAACATTTGTTATTATTACACAGATACAGATTGAACTCAGGTACGCTTGAAGTACACTTTTAATTAAGTCGCATAAAAATGTACTGTAAATGTTAAAATCGTAATAACTAACACATATTTTTCACTCATATCATATTAAATTTATCCTGATATTATAAAAAGGGAATATTTGATTGTTCACTTGAATTGAATAAGCTTTGAAACTACTGAACCAACTTCCATAGAATGTGTTATAGAGAGAAACCCGAGGAAGAACATAGTTTTCAACACACGTTCTCATAACGGGGCTGTTTCATGCGTGTTTTTAATCTCAAAAACTAGGATATTGCACACTAGTGCGCAATTTCATTACGCACTATTGTGCAATATTTATAACCCGATAAAATTCGGTTGTTCCCTATTACAAGACGTTTTTGCATTCGTACAATGCATTCTTAATTTAGTCTGGTAGCACTTTCTTTTTCTCGAACAAATGTATTCTAATGTTTAATAGAAATTTTGTCATGAACCGCAACCGTCGACTTCACGCGACGTTGGTTATTTGGATTATCGTCTGTCTATTGGCGACGAATCTTTCAATGAAATTGTAAATTTCCATGAAAATGTATCAGCATCGCCGACATTTACCCAAGAGAATGAAGACATTATTCAAACTACTAATACCAACAGTACTATATCTCAAACCGTAAAAATGCCCGCAAAATCTGTACAGTATCACTTCGCAAATTGTACATTTACTAATTGTTTTAATAAATAAAAATTTGCATTTTATTAGCTTTTTTCCTCAACTTGTGTTGAAAAACGTCGTATGAAACTCGTGAGCATTGTTAATTGCATCCTCGGCTAAATTGTCGCGCTCACCTTACGGCTCGCGCGACCAATACCGCCTCGTATGCAATGAACAACTTTGCACACTAGTATCATAATGTACTATTTTAGCATAGGAATATGTTTTTTTTTTTATAGAAACAGCTGAACAAATTTTGTTGTAATGGTGTTCGGTTTATTACCGAACAATTAGGCATACGTACATACGTACTCGTTAAACGTTGCTTGCGCAGCACGAAATAATAACAGGGCTATCTACCGCCGTGCATTATTATAACAATTTAGTGTCATTTGTTTCGAATCAACTATTGCTAGAGCTCCCTAACGCTTCACATAAACATTCCCATTACCTGTTTGATCATTAACATATTCTATAGTTTTAACATTTATAATTAGTAGAACATTTGTATTTATAAGTGAATATTGTGAATATTTGTCTAGAATCGACACCATTGCAGGGTTAATCTAATTATTAATGTATGTTAGGATAGCTTATTATTATTAGATTAATAAATTTTATTGTATAAAGTATTGAAATTAAGTGTATTGTTAAATGGTTGTATGTAGGTATATATTAGGATAGTTATTAGATAAGAAAGTACTATTGTTAGACAAGTAAGTGCTGCGCAACTCACGTTAATGTTAAGTCACGGAATAGTATTATAAGATAATATGACGCTGTACGTACAGTACGTAGTAGATCCAAACGAGGACAGTTTAAAAAAGGCACGGACTACGAATCCGTGGAGTAGACATATATACAAAAAAAAAGTGATTATTTGTTTAGTATTTCTATTTCCAGTGAAATCATTATTTTATAACGTTTATTTCTCCGTATACGAAACCATGCGGACTTGCATCCCCAAACATGTGGTATGGGGATGGTTAGAGACCCGAGAACGGACATAACAATTTTTTTCCCATAGGAACGTATATAGTTGCTATGGGAAAATCCGATACTTATATCGTGGGGAAAACCGCGGTTGGAAAGCTAATTGTTCCTAAAGTTACATATTTTTCAGTAATTCTCCTTTGAAGTAACATTGCAACTAATACTCTTATAAGCTACAAAAGGCTTTATTTGGACGTTTAAAGTAATCTAAAATGTAATTTAGATTACTCCGAATCTGTACAATTTTACTACAAGGTAATAAACCGCTATAAAGCGCCCGTAACAGCAAAGGAAAAGCTATATTTATTGAATTTAATGAGCAAAATTCATCTATCTCATAAGTATTACTATCAAAGACATAAAATAGTCCAATCGGACCCAAAGTTATTTAATATCATATTTATTGCGATGTTCATCATTAATGTGGTCAAAACTTTTGTCATTTTCGCCCTTTAATCTTTTATGTGACAATAAAGGTGGTCGTTTATTACAAATGTTGTGAAAATAAGGTTTCGAATACGTTTTATGTATTTGCTGGTTCTGTACAAAAGGAGATTTCTTAGTATCAAGGTCTATAACTTTATTATCATAGATCTCTTGTTCTTTGTTCACATGTGGTTGTCAGTTTCTTTAAATAATAAATTAAGCATTAATCTCTTGGGGATAAATGTAAGAATAAGTAAGACTCAACGAATATTCAGCGGTGGTCTAATTCCAGCAGTGAGCCTCTCGTGACTGAAATGATGATGATTATGATGATAATAATATCAGTACATCTGGCGTATGCAGACATGTACTTTAATTTCATCTTTTTATTTTATTGAGGGGAAATGCGTGAAACTAGACCATATCCGAATGTTGGCCAGGCGGCGGGTGTATGTGGGGCTCTCCCGGTAGAAATGGTAGGCTTACTTTTTTTTTGTTCCCCTGAGGAAATTGCATACCCCGGCTGTGGCGAGCCGGCGGTTATGTGGGGCTCTCCTCCCCAGAAGGGGGAGGCCTGTATATATATATATATATATATCTATATCTATGCGGGGGGGAATGCGACCTTATGCACCACGATACCGGGCTGGCAAGGCGCCGCTGTATGTGGGGCTCTCCGGTCATAGAGGACCGGCCTACCCACTAAAACCTCCCCTGAGTTCTCTAGGCCCATACGGGACCATATCATATATATATATATAATATATATATATATATATATATATATATATATATATATATATATATATATATATATATAACAGTGTATGTAATCTTGAATATACATATTTAAACAGTATAACTTGCGAATAAGTTATTAAGTGGTTTCAGATAGTGCTCAGCAATATAAAATATGCATTTATTTGTCGCCACCCGGATGTGGTAGGATAGATCTTTCTATAGATGTATCGCTCGAAATGACTTTGAAAAGAAGTGAGCTAGAATTTTCAACTTGAGACTACCTGATGAACGGAAGTCTCGATCAAGAGTGGACCCATTATTCTGTTAGTATAGCAGTATACTAACAGAATAATGGGTAAGGGACTAGTAATTTCAGGATGGTTAATAATAATGTACAAATATTTTTATGATAGAAAATAAAGGATTAATCTATAATTGAAAGGCTAATTAAATTCGCAACCAACAATCCACTAGTAGCAATAAAATTTGTAATTACTCCACCCCATCAGTAGAAACATTGATCAAACAATGGAGCGACGGTACCAGGGGCGCATAACAGGAGCGGTCTATAGCGCGCAATACGGCCGGCGTTAATTAAATAGGCCCGTTCAACGGCGACATTTTTCAATTGGTCCCGCGGCAAATGAGGGTCGAGCGCCGAATGAATCACGATGTCGGTTACTACTTGGTGCAGGTTCGCGATGTCAATGAAAAATAGCTTAGAGAAAGATAACTTTTATTTCTACTGTAATAATTCCTTGTATGAGCAACTTAAATTAAGTAGTTATATGAAAAGAAACTATGTACCAGGGTCATATGCTGAAGTACCTCCATCTATTTCGCGTTGTTGTTTTCCAGTTTGAAAAGATGACTATCTTACCTTTCATGATGGAATTACTTTGTACTATGTTACTAATCGGGGATTACTGTTGCTGCGAATTTTAGTTTATTTATAGTTAACTTAATTTGTTGCAATAAAAACAATTGAAAATGGTATTTTTATTTATATATTTAAAACTAGCTATTCGCCCGCATCATGTCGGATTTTCCCATGGTAAAAATCGCCATATTCAAGGAGAATAGATCCGAGTCTCAAAATATTCCTATAACATTTTAAATCAAAATTGGTTCAGTAGTTTCTGAGCCTATTCAAATATTGTATTAATAATGTCGTATTTATTTACATATCATGAAAAGCTTAAAAACTAAGTTTCATATCTCTAGCTTTTAAAACTATTATCCCATATTTAAATCCTAATTTAGGCTCTACACCACTGATTCCCAAAATGGTCTATATCGACCCCTAGGGGTCTATGGCAACCTCCAAGGGGTAGACCCCCTTTTTGGGGGGTCCATGAAATGAAAACGGGGGTCCACGATAATGGATCACAACATACACTGATTCTAATATAAAGACATATAATTATTTTATATAATTATTATAATAATTATTTATAAAAGTCCCTATGAAGTAAAAAAATTATTATAAATATTTATACAATTTTGTAAGTGGGATGTAGGGATTCAATATCAGGTAGGTAAGAGGTCTACCCAAAACCGAAAACCATGGCAAAGGGTCTACGACACAAAAAAGTTTAAAAAAATTATATATATCGGTACAGCAGTTTTTACTTGAAAGCGTGACATTCAGACAAACAGATTTTCTTATTTATTATATTAGTGAGAATTTATCATTAAAACATATGCCAAATTACCAAATGCTGTATTTCAATTAAGTGATTAATCATAGAATAGCAACTAACCACATTTTCTATCGAAACAGAATCACAATTTAGTTATCTGACATTTCTTCCATTTTCAACGACTCCATTGAATGTTGCAAAAAGAGTCGACCAAAAGAAAGTTTTGCACAAAACGCCATCTATATTCTACCCAACATCAATAAATATATTTTACTCGCGAACGTTTAGCTCCTTACAAAAGTATTCTAACTCTCGACAATCGAACGGTCTCAATTCAAACCACTTGACAAAGAATGGCCCGATCCGACAATAAACCAACCGATATTAAGTCCCCACAATGCGGCTCAGACCGGTATGAAGCGGTATGAACCGGCGTAATACGGCGCAGTTAATTAAATAGGCCCCGCTAAGCATAGTGACATTTTTCAATTGATCTCGGACAGACAAGGGTTGGGCCGGTCTCTGAGATAGGAAGAACAAATTCAAAACGGTAGTCATTCGAGACATGTAGATAAGTTAAATGAATTAATGGTTTTCCGCAGGGTTGTCAGGTAGCTTGTTCCATTGTATTGTATTTATCTTTTTAAGTATATAAATATAAAATAAGTAAGTAAATATTTTATTTTATAATATTGTTAATGTTGTTGTTACAATTGAATAATATATTTGTTAACTTGTTTTTCTTCCAATGAAACATTCTCGGAGATAATATGCCACGATAATGACAATATTATCGCCATCTGTTACACAGACCTTCATAAAAAGTAGTGTAGTGAACAAATGTGATTATATAAATTTATGGTTACATACATACATACATTTATACTCACGCCACTTGCATTACAGTAGGCAGAGATCGCGTACAACGATACAAACACACTTCCCTAGCTTTTTTTTCATGCACGCTAGTTGATTACGGGCACTATTGACCTGACCTTCCTTCACTATATCACCTGTTTGGTCCAAGTATATTCATTTAAGTCGTCTCCTACAAACTATTATAAATATACATTTGCCTTATAAATTTCTTTTCGTCAATCGTCTTTCGTCAATGCTTTCTACGTGTCCAACCTAAGCATTACTTTCTCAATTTTACCTTATATATATATATTATTTCACAATTTATCCTTTATCATAGCTTCGTCGAAATCACCGAGTGCCGATATGGAGGCACCATCACGTGTCGGTACCCACGGGGGTGAAAAGTGGTTCTTACACATGACAAAATATATTTATAATCATGTATGTATGTCATTAGATATCAAATTTTGAATTGCTTTCAAACTTTCTTCTCAGTAAGGTCATATTCAAGCTGCAGAGTTTTCTGAGGACGATATTCAATATTTTTTTGAAAGTTTAAATAAAAATGTAGTTGATTTATTTTTAATTGTATACTTTAATACTAAACTCTCCTTCGACAAGATAGCACATATATAAAAGCATATAATCGATATAGATACACATAGATAAATAAAAAGACACACATAAGCGAATTAATATTATTATTTACGGTTCATATATCATATTTCTGATAACTGAACCATGGAACGAAAATAACATTCAATGAATATGTTGTTTGAAGTATGTAATTAGAATCTAAAAAATATAACCTCGACTAAGTCAACATTAATTTAAATGTTGACACTAAAATGAAAAGAATCTAAGGATAAATATATATTTTATGTCATATAATTTACAAAATATGTAAATTATATGACATGAAATAGAATTGTATTGTAATATTTTGTCGATCATTGATAACATTTAACTAACGATAAATGTTATATAAATTAAAACGTTCCTCAATTAATTGGTGTAAGTAAGAATCAATATATAGTATTAAACATTCAACATAAAGTCGTTTTCTCTTTTTTAATAGATAGAGCGATTGAACAGGTATGTACGTTTACCTTTATAATATAACTAGCTGACCCGACAGACGTTGTCCTGTCAAATGTCTCAAATGTCATGTTGTATCGCTGTATGTAAAAAAAAGATTTTTCCGCTTTTCGGTTGAAAACGGCTTTGTCGGGAAAGATTCGATCGTCTTGGTCGCGGCATTATTAATTAAACTTCACTTCACTTCAATCCACTTGTTAATTATTTATTTAATAGAAATAGTTTTAATATTGATTTCTTACAAATATCAAATTGTCATCCATACGTCATTACATAGCTGTCATTTTACGTCAATTACATAGCTGTCATTTGCGTTTTGTTATTCCAAGTCTGATTCTTTTTGTAATACCACGTTTTATAGTGACTGACGTTTCATGTCAAGTCACACAGGAACGCTGTCGAACGGGATAAAAAGTATCCTATGTCCGTCTCCTGGCTCTAAGCTACCTCCCTACCAATTTTCAGCCACATCTGTTCTGCCGTTCTTGAGTTATAAGTGGTGTAACTAACACGACTTTCTTTTATATATATAGATAACATAACATAACATACAATAATGTCATAAGTCACCCACGTGTTTTGTCAATATCATCAATTTTCAATTGATTACTACAGTTTTATTTTTATTTTTTTAATTCAATCAATTTTAAAAGCGTGGTTTTTTTAGTTTTTCTGTAGTGTATATTAGCATTGCATCCGTGCGAAGCCGGGGCGGGTCGCTAGTATAAAATAAAATATATTAGAATGAGTATTATTTGTCTCACTGTTAGTGAACTATTTCAAATAGCAACAACTCAAAATATTCGAAATCTTAATCTCGCGGCAATCTCGAGGAGTTAATCATACTTAAAGTTCCGAAGACCCGGCCAGGCGGACAAACGCTTCTATCTCTGGGAAGCTTTTAATCTGTCGAATAAAGTTCCAGATGACTGCTGATAAAAAACACCGATATCATATTTCAAAAGATCAGCTCTTCATATCGCTAGAGGCGCCTTTAATGGATTGGTCTGATCACGTTTTGATTCTGTGTCGATTACTCTTTAACGCGTAGTGATATCAATCCTTGTAAAGTCGGTTGACAGTATATCTGAAAGTTTTTTTATGTTTAAAATTGTTTGAATATTATAAATTGATTTCAATATCGACGACCTCGAACCTCGACCTCTAGTCGAGTGGATAGTACACAGGTTTTAAGGTATCGCCATCTTTGAGGTCCCGGGTTCGAATCCCGGTGGTGATGTGTGTGTGATGAATTCGAATGCATTTGTACCTTAGTCATAATTGTTGAAATATACATACATTTCTATCAATATATTATATTTATCTCTATCCGTTATCCTAGATCCCATAACACAACTCTTACAGAGCTTACTTTGCGCTACGCTAATTGGTGGAAATGTAATAAACACTTAAAATGTAATAATGAATGTTATAATTTAAGCTTATTGTAATTTATAATATATAAACAGTGTAAACATCAATTTTGCATGCCGACCGCGATCAATTATGTAAGATTTATCAAATTCATCCATGGTATATACAAATTAATATTATTCTAATGATGAAGATTATATGTTTTTATCCATATGACTTGGACGAAAAAAATAGTAGGTACTCGTATACTAGCGACAAATGTAAGAACAAATTTATTATAAAATAGATATTTCACTCAATCAATTATGTAGAAGGTTCTAATTAACATAAAAGTCGCTAAGTCTACACAAATATATCTACAAGGAAGCAAGAAGCCACTGGATAATGATAGTGCAAAACTGAATATTTGTCTTTTCATAGAATTTATTTCGCTTAATTTCTTTACCTTTATTAAATACTAGCGGACCCGACAGACTTCGTCCTGTCAAAAAGATTTGTACAGTGGCCGTTTTTTGTTCCTAATTATTTTATAGATAATGTCGCATAGCCAACCAAATCCCAAAAAAATTCTAAATGACCTATTACATTTTGTGCTATTTCAATTTTGGAACGTGACATTAAAATTCCAACGTTGTATTCTGTGCTCCAACGCACGCACGCACACTGTTTTGATAGATATGATTGAATTTCAACTATATGTAGCGTTAATAAAGCGCAAATTGACTCTTTGATGTTAGGAACACACCTTCATTGCTTAGACAACAGTGAGTGCTTGCAATATGAACTTTATACAATAACAATAAAGCTCAATTCGACTATACGTTTTAGTTAGAAAACGTTTGCATGGGAAAATAAAAGGGCTGTTTTTAGGGTATTTCCGATAATTATTCGAATTTTCCTCATTGTAAAAACCCTCCTTGAACTTCAACGAACATTAACAAAAAAGAATTGGCCAAATTGACCTGGATTGTTGAGTTATGAGCTTACCAACACATTTTGCGATTCATTTTTATAATATAAGAAGATTACGCGTAATCGTCATATTTAAATCCTCGACATAACTAGATTTCCATTTGCATTCCGTTTAACTATAAACATTAATTAATACCAGCCTTAAACGATATCATCAGTCAGGCTTTTACTGCCGTTAACTGTGTACCAATTTTGGAACCAAACCAAACCTGAGCCGAGTTCATGATAAGAGATTTGCTAATATGACTAAGAAAAATAAATAGGACTTAAAACCGTATTACAAAATAACTTAAACTCAAATCTTTGCTGAGTTAAGTTAGAAAGTGATGGCATCATGTGAGCTCAATAGCACCCTCTCTTTCTCATTGTACTTTTAGATTACGATCTTTACTGTGCATCAATATTTGCGTAGATTCTTTGGATTCGTCGTATCTCTCAGGAATTAACATGTAGTTATTAATCTATGACATGATACTGCGGCGGAAGCAGCGAAAAGCCTCAAAAGGAGCAAATGCTATCTTTTGTATTTGTGCCTTTTATGGCAGATACATTATGGCGCATAGGACCAGAGGGCTATCGCACTAATAAATCGCAACCGAAACGCAACCGAACCGTTCGGCTTAACCAATCCGAACGCCACAATATCACGTCATCTGTTCGATGACGTGATATTATAGCTCTCGGATTGGTTGAGTGGAACGATTTGGTTTCGTTTCAGCAGCGATTTGTTAGTGCGATTGCTTGCCCCCCTGACTTATCGTAATCACCACATCACATCATAACATACTCATCGTTTAAAGATATTTCTTTCCGTTTAGTGGAGGCTGAAATACAATGGTATATGGCTAGATTTGGATCCAATGTGGCAGTTCTATCATATTCTATCGCAAATGGGTCATACACAAAAATAAAAAAAAAAGCGTTCACTTACTTTAACGCTAACTTAGTATTTACTTAACTTGCTTAGTTTTCTAATTTATGAAAATCACATTTATGTCCATTTAATTATATAAAAAGGAAAAATAAAAATATTCAATTAGTTATTTAAATTTAACTTTATCATTATAAAATTCTCCTCCTGTAGACTGTTCAGATACTGAGTACAGATCTTTGGAGGGCAATAAAAAATACTTTTGTGGTTTTAAAATAACAGGTATTTTTATTATAATGACATGTATGTATGTAGGTACACACTTAATGAAGATTTTCAGAAATAAGTGTGTTAATTATTCATTTAAAATAAATAAAAATGTTGTTCTAAATTTTGACATCTTTCCTGTAGACTAAAAAATAAACGATTATTTTTTTCGTAACAGATCGCATATTCAACTTTTATTTTTTTGTTGGTAACACTGAGTCACGCATCAGTTGCCGGTTGAATGCTGAGAAGAAAGTCCTATACGTTTTGATAAAATATTATTATAATTAAATACACAAGTTTATGTCAAACATCAGTGCATCTTCTTTAGTGATTTATTGCAAAGTAATTATGACTGTTTCTTATGTTAAACTACTTTGGCATTATGTGATTTAAGAACTAGTTTATAACTGTGCCATTGTTAAGATTCTAACCTTAAATTTTGATTGTATTATTTTTTTTTTGTTTCGTTTGTCTCTTCTGTAGAAATCTCTTCTGCAGATATCATGTCTACAGAAAAGATAAATTCTACAGAAGTGAAATTTAGACTTTTGTGTTCATTCTTTTGATAAGTTGGTATTTAAATAAGCTTTATTATATGTCTTGACTTATTAATTTCAAGTATAAATGTACATAGTTTATTGTTTATCACTTGAATGCTACTGAATTAATTTTGATGATTTAGAGTATTACCGACAAATAACTATCAACTTTATTCAAAACTAGCTTTGTTTTGCTTTATATAAAATTTTCCCGCGAGGTAAGTTGACGTAGGCAAAGTCACGGGCGTGCGATAATATAAAAATTATAACATTTTGAATCGATTGCGTGACTTTTATTTTGTGCGTTTTCTTTTTCGAGTGTTTTGTGTATGACCCAAATGCGTTAAAGTTGCGTTGTATTGAAAATATCATGATAAAATTTTTGTAATAATTTATAGAAAATATGAAACACAATATTATATGATTTTCAAACTTATCCGAGACAGCCCTAACAAGTGATCTAAATTTAATTCTCATTTAACGTGTGATAAGCAACGCCGAACCATCCTTGTTAAGATTGTCATATATGTAGAGGTAAAAATATGAAAGCTTAATTGCAGTTTAAACGTAACATGCAAGTTATTTAAAGAATGTCATTTTAGCCAAATTTATAAGCGATAATAATAATACTAGCAACATTAACGAAACAATACACAATTAAAATAAGGTAGAAGTTGGTTCATGGCTGTTACTAACCGGAATAGTTGCGTGAATTGAGATCAACTACAATACTGATCGACTGAATCGGATGGATGGACATTGCTAGCTCGTACATGGTTGCTTAGAATACACAGGAACCATATGTACTATAATTATATGACGTGAAAGGTCACAAAGGACATCTCGCACAAGCTCCAGGTCATCGCAGAATGCTAGGTATATACTGGTCAGAAAAAATCCAACGAGCAACTTTGGAATCGTTGTAATGAAGTCTGGATCGAACAGCAGATCAACCGCCGTTAATGAAGTTGGATAGGCCACACTCTCCAAAGGGATCAAACTACGGACTATCATTAGTGATGCAAAAGTCATTGGAAAAACATGGAACGAAATCAAACGCAAAGCTTAAGACCGTAGGCAATAGAGACTCACTGTGGACGCCTTTTGCCCCAGTTAAGGGACAAAGGATCTTAATGATCAATGACATGTACTATAAGCGACTGTGACAACTTACCATCAGGTGGACAGTCTGGTTGTTTGTCAATATATAGTAATAAAAATAACGGAACCAGCTTATAACTAAATCCTAATAATATCTAAAGTACCAGGTAGCTAAGAGTAAGTGACCATCTCGATTAGTGAAATGAGTCATCAGCCGATTGAATCACTTAAGCTTAAAAAAAAACACTCCAAATTTTGTATTTTCATACGAGTAAAAAAATACTCTTCAAGCAAGCTCTCTCACTAAAATGTACAGATACGTTAACCAAAAAAACTAACCTATGCAAAACTAAGCTACCACTTAATTAAGTGAACCTGGACATCGAAACTCCCGGAACATTCCACGCGAAAGCCGGGACGTTATCGCCGTACAGTCGCGGGATGTCGCCTGCCGAAATTCCCGCACAATTTCCCTAACGGTGCATTGTAATTTTCGCGAATTTGCGGGCACCTGAGGGACTCGCCGATAGTATTGGAACTGACACTATCGTTCGGCCGCCATTTTTAAAGTTTCAAATTAAGCGACACTATCTCCGCATACAGCGCTTTTGTTTGGCTGTCATAATACTCAGAGTTTCCTGTTTATAAAAGCTGTCGCTTTGTTCCCAGTTTTCATGCGGGAGCTACTTAAGTGAGTGAAATGTTAGTATACACAATAATATCAGCTCCGCTTCTGTTTTGTTCTTGCTGCGTTGCGGTTTCCTTTCGGTAAATGGAAGTTAAATAAATAAGCGAGAATGATTTTAAATGCAACGTTTCAGTTTTAGAGGCATGGAAGTCTATATTTTAAAGTAATTTCAACTTATATGTTGATCTCGGGAATGAGTCATAAAAATTGTATATTTATTTACGATAAAGAAAAAGATAAGGTAATATAAGAAAAATATATGAAATAGGTCTTAATTTTGGCCAAGTTCTAAGTCGGGCCAATTAGTACATTTTTTTTCAAACGACGAGGAATATCTGAAGTTTCATTACTCCTAATGGTAAATGTTTATAAGATTCAAGGTAGCTGCTTAACTATTGAAGATCTAATCCAATCTCCTATTTTAAATTATATTTGTACCCCATCACTGCTTCATATATAATACCATCCATTGAACTTTCTATACTCAAAATTAAAATCAAAAATGTTAATCCTGTTTTCCACACCATAAGTCTTCCTGAATATCTGTTTATCTTTTATATATATGAACTATCTATCATATATATGATCAAATTAAATACGCATACAAAGCTTCCGAAATCAATAATAAAAAAAAACACTATTAATAGTCAAAGCACTCTTTTATACCATTGAATAAATTAAGAAAATATTTTTGTCCATGGTGACGAAAAACTTGTTCGTTTTCGACAGCTTCTTCTGTTTAAATCGTTGATCTTATAATAAGTAATATGTTGATCTTATGTTGCTTACAGCAATGCATCCATCTTCACAAATATCATTATGGAAATTGGAATTGAAACTAAAAATAATTATCTTGCATAGTCTTTTTGATTGAAGTCAAATGAGGCTCTGCTCATTTATCTAATTACACGTAAATTCATAAAAAATCTAGATACTAAAATTCTAGATACTAAAAAATCTTTTTTATTGTATTCATGCAATTGCTTAAAATGACTCCATAATGTGAAAACAATTGACAAATGCATGAAGCAAATGGTATTCTTGGGCTAAAGAGCCCCATTTTCAAATGTAACTTTTTAAATATTTTTATGCAAGTGGCCAGTTCCGGGAACTTTTAGTTAATGTCAGGAGGTATGGAAGGTTATTAATGTCAGGGAGGATAGGAGGTATCAGGCGTTCAGTAAACTTTTAGGTATATCAGCATTTATTTATTTATCACAAACTACTTCGCTCATTTGCTCCAGATATTAATTCATAGAAAAGTGTAAGTGAACTCCAAGTGTAGTCCATAGGCACTTTGGACCCTCGGCTCAGTCCCGGAGAGAGCATTTATGTTTTAAACCAAAATTAATAACAAGTACGACGCACTGAAGCACAGAATAAATCATCATAGATCCTACTGAACTAAATTTCTGAACTTCGTGGAATTTAGATATGAAATTCAGATAAATTTTAATTTAATTTAATACCATCACATAACTCGAAGGACGTAAATAAACTTAAATTTACGATACCTGTAACTTATTTGAGACTATGCGATTTAAATATAGATAGAGATAACTTAAGGTTTTAAATTATTAAAGAACTAATAAGTCCTTTATATATGAATATAAATTTACGTAAACAATAAAATGGTTGAGTGTGTCACTTTTTCAAAGGCACGTTCAAAGTCATTACCTAATGTAATAGTGGAACACAATACCCTATAAAGGCGCAAGGATCCTGTATCATAAAGATTGAAATAAGATTGGATACTTACGGGGCTTCTATAGACGTTCCCTTTGTTATCACTAGATAGATCGGAACTATAGCAACCGTGTCGACTGACCTAGAAACTTAGCGCGTATAAAGAGAGTGAAATATGATACAATTTAATTAGGATTATTAGAAAATTTAAGTATAGTGTTAGAAGGCACATACAAAATAATCCACATACGATTAATATTAATAATTTAATAATAATGTTATTAATCAAATCAAATACCTATTTAAATTCACAAATATCCATTTACAATATTAGCTTTGTGACAATGTTTCCTTAACGAGCAGAGGTCCGAAGACTTTGATGCTCGAAAATGGAGTAATTGCTTGCTTTTTTTCCATCTGGAGAAGAGAGGCGAATCAGTCACAACCTACCCAGGATACCCTCGCCGCCATGTGCAGCGAGGATTACGTTAGACCCCATGTCCATCAGGGTGGCCTGACACGCATGACTTACTATCAAACTCATCTTGAGCTGTTAGTCCTATTGATCCTACGTCTTCAAATCTTGACGGGACACGGCCATTTCAACGGCAGGCTATTTAGGCTGTCGTTAGCTGATAGCAGTAGTTGCCCTTGTGGGGAGTGCGAGGACGAGGACCTGCATCATGTTTTGTGGGACTGTAGTCTATACATTGAGGCGCGTAGGGATCTTTTAGATAAGGTGAAGGTGGTAGAAGTTGGACCAGTGTATTACTGTCACCTCGTGGCAACGGAGGAGAACTTCCGGCGACTGCGAGACTTTGCGCATAGGTGGTACAAGATTAGGAATGGACTCTGAGGTGAATAAAGAAGACGGTGGAAATCCGAAGATGGGAGAATAATGAGGAAGACAAAGTCAGCGGTACACCAACGGTGGGCACGCTGCGACCAGGGGAGAACCGAAGGCGTAATGTGTGTCGTCCGCCCCTTCAGGGGAGAAGGACATTAGGGGCGATGAAGACAGATTTTAAATAACTTGTAGGGAGTCAAGAACTGCGTGCGGCCAAAATGCGATCAGCAGATTCCGCACGCATCTCCCGATGCTTCGGCCCGTAAAACCAAGACAGGGTGATAGGGCCATGGGAGGTTGGTGGGATTGATCCTACGTCTTAAAGTAATGGAAAGTGCTTCCTTGTGCGAGAGCGTATTTATAGCCATCCTTGGTTGACCAACTGTTACGAGTGACGCTCTAATTGCCATATACTCGCCATGTGATTGACTTAAACTGACAAAATCAGTAAACGGACCACCTATTTGTGTGATTATCTGTATCTACAAAATCATCATCATCATCATCATCTTTTAAGATTATAAGGTTACGAAACTATTTGCAATGCTAGCCGCTTTTTGTACGCTGATAATATTAAAGTAATTGACATTTTTGGTGAGATGCTGAGTAAGAATAAATTATATGTCGGTTACGGAAATTCCTAAGAATTACATCTATGCGAAGTGTCCGGACAGTAGTAACATAACTGGCAAAATGTGGGTGTAAAATAATTAAAAAAATATACTTGACCTCCCACGTCTCTTCAAGTATATATGGCCCTCTTTATGCGGCAGGACTGCATCGCTCTCTCTCCTAAAGGGGCCATCAGCCTAGTAATTTGTCTATATGGTTCTTAGAACTTAAATATAAGACTAGGTCTTGTCGGTAGGCCGTCGTAGGTAGATCGTAACACTTGCCGCTGCGATGGTATCCTGGGTACCTTTCGTACTCCTTAGTGAATATTCCAAGACTCTCTCTCTCCTACGAGAAAAAAAATTACGAGTGGTTTAACTAGGCCACATAAGATACCTATATTCATATGTTATAGTTGCGACAAAAAATGAAGAAATTTCTAAATACATGAAAAGTTGTAAGCTATAATTTTTTCTATGTTTATGTTCTTAATTTTCTGGGAAGAAAGAATTGTTTTTAAGTTTATTGTTATCCATTATATTTTAACCATTAATATAATAATGGATAACAATAAATCGCGTGGTTCGATACCATTCCTGGACAAATTGTCAACTGCATTCGTTTCGATTTCAAGCGGCTATCTCTTTTTTAATTTATATTTATTTATCTTTATTTATTTCAACATCTTCGGAAATTAACGTAAGATATATTACTATTATCGCTTGAGGCAGGGATGTTATCGCTAGTCTCCGATCGCCGATTGAAAAAACCTGATCGAAACGTTGTTAATTTCTGAAGTAACGTGTTCAAATAAAGTGAAATATAACCTATATCCTTTTGACGATGAAAGGTATTTACATGGCGCAAGGCAGACTGGGTGTCCGTAATTAAACTATTATAAAAACATCCGTAGACATATTTTTTTTCATATCTTCTATACTATATAATTATCTAACATGGTACGTGTATCTGCAAATAAAGATATTGATTTTTTAAAATTTCATTCGAAACGTAACAAACGCGATCACCGCGCACGTTTTCATACAGAACAAGTTAAGAAGCAAAAACAGTACTTGCATTACCTGTGCACAGTCACTTGCGAATGTTTGCTCAAACAGACAATGTTAGGACAAGAAATTATTAGGATAGCAGATATTGAAGATGACTACTGAGGCTTAAAATCAGATAGAGTAAATCATCCATCATTCTTTTACACTGAAGGCAGTCGCCTTCAGTGGAAAATGATGTGCAGTCGAACACTAAATGAGATAAGGTGATTAAGCTTTAGTGAACCAAGTTGGTCCAGTGCGGATCAGTCTTCTTCACACCCTTGAATTTCTACATAGGTGCCTCACGATTTAGGTTGCCGTACGATGTTTTTCTTCAACATAGGAGTGCAAAATATATACCTGATAAGAGAGCCAATACCGAGATCATGGCTCCACTGACGTTCATGATATGATATGATAACATAAAAGACATTTTTTCAGCCAACTCTAGATGTGGTATTCTAGCAGAACCTTACGCCGCAAACGCATTCTGGCAACCATCTTGGGTAAGACCGCGACACACTTTCTTATCCATTCTGCGTTTGGAATCGGCGCCAATTTACCCATTCATGAATTTGGGAGGAAACAAATCAAAACTCCGCACAAACAATAGACAATAAATCTTCGGAGCAATTTGAGATTGGATCTGCGAATCGGGGCAGGTACAGCTTATCTTATAGTGACGGGTTATTTGTTCCGAATGCGTACGCGAGCCGTGCTGATGGTAATCCGAGAATAATAAGTTTATATCAATATCTTTCTATAGAATGGTATTTAATTCTTTCAGAATATGCTGATGATTGATCGGATACCTTATGGTATATGCCCACACATAACATATTTTAATGCAGTCATGTTTGTATATACTTGTACACACGAAAAAAAATATTTACATTCTTATTACTGGTGAATATTTTAAAATTAAAAAAAACATAAACGGGCTTCCAAATTATATCTTTTTGTACACACTTAAGCTAATAAGTAAAAATGATTGAATTTGACACCATCTGTAAAGGACAGTTCAAACCTGTCTTTGTAGGAGGCCGGACGGATCTTCTCCGGCCGGATAGTTGGCGCCGACTCCAAAAATAGATAATTAGGAATTAATTATTCAGTAGATTGTTCTTTAATGCTCGTGCTTTGAAGTAATTAAAATATTCCTGTTTTTGATGTCGGTCGTACTTTTTTATTACTTTTTAGTTAGTCTTTGATAATTTTCTTAGAAATCACCGAATAATTTTCCACTATGAGACAAAATAACGATAGTCTAAAACTTATCGTAACTATTTTAACAGCTAAATACACTGTTTAGATCTGTATGACCGTTGGTGATTTTTGAGTCCAACTAGTAATAATATTGTCAACATAATCTATGTGTTCACAAATTTATTGATGGCAATTAGATAACAAAAAAAAATTATCTTGTATCATAATAACTTCCTACTTGAGGTACTTGTAATTAAAAATATAATTGAGGTAGGAGTACAATTAGAATTAAATTACGATTATGTACGAATTAAGAAAGAGGTTAATGCACAGAGGAAGCTGCGCGGTCTATCCTCGGCCGCATTCGATTTATCTACCGCAGTGCCTCAAGACGAATGATCGATTCGTGCGTGTTGCCAGTGATGTTATATGGAATTTCTTTGCGTAATATAATCGTAAAAAATGAGATCTACAGAACCAAGGTCAAAGTCATCATCGTGCTATGTAAGGACATCGAAGTCATTGACCACGTGGTCGTATCGAGTTAATTTGAATAATTATTATCTTTAAAACTACGCAACGGATTTTGATGCGGTTATTTAACAGACGAGTGATATATATAATAACATCTATTGAATAGTGGAGAAATACTGTTATTGCACAGGTTTCTAATGTGATGTCGTAAATAATCACATTTTTTCATACACATTGAAAAGGTCTATAGAAAATTCTGCGATGGTATATGTCTATCTCTTATTCCACAATAACATTTTTTTCGTTTACTTTTTCTAGTATTTTTAGTATTTTAAACTATAATTTATCATATACAATGTTCACAGTTTTTCTGTAGTGTATTTAATATCAGCATTGTACTCGTTGTCGTACTCATGTGGTTTGAAAGAGGATATCGTGACAAGAATAGAGAAAGGGATGCTTGGGTGGTTTGGGCATGTGGAACGGATGGATGAAAGTAGACTGACCAAAATGATTTATGAAGCTGGAGTGAATGGAGATACGGGACGAGGAAGACCTAGGCGAACATATTTCGAACAAATCGAAAGTGTCCTCAAAAAAGGCCAGGTCAGAAGTACCCGCAATCGTCGAGCATGTATGAGGAATGTTATGAAAGTAGATGAAGCGAAAGAGATATGTAAAGACCGTAGCAAGTGGAAAGACGTAATCTCTGCCTACCCCCATGGGAAAAAGGCGTCAGTGTATGTATGTATGTATGTATTGTACTCGTGCAAAGCCGGGGCGGGGCGCTAGTAGTACATATAATAAAAATATTTATATGTCTTTAGTTTAAAATTACAAAGTAAATATGAATAATAAAACACTATTTTGTTGCAATGTTTTTGAATAGCGTTCTTTATATTAATGAAAGAAAAATAAATTAACGGCAATTAATACTACAAACAAATAATAATTTTATACGGAATTAAATAATATACACCGGCACCATAGTCTAATTCAACACTCGCAGAAACTTCAACCCAACCTTGATTAAAAAGGTTTCACTGGAATATTTCAAATTTAATTGAACAAAACTTGCGAATTTCAAATTCAAAAATGATGTTCCGCAGAATATTGTGTGTCCAATTTAATATCTACAGAATTTGATTGATTTTAAATTAATTAAGATATAAATATTGTCCAGTTGTTGGGTTCGCAGATGGAACTTTCGCGGTCTTCTTTGCTGACGAAGTTTTATTGACTAAAATTTCCATTTGAAACCCGGGAAATGGTTGATATACACATGGTTGAAAGATAATATACTGGGGCCATATATAACGAGTCGACTATTATCATCATCATCACTACATAGTATATATATATATATATATATATAATAGCCAAAGATATTTTATTACAAGTGTATACATACTATAAACTGAAAGATATTTTCCCCAGCCTATTATTTTAGTTTATTTAAAAATATATAAAACTTTTATATGTTAGAGATTGTGTTGACGTGCTATGCATATAAATAAAATTAGACTGTCGTTTGTCTATCTGTCTGTTTGTTCCAGTTAATCTCTGAAATAGTTGGACCGACTTTGTTGGGACTTTTATTAGCAGATAGCTTGCGTAACAAAGAGCAACTTTGACTACTTTTATTTTAGAAAACTAAAGTAATGTTGCCATCTCCAAATACTGAGCAGTACCGCATGTATCTCCTGCGCATACCACTTAATATAAACATGCAAAAACAAAAAAACCTAAATATAAATTAACTTTTTTGTTGAATTTCGCACGGACAAAGTCGCGTGTACAGCTAGTTTATAATATAATAAATATGCCACCATTAGAATTCCATCACCAGCACTTCATACAAACATGTATTACTTTTTTGTGCAGTTGAAAGGGTTTCCTGTTAAGCTCGAACATATATGAAAATGTAGAGTTAGATAAGTTAAGTACTTTTTTGTTAGAAGTACTACATCAAAAAATGTTTCGTTTCCAGAATTTTACTAATTATATTTATTCTTCTACAAATATTGCAATGTCGTGATGAGTTAGCAATTATATAAAAGTACATATCGCACATATTACATATAACACGGCTTATGACAAAACACATGCAATATGCTTATAGTTTGTATTATTAAAACATGTCAAAATTTATTGCATATTGGAGTTTCTGACATGCGAGTAGCCTACCATCCATGTGCTTAATTCAACACAATGCCACCTGCAATCGCAGCTCCCGCAGCCAGTCCATAATCCGTCCAAAACACCCCAACAGAATTAAACTTAATATTGTCATAAACGGGCACTTAAAACGCAGAAGTCAAAAGTCCACTTAAGTCGGCGCGGCGCCGCGCGACTTAGCAGATAAAATGACATAGCATGAAAAATGACTGCCGCGGAGCGCTGTGAGTTATCGCCACGAACTGTACCGATGTTTCTCCTATTGTGATGGGGTTTAATGGTGGAGCCTCTAATGTATTCTGTGACGGGAATAATTTTAGGCGAGCTTATTTCATATTAAAGTAAGGTTATATAATTTTTTCTGTGCATGCAGCTTCGGGGTGATTCCACGTGAGATAATTTTAAATAAAAGATGAAGACAATAAAACATGTTCTAATAATATGAATCTAAATCTAAGATAAAACAATGTTAACTAAAGACTTCTAAACTATTGAATATGTACTCAAAACTAAATAAATGCCGAGTTTGTCTTCAAATTGAAAGCAAAAACTGTCAAATTACAACCCTAGACAACGGCTAGCATAAAACGAATGTTGGTTGTAGAAGCAATGGCGCTCGATAGATTACTGTACAGTATTCCTCATACGCTAAGTAGGGCTGTCGATACCTAGCATCAATAAATATTTTTTTAGTAAGGAAAAAGTGATTAGTGTCTTCACTTCTTAAAACTATACACCACTAAATATTATTGTCCAGCTCTGAGGTGATAGCTTGACCTAGAGTCAGACACTCAAATTAGAGCGGCAGCTGGGATATCTTTAACTGAAATTTCAGATCGATGTGGATTCTATTTCAAAAGTATTATGCATTGGACTAATTTAGTAGAAGACGAGCAAGCATTTATTTCATGTTAAACTCACGGATTAGACTGGTGTAACGAATTGAACTAAGAAATTACAATTAAAAACTTTGAAATTAAATCTTCCCCGGATGGTAGAGATTTACTATCTTTGGTGATAGATATCGTGAGTTATAAAGATTGAATCTCCATCCAGACACAAGCTTCAAAAGCCTTTTGTTCGACCACTTCATTAACGTGATTAAAGCGTTTAAAGGAAAAAATACAATCTAACAAGGAACACAGACGAAATCCTCTAATAAATTAACTAAAAGCGCTGTTTGTTACCAGTGGGGGGCAATAATTCCTAATTAGACGGTGCCGAGGACAATTAGCGCCTGTTTGCGACTTCTTGTATATTGACTGGGATTCCCTGAGACTTCTCGAATCACCACGATTCGTTTCGCCGACTTATAAAAGTAATTTGCTGGCGAATCTTAATGACACTCTCAATTCACAAAAGATGAAGTAATTTTATAAAAATTACTTTATTCCTTTGTCACTTTTTATATTTAAACAAATAAATCTTTAGGTCTACTATTTTCTTGAGTGAAAACTCTATAGTGGAATGAACCTTTTAAAATTCCTTAGGATGACAGGGGCGAATTCATTTATCAAATCTAACTTGCTCAGCTCTATTAGGACTTAATTTGAATACAGTTTTCTATCAAAAGTTTTTTCAGGTCATAATAAAATTGCAGAATTTAAATTTAGAACTGATATGTATAGATATCTTCTTTATACTATCATTCTTTGTAATAAAGACGTATTTGAACTCAATGCAAGTAATATATAATGCTTTAATAATTTGCTATTGACTTTCATCTTCGATGAACATGAAAAATATTGAAAAATATTTTCCCTTAAAGTAAGTATCAAAATTTTAAAACTTCAGCATACTGTGTATTTAAGACATTATTAATATGTAAATAGGTATAATAATATGATGTATCAACCTTATAAATAAACATTTTAAACAAAATTATTAAGTCTCGCCGGCAACATTTTGTTTAAAAAATATACGAGAAATCACAACGTTCCCATCACAAATACCTCTATAATTTCCTGTCGTCAGTGTCATGCCGTGTCTGTTCTTGAAAACATCTTCAAAAAGAATACCTTTGTATATTTCAACATCCAACTTGGAATATTTTATATCACATTCAATTTGGTCGATGTCACTTCTATCTAGAATCGTTAATCATATTTAGAAGGTGAATAAAATATTGGCAAACATTTTGTAATTTCGAAATACTATACTCAGTTTAGTCTGGGAAGAGTTTAGTATCGGAGAAATTGGGGCAGGGTCCTTAATTAAAATTAATCATTGTTGTTGATATTGTTTTATTACGAACAATGTTTTATATATTTTAACTAGTTACCCATTTTTAGATTACACTTACATTTATATTTCAACATCTACAGTCATTGAAATGTATTAAGGACCAATTTAACAATTTAATTATCTTATTAATGTTGCTTTCTATAATTGATGTTTCAAATTTAGATTAAAAGTTTTAAATTAATCTCAATAATTTCAAATATTAACAAAAATTACTGTTTTAATTTTTTGTTGGTGTTTTTAGAAAGAAAGAAAGAAAGAAAGAAAAACGTTTATTGGTCCTAACAATACATATACAAGTTACACATATAATAATGTTTAAAATTAGCCCAATTAGGCTATTGCCTCAGCATATGCCACAGTGACAGATGTGGCACTGTGGCGCTGGTATTCTGGCAACGCCTGCAAACAATACAATTCTACAAGGCACATGACATCAAAAACAAACAAAACACGATTCATCGCTAAGCCAATAATGCAGGCACACAAAAAGCAAACACAAAACACAACAATATAGGGTATATGGGAAAAACTTTAAAACAATGATATAAAAAGAAAGGCAGACAAGACTGTATGAATAAATTCTCTTTACACGAAGTTATTATAAGTCCGTGGTCATTGTGGTAGCTAGCTACAAATAAGATTAATCTGTGATTATGTTGTTTTATATCAAAGATTTTTTCTTAAAATTCATCATTAAATTATGATATCATTCAGCAACCATGTGCAGCATTAATAATAAATTCTTATTATGCTAAAAATAAAATATGAAATACTATAATACGCAACACAGAACAACTAGCCATTGTAATACAAGATATCAAAAATGAAAATCAATCTGTAAGTATATTTCTAAGATTTCTGCAAGTGTAATAAATACATTTTAACAAGCTTATTAAAAGAGGTAATTGTTTTCAGATCACGCATAGGCGGTGGGAGATCATTCCAGCATCGCGAAGCAGCAAATCTATCAAAATCTTTTTATGTGCATAACCCTTTTGTTCATAATCAAGAGTCAATAAAAAGAAATTTTAATCGTTTCACTGAATTGATCCATTGGCTGATGTCTATTCTGAAAGTAGAGTGTGGATTAATTTGATCCCATTCTATGAGGTAACGGTTGGTTAGGTCTGAAGGAGGTCGCAACACTCCATTTACCTTTTCCACCTTCATTACCATTACCATTTTTTACCTCCATTTCCTACAGAACAAACATTCAGAAATACTTAATTTATTTATAACTAGCGGACCCGACAGACTTCGTCCTGTCAAAAAGATTTGTACAGTGGCAGTTTTTTGTTCCTAATTATTTTATAAATAATGTCGCATAGCCAACAAAATCGCAAAAAAAGTCTAAATGAACTATTACATTTGGTGGCTATTCAATTTTGGAACGTGACATTAAATCCTCCAACGATGTATTCTGTGCTCTAACGCACGCACGCACACTGTTTTGATAGATATGATTGAATTTCAACTATATGTAGCGTTAATAAAGCGCAAATTGACTCTTTGATGTTAGGAACACACCTTCATTGCTTAGACAACAGTGAGTGCTTGCAATATGAACTTTATACAATAACAATAAAGCTCAATTCGACTGTACGTTTTAGTTAGAAAACGTTTGCATAGGAAAATAAAAGGGCTGTTTTTAGGGTATTTCCGATAATTATTCGAATTTTCCTCATTGTAAAAACCCTCCTTGAACTTCAACGAACATTAACAAAAAAGAATTGGCCAAATTGGTCCAGGCGTTGTTGAGTTATGAGCTTACCAACACATTTTGCGATTCATTTTTATATATAAGAAGATATTATCAAAAGAAAGTAGCAAGGAAGTTTTGGAACTTAAAAGTCTGGGCTATAATTGTATTCTGTGTAAATGGAAATATAATTATAATTGTCCTGATCACATTCATTGGTGAAGTCGGTGCATCATGTCTTCACCTTCCATTCGTCTCTATCATACGTCAAGTTAGCACTAAAATTACCCATCTATCTTCATGCAGTCCATCCCTACTTTCTCAGGTCTTTCCCTACCCTTGTTTCTATTCACAATTATATTTATTACTCTTTTGGTAATATGAGTCTCACCCGGAGGGGTGAGACTCATATGAGATGAGGAGTCATCACGTGCTTATATCACGCTAGTCCGATTTCTTGTCCGCCACTATTGCTAATTTCAAACTTCCTCTTCTTTCATTTTTTATCTTCTGTATACCACATATCCATTTAAATACCCTCCATTCCATTTACAACATATTTAAAACTAGCGACCCGCCCCGGCTTCGCACGGGTGCAGTGAAAAAATGGTTATGGTGGGTTATCCCTAAGAGATAGACATATACCATCGCGGACTTTTTTGTGGATTTTTGTAAGTTGTACAATACTGTAGTACATTATTTTGGTCTATCTCGTAGGGTTCAGCCAGCGTTTGCAATATAAGCGCAAAAAAACGTGCTTATTTACGACATCACATTAGAAACCTTTAAATTTATCAGTGTTTCTCTACTATATTATGCATTTATTATACATACAAACCTTCCTTAAGAATCACTCTATCAATTAAAAAAAACCGCGTCAAAATCCGTTGCGTAGTTTTAAAGATCTAAGCATACATACGGACATACAGCGAAAGCGACTTTGTTTTATACTATGTATTGATACAACCTATATTTCGTAACTCGCTCGAAATATAAATCTATGAATATAAGATACGACTGATAGAACTTACAAATTTGTGGCTTTTATATAGAGAAACAAGTCTAACGTAGTAGGTTGAAAGTTCAAAGAATCTCTACAATCGCATTCACACAAACCAAGCGTTGAACGGATTAAAAATACAATGTGTTTGCGACAACTGGCTCTGTTCCCGGTGATCTATTGCTATGGGATGCCAAAATTATTATAAACTTGGAAGAAAACTTTGAGTCGCTTGACCAATGCGATTTGGTTGTCTATGTTTGTATGTATTACCAATGTGCGAAAAATTATAATTAAAATTTAACTAATAACATTAATGAGATTTATACTAAATAGAGGCTCTTTTACGGGGAAATGCATAGCTATTTATAATAAAAACTCCACAAAATGTTACCGATTTGCCATTTCATAAATTTAAATTAATTGACAAAAGTACTCTTCTGAATTGAAGTTTATTATGCTGTTAAGAATTACTTAATGATGACAATATTTTCATTTTAATGACTCAATAGTTACAATGATACAAATAATACAGTTAAAATATACTTTTTATAGATATAATATAACAATGATTTTTGTGGGGCCAGCTATCTAATTGACGACTTTGTATAAATACAGATAAAAATAAATGCCCTTGCTAGTTCTTTGGCAGGTTCTTTCCAGTACAAGGTGTCCCAGCGTAAAATATTTATTATATAAGAATAATAAATTAAATTTTTCAATTATGATTTTTAGGTACTCTATTTAATTTTATTATTTTTGTATATAGTTTTATTTTTGTTCTTTATGATCTCATTGCCCCTTACACAAACGCACGTGAACCAACTTTTTATCAGGGTTCTACCGCGTTTATTTATATCCCAAAAAATGTAACCGATCTAACCCATCAAATTACAAGACAATAGTGACAACGTTTTTGCTTTCCAAGATTATGGAATGTGATATACTCGTATGTGGGTGAGAAAACTCACTAATTAAGGCTAAGGCTAAGGCGTCACGGCCCCCAGAAACCGTGAAGAGCAAATGAAACACTTTTTCCATTAGACTTAACATCGTAAAAACATTTAATAGAATCTATCATTGACGTCTTCTCACAAAGCTTCCATTTTATAAAATTCTAGACAGATTTTGCTAAGACATTTCCAAATTCTTGAGTAAAAGGAGATTTATAGTCTGTATACTGTTGCTGAAACCATAGCCATAAATACTGTTCTCCTCAACCTTATACATTCTGCTCATTAATATGATTGACTATTAAGAATATACTTTGTTATAAACAGCACAAGTTTTCGTTTCGTTCGGATTTCGTTGCATAAAAGGCAGCGTAACTTATGTCTGAAGAGGAAGCCTATCTAATGTCCTGTATTAACTGTCTAATGGATGTCGAAAATGCTTTAAAAATCTAATTTTAATGATGCATTCGCCATCTTTTTACATAGGCATACCCGTCACTGCATCAGAATGCATTTCTATCACCTGGAACCAACTTGATGTAGCGCAGTTCTCTTTCAACATTTCCTTCACGTTCATCTCTGAAACGAGCTCCCAGCTACGATATTTTTGAGCCTCCTACCTCAAACAATAACTCCACTTCAAACAATGCTTTAAAAGAGCACTTCTCTTCTCAGGCAGGCAGTGATTGTATTACAGATTTATTTCAGATATGTATATATTTCCATAAGATGTTAAATACAAGTTACTATCAGAGAGAGATTGAGTGGCGAAATACGAAACATACGCAAGAGCCATGCAGCTATCTTCTCAACTTTCTTTGGGGCAGAGTAGGGGCGACCAATCAAGGCTTAGCTTCACGTTGTTTTATAAAAAAAAAAAAATTCATTCCCATTCACAGATCTTCAAAAAAATGTACGGTTAGTTAAATTTGCATTTTTCACAAAAACTTTTTTCGATGCTGATCGATCCTATTTCGTATTCTGATCAAAATGTTCTATGGGACCAACTGAGGTTTCAGTACTAGAAAAGTCTAGTACTGAAACCTCAGTTGGTCCCAATTGATTGGTGGATAATATACTTCTTATAATGGAAATAATATCATGCTTTAGTTGTCAGAAATAAGTTTATCATAATTATTGATTTATAGAATCAAAAATTGTAATAGATCTTTAAAAATTGGAATAAGCGTAATGAACCTAAATTACTGAGTTATTTCAGAAAAGTTCGTTATCGGATGGATATTGCAGTAATATAACATTTGTAGGTATTTGCAAAATTTATCGCTTCTGGAAAGATGTAACTTTTTGGTAAACAGGAGGCACCGGATTCGAGTTAGATTAACAAAAATTAAGTATATTAACCCATCCAGTAACGGAAATATTAACTTCGTTATTTAATGATTACGGGTTGATAACATGAGCGACTAAACAAGATATGTTAATGTGTTTATCTTGCGATACAATCGCCATCTTTAAATTTGTACTTTTCTATCGAAAACATACTCATTATATTTTGAAAATTATAATTTTGATAGTTCATAACGATAAATGGTTTTGTAATATAGCGTTTCAGTAGTCTGTTACGGAGGCAGCTATTTTTAAACGCACACCTCTATGACCGCACTCGCTTTTCAGAGAAATAATTTAATCTGGAGTTTTTGTTGTTGACAACATAAGGACAGGGAATAATGGGATCCCATTTCAGATACTATTCTCCCTGGACAATTCAGGGATTAATAAAATCCCCATTCTTAAATTACCAGTGGAGGTAACCTAAAATTTAAGTTGTTCAGAATTTTAAGTCTACTTTGTTTGGCCAAATCCTGGACGATTTATGTCGAATTCCCGCTCCCGCTTGCACAAGTTTTCGTATTAGGGTAACCGGGAAATCGATGCGGCGTAAACATTGTACGAAGTACTGACTCCATGTTAAAGTAAAGCTGAAATAGTGTATATATTCAGAAAGAAATATACTTAAGGACAAATATTACTATACCTACTATTCCCAATAAATTACTAGTAGCGTTTACGTCTCGAGAAAGGATATAGAATATTTATTACTAAAGGTTTAATGTCATTCCTGTAGAAAACTCCGATACAACGAGGGTACGTAGCTATACATCTCTAGTCAACAGCTCTACTGATAACTATAAACCGAAAATTATCGAATTTTAAGCCTTATGTTACGTTAATAATTAACTTCATGTTATAGTAACTATGCCTCTAGCTCTTTTTATTCCTAAACAGCATCTAGAAGTAACTGAAATATAGATTGCTAATTTTCCTCTATTTAACGCCGCTCATAGGAGTCCAGTCCAGAGTATTAAATAGTAAACCGCTCTTTGTGAGTTTTTTAAAGTTTTTAATATCGCATTGGTTCGATAATACCGCAGATGACACCTCATTACACAGTTTGGTCGTGCAAGGCAGAAGTTGCTAGAAAATGCACTGTTGTATACTGTCAGCTGTCAAGGTGATGAACGTGATCGTTTTGGAAAGATGGCGGAAACTAGCGGCAGGGATAAATTCAAACAGTTCCTCGGAATACTCCCCATAATATATGCGATAGAGGATGCATAACGAGGCGCCGAGGGGTCGAATTCGCTTTAAGTTGAAAGCACTTATTGACTACTCTCTACAGCAGCATTGTCAAGATTCGTTACTTCACCAATAACGTCCACCTGTATTGCTGAATTGGTACTTTGTAGACAGTCTACTAGATAGTATATCTAAATGACGCCACACCTAACAAAATTATAAATAACAACAGCAAAATCAAGTCAACGTAATCAAATAACTCGGCGCCAATTAATAGATAAGTAACAGTAACCGTTTCAATATGCTGACAGCCTAATCACGAGTAACGGATCGCGGCGAATTCCATTACCGAAATGAAATTGTGCCCCACAAGCGTAAACTTAAAGTTCGTTTTGCTAGTTTAATCCTGACAATAATTTACGAAGCCGTTACCCAGAAACAACTTTCCGTATTAATTCCATTGAGGAAATCGAATCGGCTGTGAGTCGTCTGAACACTTGCTTAAAATTATGCTGCACACATTACCGTTATTCCTGTTGTGGCCGAGCGATTATAATTGGTCGTTTATTCTTTGACGCTTCACTATTGGTCAAATTTATTACTCGTGAACGTTTTTCAATAACTAACAATGTTGATTTTTAAAATGTTATTAATAAATATTCCACCTGTCTATTATTATTCAGCTTATATATCAATAAGGTAAATAGTGCATCACCTTAACTACTTATTTATATGAATATATAAACCATAAGCCGAAATGCGCCCTCTGTTAGAGGAAATCCCCCCAAGGAATCCACGCCAATTGATCCTACTTTGTTTGCTCCTAATGCTTTCCTGCGATCTTCAGTAAATCTTCGATCCACCTTCGGATCCACCTTCGGTCTTTCAACAATGCATTTCACGGCATATGTCGGACTCTATCGACATCAATCTTGCGAACAATGTGCCCTGCGCTCTGCCACTTAAGGTTTACATTTCTTCAGTCAGTTTCGATCACATAGAGGAATTCTAAGCACAGTGCTTTAGCTAACTTTGCTTATAAGACTCATTGAACTTATTTGTGATTATATTTATAACTAGATTCCGCCCGCGGCTTCGCTCTCGTTATATGGCAATTATCAAAACAAAAATTGCCCTGCTACAAATTATCTTATGCTCTTTCGCGGAACTCCAACTCTCACAATAAATATTAAATTACCTGAAACCCCGACCAGCTGTTGTTATTGAATTATCCTGTAGGAGAAATATATTTTTCCTTGGTTAATTTCTTTTATGTCCTTCACCGGATCTCAAACTTTCACTTTGCACTTTCATCAAAATCTGATCAGTAGTTTTTGATAATATTTAAACATAAAATTTTATCCCCTTGTTCAACCAAAAAATTTATTTTTTGTAATATTTTTACAAATTTTGAATTTATGTCTAACCAAAACTTTAAAAAATAAGTAACATTTAAATTGATACTATTGATACTATACTAACATAGTATTATTATTCAAGTAAAATAAGGCAGTTCTGTTGGTTTATATATCTGTAACTCATTCATAAGTTATAATAATTATCACTTTTTTTAATGTACTAATTCCAGGCCTTAAGTACATCGCTTTCTCGTCACAAATGTTCGTTAGATAATCGAAAAATTGAAAACACTACTTGCAACTATTTTGTCAAAAACATCGAAGGCTTCATTTAATCCGCGTAGCTACGATATTAAAAAAGCTTTTACCACATATTAAAGGCTATAATAAACTCATAAAACACATAAAAGGTTCTCAATGTGGAGCAATTCGCTCCCTCAGCCATATGATTTCCATCCGTGACGGGTTAATCAGCTTAACTCCTGTGACAAAGGTAATGGATTGGAAGTACTGGCAAAGCTCATATATAACCACTCAGATTTACTTAAAATTATTCAAACGTAAGAGTGTGATTGAGTGGTTTTTGGAATCTCTTTCAAGCTGTGAGTTAATAATGATTTAAGTAATTGGATTATTCAAAAGTCATTTTATGTTTGCCGTCATACAAAATTACACTTTTCAGTTGCAATTCTCTAAAAGTACATCATTACAAAATTTTACGGAGATGAAATTGAATTGACACTTTAATCGCTAAGGAGTAAAAAATTATTGCTATTTGAATTTGCTTTTATATAACTTATGACACTTATTAATAAAATAAAATGAAAAAATAAAAAAGCATTTATTTCCATAACCTTATTTTTCCAGTTCTAATGTTGGTAATTGATATTTGTTAGATATTAGTTACTTGTATTAGTGTTTTGCTTATGTCTAAATGTTAGTAAATGACGTGGCCGGAATTTCTATACATTTATGCTCTAAAATTAACTATTATATTGAACGGAGACTATTTATAACGGTTTCATAACTTCACAAATAAATTGAGACAAACAGACAGACAAAATAGTAGACACATAGTAATGTGATTTGAAAGTGTATAAAGATGATTTCAATCCATAATAAATTCTAAAATAAACGCACAAAAAGCCACGCCTAAAGTCAAGTTTATATCATCGTCAGTTGAGCCCACCTAAATAACTCCAAGTTTTCGTGGGCCCAGATCCTGAATCTCCAAGGAGAACGATAAAAATCTCCGACCACCTCCGATATTCGATTAAAGCCAAACGTAAATCAAGCCTCCCGCTGAATTAGTCGCCTGGAGTGACTTGAGCTGACGAAATAAGGAAACAAAGCAGGCGCGATCGCATCATAGATACGACGCCCGAATGAAACTTGTATCTAAGTACACTATTTAATAATGTCAGCGTACAAAATTGAACCGTAACGCTTACGCTTAAAGATATATTTTGTTCAGCACTGGCGTCTTGCATCGTTTACATCGGAGATAAGTTCAGATAGAGTTTTCGGTCAAAGGAAACTGTATTCTCGTACACAACGTATCGAAAGCAACCTCTTATAGGGCCGGTTGTTAGAATTGGTTATTCCGCCCGAGTCCATGAAGGCAATAAACAAAACTTTGCAACTCCGTTTGTCGAAGGGTTTCTTGTGGGTAATATATTATTTTACTTTGTACCATCAATTGTTTCATTCATTTATTTAATCATATTTAGTTATTTGGGTTGTGGTCGTATTCCATTACTTGTATTGTTAGCATTAGCCAGATGTATCCATTACTTGGAGGTGCGTACACGACTTAACAGGAGAAGAGAGACTAAGAATCCTCATGGATCCTACCGCAACCAAGTGTCACATTATGTCGGACTCAAAATCAATTGGGTCGGCTCGACGAGCTTTGGTCCCAAGACCTCCTCGATTGTAGTGTGAGCTCCTGGACTGTACCAGTTTTAGTTCACTAGGTAGAGGTGCTCTAAAAATTGTTCATACAAACATTTTACGAATGCAGACTTATGGTAGCTATACTGGTAGGTGTGCATGTTAGTAAGTAGAAAAAACACATTTAAGCAAGCGCTACGCTGAATGCGTAGAACATCTGAACCCGACCCATTACTCACGACCAATAAAATACTTGAAAGAAAGGTAGCAGACGAAAATGACTAGTTTATAACTATCATTATTATCATCATTTCAGACAAGAGACGCAAATGCTGGCTTAATATGGACTGGTGAAAACCCTCCTCTGTTGGCTGGCGAAGTAAGCCACGTCATAAGGTTGGTTGAGGTCCCGTTTGATGTATTTCGAAAACCAATAACCACACTTATAATTATTACATTCTCAGGGCATTATATAAATAATAAACTTTTTCTATGAATAATAATTTTGTGTTGGTGCTAAAAACATGTTATTGATGATTGTACTTGTGAAAGACTATCGACATCATTTAAATATAAACAATACAATAAATAAATACAAATGTGTTTTGTTCTTATTTAAATGATTTTATTTTAAATAATTTTCCATATCCTCAGAGCTACTTCCGGGACTATACCATTACCTGGCACCCTTCACTTCTAGCATACAACACGCCGCCAATGCATCTCTTTAAAAAAACCTCGTGAGAATTAATTTTCATGAATTACTGTAATGCTTCACAAAAATAAATTCGAGATACGTAATAATCTACATGCTTCTTCAAATTGCCGCAGTGAAAAGAGCTTTGGGCTTTCTTTTCAACCTCGATGGTCGTTCGCTAGTCCACAAAGCATGAGATAATTTTTTGGAAGTACGCCAAATCTTCAAACTCATGGAAAATGCTCATTTTCAAGGTGCTCATTACATCTCGTTACGTAGTTGAGAGAAAAATGTAAAATATGGAAGCCTTCGAGCGCAGACTTGCCGATTTTATGCAAGAACATAGTTTAAGAGTTTTGTATACTCTTTGGTGAAGAAACCCCTAAGGAGCAGTAGTTTCTAAAATCGTTTATTCTTTGACTCCCACTTACTGCCTAAATCCGAGTGAAAGCTAAAAGAAACTGAGAGTAAGCTGATGTAATAACTAATGACAAAAAAGTGAATGATTACTTTAATCGATCAAATGTTAAAATGGTTCCGAAAGACATTTTAGCTACCACGATTCCTGAATCTAGTATAGACTAGATTCAGACGCATGAAAATGAAAAATTTTATCTTCCTGATGATAAGTTGTTAAAATCACTTAAAAATTCACCCACTGCATAACATTTTAAACTAATTTCAAAAGAAGGAATTTATCAATTTGTTTCTATGTTTTTATTTGTCTTACTTGATTATTTAGTTAATAATGAAATGATTTTAAAAATTATTAGTTTTGTTTGGTAGAACAACTTTCAAGGGTGGTACTAATATAATTTTTATAATGCTTACTTCCGAGGTTTTTAAGTAAATCGATAAAACCAAAATAAAATAATTATAGTATTAAATGACTTTAACAGTAAATAATAAAATATTATTTCACTACCACAAGATAACAGAACATATAGTCACAAAATGACACATATATATTTAATTTAAATTTACGAGTAATTCAGTCTTGAAAAATAATGTTTTGAGTTTTCATTTAGAATAGTAAGAAACTCTTTCCCCAATCTAAAATAAGCGAAATTATTCTATAAGAACTATATATGAATGCAAATAGATTTTTCCACACTCAAATCTAACAATACATACTACTGACCCGCTCGATGGCCTTTTTTTTCCCCCTGAGGAAAATGCATTAAATTGCATACCCCGGCTGTGGCGAGCCGGCGGTTATGTGGGGCTCTCCTCCCCAGAAGGGGAGGACCCTACCCTACCCACTAAAATCCTCAGGGATTTCCTTCTTTAGACATGTAGAGAGCCCCCGGGAACGCGAAGCGACTTCCGGGAACCCCCAGCCTCCGCTCCCCTGCCTAGGGGAGCCCTCCTCGGGGAAGGCTACTTACTATCTTCCCCGATCTCCTCCACCGACGACGCCCCCGGCCACGGAACGGGCGTGGTCCATCCCAGGTCGCCGTATCCGCCGGCGACTCGCGGCGGCGCCGCAGCTGTGGTACCGAGCCCGGCGCCGCCTTCTTCGAGCGGGATCGGCCATCTCCCGACCCCGCTCGGCGGCCTCCTTCTGGAGCATCACTGCTTCACAGAAGGAGGCTACAGCCCTCCAACCTCCCTCGTCCACCAGCATTGCCGCAATCAATGCTGGGGGAGACAGACCTCGCCCGATCTCGGCGACCAAGACTCGGCGCTCGGAGGCCCACGCGGGGCACTCCGCCAGCGTGTGCTGGGCCGAGTCGAGGTCGGATGCACAGTGGTGGCAATGTGTCGATCCCTCCCGTCCTATTCGACACAGATACTCACCGAAGCAGCCGTGCCCGGTCAGTATCTGAGTCAATCGGTAGGTGACCTCCTCCATCCTCCTCCTCTGCGCAGGCGCTAGTACATTAAAAAAAGGTACGTAATGCAATAAAGAATAAGATTGCTAGAATAATTCAAAATTCATGAAGATTTTATTAAAATTACATCTGTACAAATAAAAGTTCGTAACTAAATCTAGTGTCATATTAAGAAAATACAATCTTGTATAGGATCATAGGACGCCATTAAGAATGTGGTAAGCGTAAAACGTTTTATCTCAAACTCTGTTTTGGAAAGTTGTGTCCGAACTTTTCTACTTAAACACGCCTTGTTCTTAGTTCAACACGCCCGGCTATCTTTAGGGTCGCTTCCGAACTATCTGGTGGGTTTCTTACAGTTATTTTTAACGAGTCCATTCTATAAATCGGAACTTTCAATTTCCACAAAGTTCTCAACGAATTTCATAAACAAGTAAGTATTGTTCGATGTTTTTTTTATAACAAGGAAAACGCTTTGAGCGTAATTTTCTTTTGTAATTTCTGGAGATTAATTGGAGATCGGCGGTATTTGTGGTAGTGGCCTTTTAATGGGGTATCTGGAATTCGATCATGTTTCTAATTTCATAAGAGAATTACTCCAACGTTTATATGACGAAGCATAATATATTGGCGTTCCTTATGCACCGTGACACCGCGCTGGCGAGGCGCGGCCGTGTGTGGGGCTCTCCGGGTCAGTGGGCTGGGGGTCTGCGAGGACCGGCCTACCCACTAAACCCCCGGTGTTATCTGGGCCCATATCGGGGCGCGTGTGACGGGCTGCACTTTCGCGATTCTACCGCCACAGCGCCCACGGACCAGCTCAACCGTAATTGGTCGAGCCTTCTCCAAGGAGGGGATTGTCCGAGAACACTTGGAGAATCTCTCAAGTAGCGCGGTGATATATTGGCGATGAAGCTCAAAGGTTGCAAAATCGACTAAGCTGTTCTACTTGAAATCTACTAACGTGGTTGACTAAATTAATTTAAAATATTTGCCTTATTCGTGTATGTATGAACAAGGTTTTGTGTTCTCTGATTAATTATTTTGAGGTCAATAAGTGTTGGTTAGTGCCTATGTTGAATAAAGATTATTTTAATTAGATTGATTTAGGCCTATACTAAGCCCTTAGTAAGTAAATGTATGCGTCGATGGGGGAGACCGGGGAGGTAGAAGCCTCCCCGAGGAGGGCTCCCCTCTAGGCGGGGGAGCGGAGGCTGGGGGTTCCCGAAGGTGGCTTGATGTTCCGGGGGCTCCCTACATGCCTGAGGAAGGGCATCCCTGAGGTTTTTAGTGAGTAGGCCTCCCCCTTCTGGGGAGGAGAGCCCCACATAACCGCCGGCTCGCCACAGCCGGGGTATGCGATTTAATGCATTTTCCTCAGGGGAACAAAAAAAAAATAGATGTATGCGAAAAAGTCATATTGTGTGTACGGTTTACGTACTTACATTGCATAACCGAATGCCGCGGCCACGGCCGCAGTCACATGCATCTCGTCAGCATTCCATGCACACAGGCAACATTGTATGATACACGCATTGTTATTAGTACACAACCGATCGTTACACCATAAACACGATTCCTACCAAAACCATAAATACCATTATTTCACGCAATAATAAATAAATAAATGTATTTTATCAGTGCAGTTTAATAAACCATCTCTTTCTATAAATGTATGGACAGTAGCCATACATTATGGAAAATGAAGAGTTTGAACTACTGTAAAATGTATCCATCAGGAACTCGGACAAAATTCTTTTCATTAATTTGATCAGCAATAATGCGAGACCTGCATTATTATTTATTATACTTAAATAGATAAGCTGCAGGGAAGTACATTTGTGAAATAAGCGGTATCTTGAATTGTTTTAAATATTATTTCTTGTTAAAGTTATATGTGTAAAAAATTATAAATAAATAAAATTAATAAATAATTTTACCTGAAATAATTTGTGTGTAATTAAATACTCCTTTCGAAACTTTTAGGTTGATAGACCACAATTACGATTGACCAGCATCCTGTGACTTCTGTACTTAATGCGACCGTGATGACGTTTAGCTAGCACCAACTCATGTAGACGATTACCCATACATAAGGGTTATTTTTTAAATCGTAGGATGATTTGTGACGTTTGTATGACGTGAGTATTGATGTGTGTATGACGACCTCCTCAGTCGAGTGGTTGTTGTGCCGGTTTCTAAGTTGACGCCATCTCTGAGGTCCCGGGTTTGAGTGCCGGAGGGGGCAGTCATGGTTGTTATAATAAATTTTACTAATTTTTTTTATATATGTATAATATATGTACTTCTATCCGTTTCCCTAGACTCTATGACACAAGCCCTAAAGAGCTTACTTTGGGCTAGGATCATTGGTGTGAGTGTAAGGAATATTTGTTTATTTATTCGTTCAAATATCTTCTTGATCCGTATACGATAAATATCACGATAATCTTTATGCATCAGACCTGGCATTTATTGATGTCAAAATAAGTATAAGCATAAGACACCTAGTAAAATCAAATCAATTCGATTCAAATCAAATCGAATCAATTCAAATCAAATCAAATCAAATCAAATCGAATCAAATCAAATCAAATCAAATCAAATCAAATCAAATCGAATCAAATCGAATCAAATCAAATCAAATCAAATCAAATCAAACCAAACCAAATTAAAACAAATCAAACCAAGTAAACCTAGTTCCTAAACAGAAACGAGAATAACAGGAAAGGAATACCGAAAGTCTATTTTTTATATCCCCTTTTACTGTATTAAATTAAGACAATCATACATACTATAATTACAGTCATATACACGCTTACATGCATCTTTTTAAAACAAAATAAAGAAAAAACGATTTATAAACCTATTGTGTACGCGTAAGATTAAGGATTTAGATTCTCGCAGTTTATTCCGGCCAGTACATCTCTATTGCGCACATAACTCAAAGAGGTCGTTACGCGAACGGCGAATGCGCGTCGATCGACCATTCGCCCGTTATCGGCGAATCCGGACGTATAAAAACAATGTGTCAACACAATAAATACGTGGAATATTTTACTCGCCTCACTTCTTTTGCGACTTTCTTGTTTTATAACGGCAATGAGGTGATGGATGTACAATAGAATGATCTAGTTGGGTTGGATGTACTTTAAATGGTTATTTTTTCATCATATAAAATTATAAATCAATGTTTTAAAACAAAATCCGCCTGGTTCTCTTTTTCTCAGAAGAGCAGAGACTAAGAATCCTAATGGATACCACAGCAGTATCACGGTAAGTATTGGACTCCAGATCGCTTAAGGCAGCCATAACGATATCATCTACCGACGAAACTCAGCCTAAGTTTCGGTCCTAGTGATCTGAAGAGATTTGCTTCGTTTTGTCATTAGGTTTTGTTGAAGTTGGTAAAATAGAAGTTGCATTTTGACTTCTTCTGTTTATCTTGATCAAAACTATCAAAAATGAATTGATATGGAAATAGTTGCAAATGATTATTTCGCAGCACTTCATTGCTGAAATTCCCCTCTATTATAAGAAATAGTATAATGTCTACGTAAAGAGTCAATACAGGCCTATGCTCCATCATCGAGAATGTATCTGGAATAATAGGCCGTTCCAAATGGGCCGAATAGAAGCTACAGTAATTCGCAGAGCTCGCAGTAATTCGCCTATTGATTAGTGATTTATCTGGTCATTTTGAAACTAGGATGAAGAATAAATAAGCATGGAATACTTATTATGCCATGTTCTATATTTACCTAAGACCAAAACACTAGAGCCATGCCCATGAACTTTGCTTGAACTACCCGCAACCCCACAAAATAAGATAATATGCAATTGAAAAAGCTTTTACTGGATTCGTTCAACAAAATCCATAAAATAGTTTAAAAGCCCTTGTAAGATAACAGTAGTTCCAGCAATAAGAGTAATGTCTGAGTTCTTTCCGATTAGTTGCAAACAATGTACTGGCCGCCGTCGGCCGTCGGCCATATTTCAGCCATTGTGTCAGCCAGGGTCATTTTTCAAGTAATGCACCTAAGCGTGGACACTACAAATGAATGCTGATACCGCATGATTTTTAAGGTATCTATAGGATAACAAAAGGGTAGTTTGTAATTCAAGGTACCAGATTGTTTTTACAATGGAACCTTTGCAAAAGCAAGATATATGGTGAGTCCTTAAGCTGTACAGAGAAACTTATTTGAATTTTAAGCTATAAGAAATAAACTTGACCGGCGTCCCTGTGACTAAATAGGATATAGGAGGATAGGGATCACGTAACATGGGCGTTCTCAATAGTGTTATATACAAACAATGGATAGCATATCTGTGGCGATTAAATTCCTGCAATTGGTGTAATTTCATTCAGTTGCATAGTAATAGCGAGAGAATGAAAACGTCATTCATCGCTCTAATTCTATACTTGTTGGTTTCCTTCTATACTTATTCTTGTTGCTCTCTTTCATTCTCTAATAATCCGGTGAAACATTAAAAGATAAATATGCCATGAAACGCTGATTAGTTTTTAAACGTCATATCATTAGGTGTGGCGCTGAAAATCCGGACACTCCAGATTAATATATAAATGTGAAGTAATCACCAGTTTAAATTCACTAGATACGAGTTATATGCTGCTTGGATTTTGCTATGGAGTAAGCTGGAGATCTTCTTGATTTTTCCACTACCGTAAGAATTGAAGATAAGAAAATCTAGCTATCTATGAACATGGCGTCCGCTACTTCCTACTTTTCCCAAAAGGCTAAACCTAAGAATGAGGACCTCCATATTCGAGTGGGTAGTCCACCAGTTTCAATCGTCATCTTCGAGGTCCCGGGTTCGAATCCCGGTGGGCGCAATGTTTGTGTGATGAATGCGAGCATTTGTACCTTAGCCATGGTTGGTAAAATATATATTTCTACCAAAAATATTTATATATTAACTTATGTATGTCTATCTGTTACCTTATATCCCATAACACAATAATTACAGCGCTTAGTTTGAGCTAGACTCATTAATGTAAGTGTAACAAATACTTTTTTTTAACAATAGTGTAAATAATATTTCTTCATAAAATGGAGGCATACTAAACAAGATACATTTACACCAGAACACAAAAACTATTAGTTTTATATTTCACATATAACAGGACCCGTCTATCCCTAATAACTCAGTTTTATATTTCAAATGCTAACTCGTTTTCGTCGCAAAAAGAAAAAGAGAGTTGCTCAAAATATTCAGGGGCGGCGTACAAATTGAAGAGTTATTGGCAAAATAAAATATTTCACAGGCAAATCTTGGCTGACAAACAGCTCTCGATTGTACGAAAACAATATTAAAGGCGAAACGAATGGCAATTTCCAGCGAGATCATTAGGTCGTGCGAAAATTTTGTACCGCCACCACGCAACGTAACATCAGCATAAAAAGTTGTAACAAAGCAGTATTGCATATACTCGTACAATAACCAACAGGGAACTTGGATAGGTGCTTTAGTGCTATAGGTAAGTTTAGGCACGTACGGTCAGCACTAAGCTTGACATTTGCTCTACGAAAACCACGTCAAAACAATAACGATCCTTTAACGTCTGTGTTGATATATGTACAATAAAAACATTGTCTGACTGTCCTAAAAAAACCGCGTTATATAGTATACGATTTTGACGAGAAATTGAAGTATTTGAACTAATCGAAAAAACTATCTTCTATGGTGCTCGAGTTAAACACAGTCATATCAAAATAAACAAATGTTTATTAGGATCAGTTACTAGATATATGAAGCCCATTTATTGACATTATATATATATATATATATATATATATATATATAATATATATATATATATATATAGTTACTTACTGACTTTCTATATTAAAAAATGTTACATTTAATATGAGAAAACTTGAAATATGTTATTATTCGAATTATGTTAAAAAGTTTATGTGTCAAAACACTGTAAGCTTACTTTGGGCTAGACTAATTGGTGTGAGTGTAAGAAATATTTATTTATTATTTTATTTATTATTTTCCCTCAATATTTTAATCTTATTCAACATAGACTTGTCCAACCAACCAACGCTACGTCAAGCGTCAAAATGAATTTAAAATAAAAAAAAACACAAAGAATTAAATACACTTATGTACCCTGAATTTGTATTCATCTGCTTTTTTTTTCCTCAGGAGAGAAGGCTGAGAATCCATCATGGATACCAACGCAACAGGCAAGCAGGGATGCGTTGATTATGTCGGACTCCTGGTACTGTCGAGACGGCTCGACTACACAGACCTACCGACTAAACTCAGCCTAGACTTTGGTCCTATTGACCCTACTGGCTTTATTGACGAGAATATTCATCTGCAATCGATATAGTATTTTATAGTACAGCGCCCTTAGCGGAAACGTAATGAGCTAAAATTGTACTATTATACTAGATTGACACAACTTTTGTTGTTTGGTGTGTTGTTAAGTGATAAGTTGTATAGTTAACGTAAATCAGTGCGATAAAACAAATTGGTTCATCAGACTCGCATAATAAATATTAAGCATTAAAAGACTGTCATTACGAATTCATCAAAAGCTTTAGACAAATCACGGGAAAAAGGTTACGCTATGATGTAGTTAAAAGAGAATAAGTACCCTTTTTTATTATCATTTTAGAATGTTTTTTTGTAATGTATATACACTTTTATATATTGTGTGGAAAATTATGCCCTTTATTTATTTTTTGGAATTGCTACGTTGTACTCGTATAGATAAAATAGCTATAACTTTTTGGAGAAGAGAGTTAACTAGCTAAAAATTGCATAAAATCAATCTCAATTAAAATACTCATTGACCAAAATCAACACTAAAAAGATTCCATAAAAAGTAAATAAATGAATCAATTTGAGAAAATTTTATGTATATTTTTTTAAAAAATCCGAGAAATTGTGAAATATCACAAAAAATCATATAAAAGTTTGGACGATTTTATTAGTAAAACTTACTCTACTTTATATTTCCTATCTTTAATTACATATTCAATGCGCGCTGCACTAATATCATATAGGGTATGGTAGGATGATTAAGTTTAAAATCATAGGCGTTATATAAAGATGTAATTATTTAATTATTACCACTATTTATTACTTACATATGAATATTGACAAGTTTAGATATTTCAGCATCTGATTATACTGAAAATGGAAACCAATAATTCATAAATTAATAAATAGTTAATTAATTGTTTTGCGACCACTACATTGAAATTTCCAGTCTAAGTTTAACTACTCTTACAATTAAATTAAAGTTACGACCTTCTTGGTCCTAATTAAGGGCGACTACTTTTGTTAGAGATCAAAAAAGATTGAGCACCCCGGTTTTTCTCAGTAATATGACAAAGTATTTCTCGGGAATCAAAATTTACTATGAATTTTAGTAATATTGTGAGATTTAAACGCAGAGAAACAAATAGATACAGGAGCGTACATTCTTTTTTTAACAAAACACTTAACATCTGTTTCGGTATAGATAGTTATGATTTCATATACAGCGTGAGTCTTCGTAAAGTGCACAAACGAAGAGATGTGACATTCTACTTTGTTTTATGGATAAAAACAAAAGAAAGAAAGAAGTTGATGGTTTTGAAATTATTGCTCTTTATTTGCAATCGTTACCTTATATTGATAAAAAGCTATAACTTTTATAAGAAGTAACCTATCTTGCTAACATTGCATAAACTTGCAAAGAAATGCTCATCGACCAACATCAAAATCAAAACGGCAAATTTCACGAAAAACGAAATTAATGAACCATTTACACGATGAATACGTATTTTTACCGATTTTTTTGAGATAATGTCAAATATCACAGTACTTATTGTAATAATTTTGACGAATTTACTTTCATTTACTTTAGAAAATTCTATATTACGTTACCTATCTAATAGTAGAAAAATCATCATGTTTCTAATATACAATACTTGTGCAATCACTAGTTTACATATTTCAATCTCTGATCACGCTTCTCGAAACTCAAGCAGAACCCGTTCGAATAATACATAAATAATATGCATTACCTTAAAATACAAACCATGTCATTAATTATTTAAGATCAGTGCCATATCACAAATAATAATAAATATTTGTTACACTAATGGCCGTTTTCACCAACCTTGTCTTAGCTTAGGTGACTCCTAAGAGACATGCTGTCTCGCTCTTTTCAGTTAATATAAAAAGTGACAGCATGTCACTTAGGAGTCACCTAAGCTAAGACAAGGTTGGTGAAAACGGCCATTACACCAATTAGCCTAGCCCAAACTAAGCTCTGTAGGGCTTGTGCTATGGGATCTAGGGTAACGGATAGACATACATATATTATACATATATAAATAATTTTTATTTAAATATATATCAACAACCATGACTAAGGTACAAATGCTCGCATTCATCACACAAACATCTGCCCCCACCGGGATTCGAACCCGGGACCTCAGAGATGGCGACACCTTGAAACCGGTGTATATCCACTCGACTATGGAGGTCGATTATATGTATATTAACATCCATTAAATAGTGGAAGTACTGTTATTTTTGAAGCTTCTAATATGATATTGTAAATAATAGGCTTGTTGCCTAAATTTCAGTAGTTAGATACTAATATACCTTGATGCCTATTCTATACAAAATAATTATTATTTTTGAAAAAAAATGCTTATTTATAAAAATAATTTTGCATTTAATTAAATATTTGACATTAGTCATCAAAAACGCTCATGACTGTCATGCAAACACAGCTGTTTTAGTATCGAAATATTCGGTATTGTGAAGTTATTTTAATAAAAAATGGATTCATCGTATTACAAGTACTGCATAGTGCCCCAGTGTACAAGCACAAGTATAAAAACACCAAAAAAATTATTTATATACGTGCCAAACAATCAGCAGATACGTAAAAAGTGGCTGACACTCGCGAGAAGGAATGATGCCCATTCTTTTTCGCGCTTCCACAAGACACTTGGGAATGACATTTTGACTTTGACGTTTCGCACGGCGTGACGTAACACTTTTTAATTGGTATTTGCTGTCACGTGACTTATGGCTTATTTTGTGCAATTTTATTTTATAAAAATATAAATAATCAAATGTTATTATTTTATAAAACTTTGTTTTTTCATAATTAAATGATCGTCTTAATAGTTATGCAACCTAATGCATCAGATTTGTTCATAGTGGATACAGGCCTATTACATTGTTTCCGCTTACATTTCAAATGCAGGTTGAACCCTACGAGATTTATCAAAATGATGTACTAAGTATTGTACACATTGAAAAGGTCTTTAGGAAACTCCGCGTTAATACAGCATTAATCCTTATCCAATTAAATACCTTAAATATATTGTTCCTTTAATATAGATCTATAAGGCAGTTTTTCTATAGTGTCTTTAATGGCCGGGTAGCTTGTTCTTAATAAAGTTAGTCCTATGACAGAATTCATAAGAACTATTACCATAAAAATTTAACAAGTAGAATTAAAGATCAATATTCCATCCTATAATTTGTGATAGCTCGTGCCATGAGCCATCCATCTTATTTGCACGTCAAAAACGTACCCAAATAATTATTCGAGCGAAATTCATAATTCAGAAATACGCAACGTTCCATTTAACCATTAAAATTATGATTGCGGAATCTAATGGGTGTTCGCTGCAAACACGAAGTCGAAATTACGAAGTTATTGTAAACTTGCGGATCTGGCGTTAATTTATCAGGGCGCAGCGTAATCTAAGTTTGGAGCTCGGCTGGATGCGAACTCATTCCTTACGTTGAAATGCACTCATTTACACAGATTTATTACATATATAAGTATATATACATAAGTATTACATGTATAAACAGTGTTCAGTGTATAGGTATGAATGACTGATGTTATAAAATCAAATCAAAATTAACTTTATTGAAATATGAATTTATAGAAAGCTCTTTTGAATCGTCCAATCTAATATATAAGTATATATACATGAGTACACCACAATAGTCTTACAACTAATGTATTAAGAATTCGTAGAGCTTATGTGCAATAAGTATTAAAGAAATCTATTTTCAGCATCAATAAATAATTTTGTATATAGCAACTCATGCACCGCCCCCCGCTCTGGAGAGCGGGCGATAAGTTGAATGCCGGTAAGATCCCAGGTCTTCTGCCCGACTAAAGGCTGTAGGTAGTGTGTTATTAAGACGACTGCAATAGTAGTGCACCCCTTAAGAGAATTCACTACCATCCCCCGTGAGAAAAAAATATAGATTATTTTTTTATCTTCGATCGCGTTCATAACGACGACTATCTACGTGCGTGCAAGTAGTAAAAGTTATTTTTAAATGAATTCGTGGCTATTTTAAATCTTCCAATATGTAATTATTACGTAGGTACGTATAAACAGGAAACTAAGTTATATCGTAAATAATCGAATCGAATACTATTTCATTGTAAACACACAGCTGTAGTTTTAGTAATTCTTGTAATCGAATGCAAGTTGCCTAGTAATAAACGTTAACAGCTAACATGAGCTATTTAATAGCATTCAAGCTGCGATTACACAGCTCTCATTTCGCTTCGTTAGACGGTAACGAACTTTATTTAATAATGGCGTGTTAACACCATGTTCGTACAGTAAACGGACGAGGATATTATTATACCATGGACACAATGTAACCATCTAGCGATCTAACCGCTTGAGAGTTTACATCGTCTGGACGAAACTGGAGAAATAAATGCTAAGCTGCCCAAATTCTGGCTGATTCTTTTACAAGGCGTCGTTTAATCAACAATAGAACATTACACATAATAAAATATAACACACACAATAAAAAACATTCGAATAAGATGGAAATCGGAACATTTTTTGAGAGTGGTTATGTATTTAGTTGTAAAATTCGCTCTCTGGGAGTATGCGACACACATAGTATGTGTACATTGCGTGCCGCGTCGCTTCCCCATTCAGAAAAGTTCCAATGTAAAGTGTTTCTCGAGCGTTAATGACTGATCTGAAGACAGAATACGTCGAGTGTCACCATTTTAAAAACTATCATCGCTTGATTTGTTTGACGTAATCAAAACGGAATCTATATTTCTTATAATATATATGTTTAATTTGAATAAATATTACGTTTTTTGAAATAAACACTTTATTCCAGTCGTAGACTATATTATAATCGACAAAGCAATATGAACAACACTTATGTACGAGTATTTAATCCTTTTAAGTCTTACACTATAACGGTTAAGCCGGCTACAAAGTAATTTTTATGCATTGATATAAAATCTAAAAGTAAAATTAAATTTCTGTTTTGATACCCAGTTTAATGTTCCATTTTTATTCTTTATATTGTCTATATCTTTAATTCAACAAAAACCGACCTCTTGTCATCACGCATCAAGGTAGAGTTTTTTTCGACAAAATGATCGATTCGAGCAAAAAACAGTTTTTGCCTATCATATCTAATATCTTTAATTAAATCAACGCTGTATATTTCGTTGCCGGCACAGTCCATTAAAATATTATGATAAACGCAAAATTTCAAATTTATGTTTCGTCTACTCCCGATTCTCACGGCAATTACAGACTCCTTTAAAAATGGCAGAACTCGGCGTGCCCTATTTTTCGATTAACCAAATTATAAATAGGATATACTCGAGAATAATCTCGGTTTCGATTTTGCGAGAATCGAAACCCAGTAGCTAATAAATAATAAATAATATTAAATGAATTGTGTTTTCAGAAAGCGTTTGAATAAACTACTCTTCTTAACAGACATGTGTCCCTTTGCATAAGAGAAAAAGTGAAGATAATTCTCATAGGAATTACATATATTTATTGGAAATTAAATATGTATATAATCGTCTCCTTACTAGGTGAGCTTTAAAGAATTAAAGGAAAATTCTCTATTGTGCTTGATAATATTGTATCATGCTAAATTTCATGACAGCGATGAATGGAGACTCTCGGTGGCGCTGTATTCTCGGCACTGGAGACCTATTTTTGAATTACGAATGCGACTTCGAAATCACCGATGTGACTAATAATCACCGATTTTCAATAATTCTTATTTTTGAATATCACTGATGTGACTACCTTAGTCACAGGTGTGATTTCATTACGAGTGCCCTCACCCACTCGTAATCAAGTCATACTTGTGGAAATGTTATCTGTGTTTTGTATGATTTTTCAGTCTATATATACAATATATATATATATGAATGTAGCATATATTATATATATGTATATATATATATGAATGTAGCATATATTATATATATGTATATATATATATGTGTATATAATAACCGCAATGGTTAAGCCGGCAATAACCGGCAGCGATTACATTCATATATACATATACAATACCTATATATATAAACCTTTATATACCTATAATATATACATACATATATATATATGAATGTAGCATATATTATATATATATAATAACCATAATGGTTAAGCCGCGGCTACATTCTGCGTGGAACCGAACTCTTATATTTATGTGTGTACTTTATCTATGTTGGCAGCTCTGCGATCGACTTTCAAAAATTGGATGTTTAGGAATCCCTGACCTCAAAGTCACCGCTGACTATTTAGTCAGCGGTGATTTCGAAATCGCATTCGTAATTCAAAAATAGGTCTCCTGCTCTACGAAACGGAAGATTCGGGAAACTCGATCGAGCGATCCTTCCCAAAGTATTTACAATTTTTTAGAATTTCATACGTACATTTAGTTCATGCTTAAACGGCGAAAAAAAAATCATGAGGCAATTGCATACACCTGCAAAGGAAATTCAAAGGTGTATGTATTCAACCAATCCACTTTGGGCCAGCGTGCTAGGATCGTGCGTCTCGGTGTGAATATATATGGGTTGTGATGATGAAATTTCATGATTGTAGGTTAATCTAGAGCAGACTTTCCCAAACTTTTTTGTGTCGTAAACCCTTTGCCATTTTTTTCGGTTTTGGGTAGACCCCCCTACTTACCTGATATTGAATGCCTTTTTTTTGTGTTCCCCTACAACTTACAAAATTCTATAAACATTTATAATATTTTTTTAGTATATGTAAGTAAATAGATAGCAATTAATGTATGTTGAGATGCATTATCGTGGACCCTCGATTTCATTTCATAGACCCCCAAATTTTTGTTTCACTGACGTAGAACCCTTGCGAATATTTACGTACGTTTTCGTTTTAATTCCTTTGCGGATAAAATATATGCAGCTATAACGTACCATATGTGTATTTACTTAGAAGTTTTTTCACTGCTGCAAGGGATTGCAGATTTGATATTATTTAAACTTAAATCTCTTTATGTTTTCAAGGTAAAGCGTTTCAATAAGCAGACAGGCAAACAGACAACAAAGTGATCTGCGTTTCATTTTTGCTTTAATAATGATAAACAAAATGTTTAATAATGCCCCAGCGAGTCGACATGCACAAGCAATTAGTCTGCCGAAAATAATCGTAGCCGAGGGCGCTACTGTTGCGATCCAGCGATTTAAGGGAGATTACCAATTATCTCCTACTAAAAACATGTGGGCAGCTACGGAGTTTTATAAATTGCGAGGGCATTATCCAATCCGTAGCGAGCGTCTAAAATGCTCGCCATTTTCCACGGGGCGTTGTGGTCCTCGTTAGAAGAAAAGCCGCTAGGGTTTTTATTTTTTGATCGTTAGATCAGTATATAAGGCTTAAGTGATAGTTAGTATAAACCTTTGAATTAATATTAGTTTCTACTGTTGTTTCTATTTTTGTTTCGTTCTTTAAATTGTTTTTTTTTATCTTTGGTAACTGACCGAGTGAGTGAAGTGTCAGAGGCCTCATTATGGAGCTAGTAGCATAAAGAGAGAATCTTGATTATTGTTGAAACAATAATATATAACATAATATGAACTTGTTTAAACTACTAAAAGAAGTTGAGTTCTAATTGAAAACTCTATAAAAATACAGGGAGAAGAAATATAGCCCTTGCTGGTTTTATTGCTGGTTCTTTCCAGTACAAAGTCTCCCGCCGTAGACTTGTTAACTAATGGCGTAGCATCTTTGACGTGCAAATTTGGTTGTAAAATAATATTTGAAGAATAAATTTTTGATTTTGATCATATCATAATCATATCATGATCATAATCGATTGGATTAACATTCAGTTATTATAAGTTAGTAAAGTGCGTCGTATTATTTCGTACCATTACCGTTCTTTACTGAGTCGCTTTTAAATCCTAATCCTGTGTCAAGAATTCTATTATGTTTGATAGTTTTTGGTTTCTTTAAGTAGAAAGGATGAGTTGAAAAAATTCTGTCGATGAAAAATTTGAAAAAGCGAATCAACGAATAATTAGAAATGTTTCAAACGAACAATAATTGCATGATTTGATGAATGACGAGATGTTGGGCTGTGGAACTGATTATTGCTACAATTCATGCATCTGTGAATAAATGGCTTAAACATTTTGCGTTGATTCAAATTATGTGATCAATATGTAATAATATACTTCATTGAAGGTAAAAATACTTATAATTATAAATAAAAGTATAAAGTCCCCCCGCTGCAGAGCTCTGCTACGGAGCCTGCAGCGGATAATGGCCATACGGATCGTACGAGGCTACCGTACCATCTCGTACGAGGCGGCGACAGTTCTGGGAGGCCCCATTCGACATCCTGGCCGACATGTACGCGGCGACGTATGCGTCACGGCGTGTCGACCCCCCCGGTCGCGATGGGGGGAACGCCCCGGAACCCGCGCACGAAGTGCCTAGGCGGGAATGGCACCGACGGATTTTGGCGGCCTGGCGTGCGCAGCTCGCCATCCCTGAGGTTTTTAGTGGGTAGGCCTCCCCCTTCTGGGGAGCATAGCCCCACATAACCATCGGCTCGCCACAGCCGGGGTATGGAATTTAATGCATTTTCCTCAGGGTAACAAAAAAATTAAAAAAAAGGAGGAGGAGACCGCTGCATCCCAGCGGCATCGAGCAAGAGAGGAAGAAACACTGTGTAAGAAAATTACACAGCTGGAAACCGTCCTTGAGGTGGTCGTGAGGGGGCGCTACGTGCCACACGCCGGTGGGGTCGTGGTAGTAATCTAAATGATAGGATCCCACTGCCCTGCCATAAGCGTGTATCATGTTGAATCGGTGGGTTTTTTAGTGGGTAGGCCTACCTCGTTCTGGGGAGGAGAGCCCCACATAACTCGACTCTCGGGTATGTAATTCAATGCATTTTATATCCCACCTAAAAAAAAGGTAGGTTAGGTAGGATTAGGTTATAAGTAGGATGGATGTACCCAAGGAGACGACCTGTTTTTGGCGTCATCCGCATCAATCATCATAAGCAATGATCCAGATACACAATCAATTTAATGATAATTCGTAGCTTCTAACAAAATTGAATAAAAGAATAACAAATACACAATTGTGCCCGATATTTGTAACATCCAAGCGAACAGTAGGTGCAACATAACAAAAAATACAGGGAAAGTTGAAATTGCAAACTACTTGTAAACAAGCGCTCATTGAAGGCGACGAAGTTCGGCTGTTTACTGGATGCGAACGAGGAAGTGAAGGCGAGGAGAATACAGGTGCTGCAATTGACAGTTAGGACACTGGCACCGCTGTTTCCAAACATATAGCTAGCATTTTTTGAGGTAGAATAACTCAGAAATTTTAACGCCTTTCTTACTCTTCACGTCGGAACACATCAATGCGAACACTGTTATTTCGGAAGCAGAAATAGGCAATACAGAGGTACCCAAGCATACAACCCTGGTACAGAGTCACTCTCCTTTTTTTTAAAGGGGAAATGCACCTTATGCACCGTGACACCGCGCTGGCTAGGCGCGGCCTACCCACTAAAACCCCCCTGAGTTCTCAAGGCCTATGTGGGGCACATGGCGAGGTGCGCTTTCGCGATTTTACCGCCCTGGCTCCGGAGCCGGCTTGACCTAGGTCTGGGTCGAGCCAACACCAAAGGAGGGACTGTCCGAGGACCCCTGGACAGTCCCCCAGACGGAGAAACATCACCACGGCGTGCGCGGTACCCAGACGCGCACGCAGCCTCGCGGTAGTGGTACAGAGTCACCCTAATTCTAAAGAACTCACAATTTCTAGAGGTCTTTAGATTTTAAAAAATTGTATCTTTTTTGAATCGCCTTGAGTTATTGGAAGCAATTCAGTATCACATACAAAATTAGACTAATAATCAATTTTTTTTCGTCGTGTTAATACGTTATCTATTTACCTTGGCATTTCGAATGTTTCTAGCATTCTTTATAATAGGTCCCGTGATCCCATTATCTAGTTGTTTTCTTACAATGTATGGTACCGATGCAAAAAATAAAAGACAAAACTATATCATAATCAATATCAATAACAAATGCTAGGTAAAAAAATTGTCTAACAAATAGGATTTTACAATCTCTTTTACACGATAAGTATGCTGCTAGATGAATGTTATTGTATTCGTTTCTGGTTTACATGCAAGAATCTAAGACTTTTCACGTTTCAAAGCGTGAAAAATTCTTACACTCACAACAAATTAACCTAATCCAAAGTAAGCACAGTGAAGCTTGTGTTATGGGATCTAGGGTAACGGATAGATGTACATATGTTATATACATATAACTATTTTTTATGGAATAAATAAGTGCTCCCAAGTAATTATAAATAAATTTCTGCAGTATAAATAGTTCAATATAAACAGCAGAAAAGAAATTAAATCTAGTTATATTACGAAAATGATTTAATTATTATTCGAATTTCTGGTTAAATCAATTAATATTGTCATCAATCTTCATACATAATATTGTAAACATTTTCTAACCGTTGTTGGTAATATAACAAAATCAAAACTATTAAAGTTTTGATTTTTCCAATTCGAACTATCGAGGACCACCTTCTAACCTCGCGATTACCTCTCATACAACAACTGAATACAACAACTCATACAATAGTGGTTAGGAATCGTGAAAGTATATCAGGCTACCCAAATCGTGCTTATCAATTTAATTATCAACTGACAAGGTAGCATATTTCTTCCTCTCTTATAAAATCCTTCCCTTATTATAACTTGAAAAAGTGATGTATTTAGGCCGCTGTTCTAAGATTGAGCGAACTCAGGTTAAGAATTGAAAGTATTTAGAGAGATTATTCAAATTGGAATTTGTAATCTAAATGTAAAAGTATCCAAGGGTAGAAATTGACTTTGAAAAAACAGAGTATTGTAAAACGAAATATGAAAGCTCAAATTTATCAAAAAGGCAAAGGCACGTCAAACCAATTATCAATAAAAGGGCGGCTTGGCATATTCTACATGGGCGCTTGTTCAAATTAAATTACAAGAGAAAAACCTAGACTTTTATTTCATTATAATTTTAAGAGCTCTGCTTAAGTATTAAATTAATTTATGATTTTAAAGTGCAAATTACTCTAATCCATCTTGAAACAAAAGTAATTATCGACTTTAATAAATTTAAATGATTAATCTACAGATAGCCTAGGCAAAAATTATACACACAAACTATAATATATTTACAAACTCAAAATAAATAACATGGTCGTATATAGTGATTATTTTTAGTACTGGAAAGAAATGATCTGTCTCAGGTAATAAATTTGTGACAATGACACTATTATAAATAGAACTAGAACATTACTAAAGACACACAAAAAAAATAAATACCATCAAGTAATATCAATTATCAAATATCAAATCCTAATGCTTTTTTTTATTTATTAAGGAACAGCAAACAGCTACAAAATTCAAATAAATACAAATCATTACACAAAAGTTGGCAATATTGTAGCCCACAACGCTGTCCACGTGTAACTCAATTAACAATAACAAAAACACAGTCGCGAGCCGCTGTATAATACTAATTAATTACAATTGTGTTTTTTTTTTATGAATGCTGGAGCATTTGACCGCGAGGGGATCGAGGCCGAGGGAACATGCTTACCCAGTAGGTGCCTATTCACTCTTTTCTTGAAAAGCTCCAAGTTGTACTGTGTAGGAACGAATCTGCGGGCAAAGAGTTCCACTCTCTTGCCGTTCGCCAAATTAATGAAGAAGCGGATCGCTACGTTGCGCTTGGCAGGAATATCAATGACATAAGGGTGGAACCCCAGCCGGCGTCTGGTTCCTCTGAGATGGAAAGGAGAAGGCGGAATTAATTCGTGGAATTCCAACACACACTCCCCGTGATATATCTGTAAAATACCGACAAACATGCCACCCCACGACGATGTTAGAGGCTGTGCAGCTTGGCCTCGGTTAGTTTGGTGTCACCAATGAGGGTCTTTGCACGTTTGTCAATAGAATCGAGAGCCGCTAGTTGATATTCGGCAGACTTATCCCACAAGTGGCAGCAGTACTCCAGACAAGATCGAACTTGTGCTTGATATAGTTGGAGCAACTGTTCCGTGTGAAGTACCACCTGACCTTGGAGAGAATGCCAAGCTTCATTGCTGCACTTTTGGCAATGGATTCTATGTAGCTACCAAAGTTAAGGTTATTATTAACTTGCACACCAAGCAGGTGGAGATGATCTGCTACCGGCATGGACACACCACAGAAAGTCGGAGTCAGATGAAAGGGACACCGTTTAGTGGAGAACAAACACGCCTGCATTTTGTTAGTGTTGAATTGGACCAGATTGGCATCACCCCATTCAGAGACTACCCGGAGTGTCGAATTTAAACGTTCCACCATCGATTCTCGACAACATCGGATTTCCTCTTTATTGGCCTTTGCATTGGAGATATATTTATCTGCGACTGTGGTGTCATCGGCATACACGAAGGTTCCAGGTACCAGCAAGTCGTTGATGTGCAGAAGAAAGAGTTGCCGAAAGTACGGAACCTTGAGGAACTCCAGCATCAATACTCAGTTGTTCGGACCAGCAGCCATCTAAAACTACTTGAATGGAACGTTCACTCAAAAAGTTCGAGATCCAATTGCAAAGGTTCAGGGGTAGACCATAAGATGGAAGCTTGCTTAATAGGCTGGAATGCCAGACTGTCAAAAGCTTTAGATATATCTAAAGATACTGCGAGAGGTGGTGGCATACACGAGAAGATCTCCCGTCGACCGGTCTTTTCGAAAACCGTACTGACGGTCGCTGAGAAGGTCATTGTCTTCAAGGTATGCGAGGAGTCGATTGTTAAAAACACGTTCCATACATTTACACAGTGGAACATAAAATAAAACTATATACTACTTAAACAACTAAAATAACTCATAAAATTAATAAAGAAATTAACAACCCTGCAGCTCTTCGAAGATAGACTTTTTAAAAATTATTTATATAACCACATACGAGTAATAAATCGATATCTTTAAAAGGTTCGTTATAATTGTTGTACATCATTCGAGGGTGGCACACGCAGACCGGCGTTAGTGCGACACGCGCTAGTGACGAAAAGACGGCCTGTATTTATAGATACACTAGCGGACCCGACAAATATTTTTCCTGAATTTTCTTTGCTATAACCTCACGGAGCCTGAGACCTTTCTAACGAATGCAAAACCGTGGAAATCGGTTCGTGCGTTCTGGAGTTATAGCGTCAGGAAGGAAAACTCGATTTATTATTATATAGTAGATTGATACGTTGATGGTTTTCAAACAGTAAAGCAAGCTCGAGGGGTATACCAACTAAATCCCTTTACACGTTGTTAAAAGAATTTGGATTATCAAAAGTTTTCGTAAATCCTGTATCGGTAACCAAAGATAGCCTATCCTGCTTTTTGTACCTTCTTGTTAGTTTTTATGACTCCGCCCAATATAGGCTAACCAGTTCATACTAGACCTGAGTCGATCGCGATTGATCAAATCACTGTGATTCGATCGCGTAGCATTTATGAATGATCGAGTCACGACCCACGAAAAGATTCGATCACCGAGATCGACTGGGTCACGGTAACTCGGTCCTGAGTCACGATCATTTATGTACCTGTGTATTGAAAACAAATTGTTACAATTAATTTTCGTTTTTATCCTTGTAAATGTTTACTTACCACATTATGAAAAGTTAATAGTGGTAATTAATAGCAAATCAATCATTAAATTGCAAAATGACCAATCATGATGGATTTATATCCATAGATGACCTATATATACTCGTAGATCCACACGTATGTCTTTGATGAAAAAAAAATTTTTGAGTTTTAGTTCTAAGTATGGGGAGGCCCCAATATTTTTTTTGCATCAAAATCTTAATGCGGTTTACAGAATACATCTACCTACCAAGTTTCAACAGTATAGCTCTTATAGTTTCGGAAAACAATGGCTGTGACATACGGACGGACAGACGGACAAACAAACATGACGAATCTATAAGGGTTTCGTTTTTTGCCATTTGGCTACGGAATCCTAAAAATGGACGTAGTTTATTTCGTATCTAAAACACGAATTCTATGTGATCGCTTTTGGAATGATAGAAAAAATGTGAACGCGCAATATTCTCACTTCAATAAACCTTCCATTTTTACAGACATCAATAAGGAGTCTTTAGTCTGACCTCTGAGAAAGAAAATTGGGACCTTATTTTTTTCAATACTCACAGAATCGACTGCGATAATTTTTCCAGTAGAACGCACATCCACAATACATTTGTAGAACAAATATAAATGTTCAAGACTGAAAGCTGAAGTTGAAAATACTGGGGACTTCAAGGAAAGCGATATCTTATTGTTGTTAGAACACCGAGACAAAAAAGGAACGAGGAATTCGCTTCTATTTCGATTCCAGTTCGCGCATTGAGTCGGTCTGAACGGTTCGAAATCAAATGCAGTTTCATATCAAACACTTCATTGGACTCTTTTACCCTTTATTGTAGACAGCACGTATTGACGATACCGAAATCCTATAAAAGTTGTCGCGAAACGTATAAGAAATATGTTTCGTTTTTATTTCGTATGCTTGTAGTATGAGATGCACCAATCACAGTTGTAAAAAATACGATTCGCTGTTATATAAGTGCTTCCAGTTCGTTCATTTCGTTGCCGAATCCGAAAGAAACATCCGAACGGAAATAGATACATTTTGTTTTTACTTAGGTACTGTTTCCGTGGCATGTAGAGGTAGAATCGCGAGCGCAACCGCCAAACGCGTCCCAATATGGGCCAAAAGAACACCGGGGGGGCTTAGTGAGTAGGCCGGTCTTCGCAGACCATAGAGCTCACACACGACCGCGCCTAGCCAGTGCGATGTCACGATGCAAAAGGAGCATTTCGCCTCGAAAAAAAAATAGCTACTGTTTCCGTGACATAATAATTTAACACTTATCTTCTTAGCTATTATATACACGATGTAACCATCAGCAAGACATAACCAACAAGATGTAACCATCACTCCTCTTGCTGAATTATATATCAGTAGATGTTTCTAAGTATACAAATTAGTTACTTTGTTTATATGAACTCTATTTAACCTGACACAATACGAGTATTTATATTCCAGGAGGCTGTAGTTGCATACTCGTTATTCAACTGGGTTATCCAAATCGTTATCCACCACTAGCTGTGCATTGTCACAAGGACCTTTTTTTTTAAACTCCAACTATGTTTTTTAAGAATGAAATTTATAAATTATTATATTTGTAACTATTTTATATACATATACTATACAAAACATCAAACGATGTTATTCCATACCAATAAATTTTAAAAGCGTTTAATCTTTCACCGGCTTTTTATACTCTAATTCGGGTCCAATACGGTGTCTTTTGTGCATCAAAATCAGGTCCAACTTGGTCCTTTCGTTCCTTCCCTACTTTCGTCTATTGCGTATATTTTGTGAGTTTGCAAACTTTCTTAAATCTTTACTATAACAACAGTTTTGATAAGAAATAGACAAAAGAAGCCAGCACTATTGGTTAATTACTTACTAATTGGTTAATTAATTACGGTCAATAAACTTAAAACACCAATTATGTAGTAGATACAATTTTGTGCGATACAAATATTCAAATATACGTGTAAAGCCAAATATATTGGCAAAAATATAAGACATACAGCTGACATGCACTTAAAAACAAAATTCAATGTGATATAGAACTAACAAGAATATATACTATAGCAAGCAATTTGTATTTCAACTGTTGTTATACAAAACCAATAACTCTTGGCATACACTTCACATACCCAAACACACCTTTGCCATCAGCTAGGCCCTGGTTAATCGAGATATCTTCTGTACGTACATGAATAGGGCTGTATAGTAACGATCAACCAACTTTGACTACGAAATCTCCTTCAACTGCTGTTTACCTCATTTATGGCAATACTGCATCTCTACGAACGGGTCTGTCGTCATTAGATGAGACTTTTTAAGCAGCAAGCTTAAAATCAGGAGGGCAAAACTTATTCATTAAAAGTAAAACATATATGATATCCATGAGGATATAAGAAAATATTGATGTACGAATTTATATACAACTCTTTAGAAAAATCTTTTATTAAAGAATATATTTTTTAACAAAGTGCCTCAGTCGAAATTAAGCTTCCTGTGGACCCAAATAATTTGGGTTTGCATACTAGATAAAATTTTTTGGTCGTAGTGCTCGTAATAGCTCTTATAGTTTAGATTTTTCTAAGATCTACATAACCTGATTTAATTTCATTACTGACTCACTGAAAAGCATTGAAATTCTCAGGTGTGTTCCTGACGTACTGAAACTCTGTACTTATGTGAGTAAATATATAAACAAAAAAATGGAAAGGTTGGAACTTTTACTCCTTTAAAGTTAAAATAGAGATCTGAAAATAGATGTAGTGATTCCTTGTTATGAACACTTTACAAAAAAAAATCCAATCTAAAAATATTTATGTAAAATATTTACCAAGACGTAATCATATGGCTCCACTGTCTTAGTTTTATAGCTTTCAATGAGAACCAAGCTTAACCAACAACACATGGGTGTAAGGTTAAAAAAGTATTCTTAAATCGCAAGATGAACATTTCCTCTGTCTTAAAAAAGGTGCAATCGTACGGATATGTACAGTACGGATTGTATAAAGAAATAAACCCGTCAAAGATAGAAAAACAATTTTTTCTCAGAATCGAAAGTAAACACATTAATCCGTACAATAGCAACCGGCAGCCGGGGTTTGTCAGATGAACGCGCTTAATCTATACTTAGGTCTGCTTACTCTCGCATTAAGCGGAGTTGCCACTAATCTTGAATTCAACTTTGTTCAAGCTTAGTTTGAACCCATTGGGCGTTATAGTATCTCGGTCACACTAAAGTTTCCGGCGCACTGATGCCGTAATTACGGACAGAGTGAAAGAGAAATTCGGACCCTCAATAATTACATCTGATTTCAAACAGGTACTTAAGATTTCCAAAACCCCTTTTAGATCCCCTTAACATAGCTTATGGATTTAATTACTATATTTGAATATAACGACGATATACACCTTTGTGTAAAAAGAGAGAACACACAGTACATATAACATATATTATTCAGGACGTAAATTAATGTAATTTCTTTGTAATCTCAAATATGTTGCAATCTGCGAAACGGCGAAATGAGGAAAAAACTATATACCCTCTGTATATAAAAATTTTACGTTTGTAAGCTTCTTCGACTGCAACGGACTGATCACTCTATTCGAAAATCATGAGGTGATCGCTCACCGATAGAAATCCACCAGGATCGTTGGCCTATAAGATTATATGATTATATATATATACTTATTCAGGCGGCTTGGTTGACTAAGGCCTAATAAGGTAGGCGTGTGCCCCTCGGTAGAGATAAACATGGTCTGTAATGATCCTAAAACTATGTCGAAGATAAGATGAAAAAATGATTCTTAAGTTGATTCTTATACGTTTCCGATTGAGGGGCACGTTTACCCTAACTCAGAGGCGTTAGTTAATTATTAAATCAATGGACTGCACATAATCCTTTTGGCAGATGCATGCAGATTGTCAAGATATTCTCGTTCACCGCAGAAGTTTAAAAAAAAAATTAATATAAACTACTAAAAACAAAAACAAATTCGATGTATTAATATATGCACTCCATTTTACTAAAAAATAACATGTTGCGACATATTCGCACATAGACAAGTTGAATCATGCACGACATGAAACGTATAAAAGCAACAGCTCTAAGAATGTTTTGTAGTTAGTTGTATGTGCTTGGCCATTGATTTTTCTTTATTATTAACTAGCTTTCTGCCCGCGGCTTCGCCCGCGTGGATTTCGGGATTGGGTGTATAGAGGGTTAAGGGTCATAGCTTTTGCCCACGGCTACATATACGCGGAAGTCGTTTATGGTGCGAAGATTTTATCGCGCTTCCCGTGGGACTATCCGTTTTTCCGAGATAAAAAATGCCGCAAAACTCCTCAAGAATCACTCTATCTATTGATGAAAACCGCATAAAAATCTGTGCAGTAGTTTTTGAGCGAAGCCTTTTATTGCGCATCCCGTGGGATCTGTCGATTTTTCCGGGATAAAAAGTAGCCTATGTTACTCGGGGAGAATGTAGCTTTCCAAAGGTGAAAGAATTTTTGAAATCGGTCCAGTAGTTTAAGCGTGAAGAGGTAACAAACAAACAAACAAACAAACAAACACACTTTGGCATTTATAATATTAGTTGGGATTTTGTATTTGTTATTGTATTGCATTTCTTATTTCTATTGTAATTGTATTTCTTATTGATTCTGTGTTTGTATTTAAAAGTTCTACTTCATCATTCCTCTAAGTAAAAATAAAATTTAGACATCAATAGGGAGGATACAGATCATACCAGGGACCGGGGAGGGGGGTGAAATTTTTGTTCTCTTCTATAGGGGGTGGGGTCCAGAAAAGGTTGGGAACCACTGGGCTAGACTAATTGGAGTAAGTGTATGAAATATTTATTTTATTTTTATTTTTTATTATTAAATATATGCAAATGTTTACGCCCGTTATGAACCCGTTATGAACCCGTCACTGGTGTAACGACGAAACAAAATTCTAACTTAATTGTATCCAATCCATCTATACTTCGGAAGCCCTTGGCTTACAATTAGACCGAATAATACCCTAATTTGTAGTACATTTGATACGTCTATTAATATTCATTATAACCGGTGCTACATGCTCAAACTCCATCAAGAATAATCCCCGGCGTGTCTCGGGACCCCGCTGTGCGTACGTGTATATGTTTTTGACACACTTCAATAATTCTCGTGCCTAAAGACTAATTACTGATCTTAATTCAAAGTTGTGCTCTCTACATATTAATGGGTGGCTTAAAGTGTCGGCTGAGCTTAAAGCTTGGGTACGTTGTATATGATCTAATACGAATGGCAAGAAAATGGGAAATTTATTATTTCTTATTTTGGTTTCTTCTTTCTATACTTTTATACAACTATGTTTGGAAACAAGTAGACTACCTAAGTGGATACAGTCGCCTCAACACTACACTTTACATTTTCTCTACGAAAATAACCGCTATTATTAGCGATATAAAAGACGTCTTAACGTCAACATGTGTAATGCATTGATATGTGTGTTTCAATATATTATTCTGGGAGGGACCACGCCCTTTCCGTGGCCGGGGGGCATCGTCGGTGGCGCAGATCGGGGGAGGTATTGTAGCCTCCCCCGAGGAGGGCTCCCCTGTATCGGCGGGGGAGCGGAGGCTAGGGGTTCCCGGATGTCGCTTGGCGTTCCCGGGGGCTCCCTACATGCCTGAGGAAGGCCATGCCTGAGGTTTTTAGTGGGTGGGCCTCCCACTTCTGGGGAGGAGAGCCCCACATAACCGCCGGCTCGCCACAGCCGGGGTATGCAATTTAATGCATTTTCCTCAGGGAAACAAAAAAAAAGATTAATGAAGCTTTGCAGCATTTTTTTGAATACATATAACTTTCCAAATCATTAATACATACTAATGGTTCTTCTATAAGAAAATGCCCTGGAGTTAATGGATGTGGATCACTTGGATCAGAATTATTTATTTTGATTGGTCGAGAGTTTAGACTTGCTGCTATTTAACTAAGAAATGTAGTAATTTCTTCAAATCCTTCCTTTTGTGCTAATTTGATACAACAAATAAGTGCTTCCTCTCTTTCCCTTTTAGTAATATAACTAGTTTCATATAAAAATTGAGGTCCTAAAAACCAAAGTTGTGTTTTCTTCAGAGCACTTGGTTGAATTCCTCGTGATGCACAATTTGCTGGATTTTCTTTAAATGGTGCATGATACCAGTGAAAAACATATATATTTGTCAAAACCTCTGCCTACAGGGTCATGTAGGCAATAAACGTTTTCCATCTACTTGAGTGACTGTTCAGCCAAGCGAGTACCACTGTGGAATCTATCCAAGCAACAACATTATCATTTGCTATGCCTAATACTTTTCTTATTTTAGTTTTAGGATCTTCTTGCCATACTATTCGTTGGTAGGTAGTATCTTCTTCTGCTCTGATCATTAATTTATCATTAAGTGATACTCCTATATTGTTTTTATTTGATGCATTGAAAACTACTCTAACTCTTGAAGTGGTTCTTTCATTTCTTACAGCCGCGTGGTGTGATAAATAAACAGCTTTTTCTATAAATAAATCATCCCTCTTTACGGGCCTCATATGACCTAAAATACGTAAGTATTCATTAATCACATCACTATAACTTTTTTTAGTTCTGTATTATTTGATAGTCTTTTTTATAATGACACAAACTTTCTGATTGCAATACTACGTGAATTTCCACCTAAACAACTAGGCTCGTCTTCACGCAGAGGTAATTTGACTATATAGCGACCTTTAGGTGTCCTACAGGTGGTACTTTTAAAAATATCTTCACATTTTTTTTGTTTTATCTGCGTCATAGCAATCTGTTTTTCAACAATAAGCCTTGGTTTTGTCTGATACTTTTACTTTTATCTGTTGTGATTGTCGGTAATCGAGAGCCTTGCCAGCATAGCTGGAAGGCTAGCACTTCCTGTGTCAGAATCTATTCAAGAGTGCAGGGACACTATGTCTTTTTATTCTTTTGTGTTGTACTGATCCGCATCCACTCAGTTCAACTGCTAGTGTATTTTTATGTCTAGATAGTCTTTCTTGATATTTAGTACTGTAATTAGTAATCTCCTCTCTAACTGTGTTAAATTTTAAATCATGGTATATGTACTTGTTGCTTATATATTTTGGTATGTTAAAGATTGTTCTCATTGTTTTGGTTTGGAATCTCTCCAGTATATCTATATTACTGTTGCTGGCTCTTCATCTGCCCACATATTTTTCACATTACGATCTTCTAATTCCCAAAACTTTTTTAAAATATCAATTTCAGATATCTGAGAATGCAAGACTGATATTTTTGAATTGTTTTCTTTATTGTTCACAGTACCTGATAAAATCCACCCCAATTTAGTATCTTGAGCTATTAACATTCCGTTCGGACTTTTTTTCATATCTACTTTCAATATATAACTTAAAACATTAGCGCCCAACAATGTATCTATTTTATTTGGAATATTATATAAAGGGTCTGCTAAGCATACATTTTCTAATTCAACACAATCTATTGATTCTACACGTTTATTTGGTACATATGACGTAATGTTTTTTTAGAACATAAGCTTGAAATTGAATATCAAAATGTTTATCTAGTCGTGATTGGAAATTAACTTTTAACAGTTCCATTAATAGGCCGTTTTTTAAGTTTTAAAATTTGTATTGTGGATTCTGTTATAAAACAGGCTTGTGATCCTTGATCCAACAATGCTCTGACAACATAATCAGAGCAGTAGTTAAAGCTAGTGTTCACCAAAGCTGTAGCCAGCAAAACTTGTCCATATCTAGGAGTATTAGTACCTTAGAGTACCTTAGAGTACCTTCTACAACATCTGTACATTGTGACGTTTCAGTATCTAAATGAAGCAAAGAGTGATGCCGTTTATTACAAACTCTGCAACGAGTATTTTTTCTACATTCGTACACTATTTGATTACTACCTAGATAGTTAAAACAGATAGAATGTTCTTTTACACGAAATCAGGTATTTTTAAACAATCTTGTTTAGCAATTTTTTTGCAAAAACAAAATTTATAATTTTCAGAGCAAAATTCACAACTCATACTGGTGATTTTTGTGGCAAATAGTGATGTAGTTTTGGCCTGAGATCCGTTATAATATTTTGTAGAAAATGGTTTTGTGTCTATAAATTCAAGTGCACGAAAACGATTTTCTATAGAACACTTGAACTGGTCTAGAGTTTGTAACTGATTTGAATCATCGTCTGCAACATGTAACTCCCATTGCTTGCGAGTCTCTGCGTCTAATTTGAAAGTAACAATATCAATAATTATAATATCCCAGGTGCTCACGTCTATTTCAATATTTTTCAAAGCTTTTAAGCACTCGATTGTAGTGTCTAATCTTTTAAGCTTAAGGCCGTCTTTGAAAGAACAAACGTCAGTACACAGTTTGCTAAATACTTTTTTTTTGTACAAAAAATCGTTGACTCTTTTCTTTTTAAATGAAATGAACTTATTATATTAAACAATATAAACACTATACAAAACGTCAAATTTACGATGATTACAACGACACCTCAAACCGTGTCGTATTACTTTTCGCAAATTTGACGTAAATTTTGCGAATGTTCGTCTGTCAAATTCGATTCATCGTCATTTGTCATTTGAGGCTTTCTTATACCAAAATTAATATCGTTCGTTCGATCGTCCGTTGAAATGTTTTAAACGATAGTAACTAAGAGTAGGATACGACTCGACGAAGTCCACGATATATCGAATATCGTTTTTAAGAGTACGCCCACAAATTCCAGTATTTTATCTGGTTGTACTCGTGTGATGAGACGCTAAGTAATCTTCTCCGAAGTAACGACGACACGTTCACGATTCAGCTCAGTTCCTTAAGAATTCATACCTTGAGTTCACGTTGCGCTGGTTTTCTGCCGAGATAAGCTTTGTACACATTGATCAGTTAGTAACGCCCAAAAAATAATATTATTATACCATTGATGCCGCCGCTTTGCACTGTAGTAATAATCTTGCAGTAAGTACTAGTAATGTTCTTACTGTTGAACTGTGTTGTTCTTGTACTTTAATTGTAGAAATATGTTGACCTTGTGGTACTAATTAAATCCGGCTAATAAAGGACCAATGTTGAATGTCTCATCTTGGCCTGGTTTGATCTCAATAATTAAAAACAATATTTTATGAAACTTCATTTTATTGAAAAAATCTGACAAAAAGAATAACAAGTGTTGCTTAGCAACCGATGAACATAGATAATTTCGTTGGTTATTAACTAAATAGGTAAGACAGAAGTACCCAAATAGACGACCCTTTTATAGAATTTCCCTATAGATTGCTTCAGATAATCTCGTAATCTAATAATACGAGACTATTACAAATGGAATTAGATAAACATGATCACACCTTCAGCCATAGACCTAAATGTTTACAGGAACAGAGGTAAAAATGCAACTGTTTATAACTCTTTTACTGTCACAACTATTTTTAAATAAGTAATACAAATACGCAATTGTTAAGTCATGAAAAATTACAAACGCACAAGTTCGTCCACGTTATATCAAATTTACCAAAAGGTATTTCCTTTTGGTAAATTTGATATGTATAGTTTCCCATGGTAAAAATTATCTAATGTTCTACCCCGTGTCATCAAGCATCCTCATACTAAATTGTATTTAAACCCGGCCAACAATTTTTTTCAGATTAAATATCTATTTTCCCTTTGTAAAATGACTCTACGTCCTTCTCCGGGTATTAAACTATACCTATATCAAATTTTATTTAAAATTGGTTCAATAATTTAGTAAAAAATATTCAACACCATTTACCCCATATTTTAAACATAGAATATGTCGTGTTTATTTATTTCTAATCAAAATCACGTACTTTTTATACAAACTTGCATCTCCTATTTCAACTCCTTACAGACATTTTACTAAATCATAAAATATTTCCGCCGCAAAATATTTTTCCCGTGGTGAATAATTTTTTACCTATGGTCCTTCTCTGTGTGTCAAACTATCCATATATAAACTTACATTAAAATCGATTCAGTAACTAATCAGCCTACTCAAACAAAATCTTTCATCCCTATTTTTACTTCTTTGAGAGTAAATTTGATGGTGGTTTTAATTTAAATCTAATCAAAAGCCTAAAAAATTATATTACTTTATAAATGTCATATTTTTCATGCAATCTTTCATCCTCTATTTCAATCCTTTAAAGTTGCTTTTTCACATTAAAAAGTACCTTATGTCCTTTCTCATGCTCTATACTGTGTTGCAAACATCGCTCAGTAGCTGTGACGTGAAAATGCAACAGACAGACAGATTTACTTTCGCATTTATAATATTGATAAGAAACTATATTACAATGGAATTATTGGCAATAGTTATTTAAATTTATCGACTAAATTTAAATGAATTAAAAGTTACTTTTATTTCATTCAAATTTATTCGATGGTTTTGGTTTTAGTACGAAAGCTTGACAAAAAGACAGACAAAACTACCTTCGCCTTTATAATAATTAGTAAGCATTATTGTCTTTCTGATACGAGTAACAAAATAACAAACCTTACACACGACAGGCAAAATATCTCAAACGGTACACATGCATTGCACAATTGTATCGCCGTTAAAGTGACACATTCCAAGCCGTCGGACAATAGAGAGGGGACAATAGACAAGTAGGGACAAAATGAGTCACACCTTCCTTTGTGCTAGCTTCTAGGGACGGAGGAAATTTTAAATTGTACCAAATTAATAATACCTATTGTCTGACATGGCTTATTGGATATACCATTGAACTTAGCCGGCGGAGTAATACGATTTCTGCAAGTTAATTTAGCAAATTTTACTACGGTCCCGTTAGGAGTGAAGTTTTAAGTCTTATTAAGTTTAAGGTCTGTATATTGCAATGGCGGGTTCTTCCGCTCATTGAATTACAGCTAGGCTCTGCTAAGTTTTACGAAGACACTGATTAATTTGTGACGCAGTACGAAGTTCAACCGGCTTTTGTCAAACATTTTTGTTGTAATTTATTCATGATATATATATATCACTACATAGTATAAAGCAAAGTCGCTTTCTCTGTCCCTACATCCCTATGTATGCTTAAATCTTAGAAACTACGCAACTAGTTTTTTAAACTATTATTTATTATATATTACGTTCAAAGTTTTTCTGTAGTAACTTAGTATCAGCATTGCACTCGTGCGAAGCCGGGGCGGGTCACTAGTCATAAAAAAAATTAATTCAGTTTATAATTCTTGTGTTGAGTGAGATATTAAGTTAGGTATTTATACCAAAACACATTACATGGGGTGGAAAGTTGATAGCTTGTAACGTTGTTTTTTTACACTTAGTTCATGATTGGCATATAAATGCTTAATCCCTAATTCCATAACATTAGTACATTGTTTTCTTATTTTTTTGGTTAGGTTGGCTACAGCAAGTTAATTGCATAATAGATTTAAGTAACATTTTATATTTAAAAATTAGTATTACATTAATCATATTTGCTCTCTGATGGAGCATTCTTCATTGTAAGCTGGAAGATTTGTTAAATTATATAAGAAATTTTAGTAATATTTTGTATCTACATGATTTGTCTAAATCTTAATCGATATTTTAGATAGAAGAAATACATGCATGCTCATTTTGGTAAATTCTTTGTGGTTTTATTTTGAATCCATCTGAAACTCTGATTGAGTTAGTGTGATGGCGCCCTTGTTATAAGTTGTTCACACTGCTCACCAGGCTACATCGAACCAAATCGTCTGTCCACACCTTGAGTACAATTGTCGCTTATATCTTGCTCTGCCACTAATATTAGTATCACTCTTTAGCTAGTCAATTGAAATGGGCACATTAAATTAGAACAGACAGCGACAGAACTACAACTCTTACAAGCTTGATACATCTTCGAATTTTTTCGGAGGTATTTGCAACACATATATTATAATTTCCCTTTATAAAGGAAAACTTAACGAATAATGGTGAACTTGGTACAACAAAGCGGATCTCAATCTGTGACCAGAGAAAAAGAAGAAAATTTTTCTACGAGAAAGTTTTTCTTTCCTATACCAAAAAACCGATATAATGTTGGTTAAGTTGCGGGGAGCTTCAATGTTTTTTTTTTGTGCATGTGTATATACATACATACAATATACATTGTTTGAATAAAATAAACTTAATTCTAATTAGACGTGTGTTTATTTTATTCAAACGTAAATAACGCAAGCAGTCAAAGTTAATTAAATTAACAAGGGAGTAACGCGCATTCTCGATACTTTAGGACCATATCTATTTTTATCGTCATTAACCATCAAGAGATTAAGTCTATTAGCTTCTCTTTCACATTTACCATAATACGACTTCGTTAGCGTAGAAAATATTTGTATTCATATAGCAAAGAATAAACGTTATGTGTACATAAATAATTTAGCAAACAATGCTATCACCGACAGATTTTCTATATTCTTTATTTTAATTCTTAATGTATTAAAAACATTAAGAATTATACAATATAATTAAAATCTGTAGACGCCCACCGTTGAAAAGTAATTTTAAATAGTAATTTAATTTAACAATTTCACTACTTTGAAATGTTCCAACACCAAAATAACAATATCGATACGAAATTGCACTTGCCAATGGATAATAATATCATTACGAAGATACGCAAGTGTATTTATTACTTCATGTGTAAGTCGTAACTAGTAAATCCTATTATAATAAATTGTGATAAATTATATTTCTGAATATGATCATATTCTTTATTGACGTAATTAGGTATATAACATTCGATTATTGATACCGTTATCTAATAATATTATTATAGTGCTGGCAACACTAAATAAATCTTTTTGACAGTCACGTCAATGTCAAAAATATTTATCACTTCCAAGGCCGTTAAACTTTAATAAAAAAAAATATATATTTATCACTTAAAAAAAAAGTATTATCACTTCTCTCGCGAAGTAATTCCGTTTTCGAATAATAAAGTGTTAAAAAGTATGACATGTGGTTTCTTGTTCATAAATTTTAAAATAATGTAGGTAGGTATTGTTGTGTTTTGTGTATATTTTTACTATAAAAAAACATGTATGTAAGGATAATTTAACAAGTCATTAATTTAATTGGTCGTTTACTATTTAAAATCAAAAGTATTAAGTGAGTAAGTTTTGAACTTTAAGGAGCTATAACTATTTTTGGTGTGCTTTTAATTAGAAACTAATTATACAATTAAATTCTATAATTATTTTCTTTTTTTATGACATATAGTTCAACTTTGTCGGTTCAGGTCGAGTCTTGTTTCTCCTTTGATTACCATAAAACCAACACAGTCATACCATCAAAAGAAATAAGATTCCACCTATTGTACAATGTATTTTTAATATATATTCTAATTCTATTGGATTAGCGTTACGTAATAGCCTAAATAGGCTATTTAAGTATTTTAGTCTGCCTCTTAGTTGCTGTGACTAATACAACTCGATAAATTTATAATCAACATCACCATAATCATTTCAGCCGAATAACACACACCACACTACTGATGAAAAAAACGTATCTTTGTTGAGATTGGATCATTTGTATCCGGATCAGTACAAAGATACGAATCAGTAAAGTGCTTCATTTGCATCATTTGTATCAGTGACTCTGAACCGATTCAATCGATCGGATTAGAGCGAATGATTCATTTGAAGCGCTGTTAGAGATTTGAATCAGTGAATAACTTGGAAGAAACGACTCACTGAGTCGTTGCTGTAAAGATTGACAAATCTCTACACCACACATAAGAACTCGTCCAAGAATCCCCACACCGATTCTGCGATCATCACTAACCTTCGTCTACCGATAGAATGAAATTACTCATTTAGTAGTTAACAGGTATTCTATATTTGTATTTTTTTTATTAATTATTACATTTTATTATTTTTATTTTTAGTTAATGTCATAATTAATAATTATTATTAAATACTTTGATATCATCTTTTTAGATGTAAAGATTTAAAATATTTTTTTATTATTGCAATAACTATTTTAATACGTGTGGACTTTCAATATTGTATGTATTACTTTTATTTTGATACCAGTGTAAATTTGCAATGCCCTTACAGGGTGTCACATGTATCTAAAATATATTATAATTACCACCTAATGTTATGCATATGCATGACATGCAATACATAAATTACCATTGTCGCGTATATCATGCGTCTTTATTTTATTTTTTTTTCCTCAGGAGAGGAAGGGTGAAAATCCTCACAAGGAGCACGAAAAGTACCCAGGATACTCCCGCAACGGCAAGTGTCACGGAGGTTATGTCGAACTCCATGCGACCGGAACGGTCCAGCCACGTGACCTACCGACTAAACTCAGCCTGGCCTAGGTTCTAAGACACGGTCCTTTATAAGGCGTGCGCTGGGATATAGATCCAACGCGTAGTGAAATTTAATGAAAGTGTGCGTAGAGTGTACCAATTAGGTGTAATCTCTATCTGCACCATAAAATGCAGCTAAAGACCCAGTTAGATGCACAGAAACTATTCGTTAGTGGTCAAACGTTTGTGGACTGTTGCATTTCGACTTTGGTGGTAATGAAAACCGGGCTATGGAAGAGACTCCGGTCAGATGCCATCAGCCTCATCAAAAATAAAATTATTATTACTATTAAAGAAAAATTGTAATATAGAATGCTAGACTAGATATACAATAGGCTAGATAAACACAGAGGCTTTCCCGGGGGATTACAGTATGGGGTTCTTCAAAAAGGGAGTAAATAGGTTTTTAAAAAGGTCGGCAAAGCGTTTGTGATGCCCCTAGTGTTGCAAGCGTCCATAGGCGACGGTGACTGCTTACCATCAGGCAGGCCGTAAGCCTTTTTGCTACCGTTGTAGTATAAAAAAAAAAAACACAACTGAACATTTATGTGTGTGTTTATATTGCGTGTATTAATGTGTTTATGTTTATCAAACTTAAGTAGTTTTGATTAAAAATACAAACAGGAGACTTTAGTAAATTATTACGTCACAATCACAGTGTTTCAATGTAGATCGTTTTTGAGCGCTTCGCATCAATATGCCAGAAACATATTTATATATATTGTCATACTCAATTACTTACTTCCGGTCACAAATAACAATTTTCTACAACAACAATAAATAATCAAAATTCTCGACATCCTCGCACTCGCCATATACACAGTAAATCATTGCGAAGGTAATTCTTTAAACATTTAGACCCATTCCGAGTTGATGCTCTAACTCGAAGTCAATATTTCACTGTGTCAAAGCGGCCCGGTACGCACTCATTTGTCGCCAGCGACTGCACAAAGAATGTCTCTGGCTTTTGTGGCACGGCTTCGCTTTGTCGCAAGGCAACGTTTTGCGATCGACGAACCCAACACTCAATAAGGCGAATTCTCCTGCATTTCGTGTAATAGCGTTTTGTCGATGCAGAATTGGATACTGCTCGGAATTTCACAATGCATGCATTTAGTTGTTGTGAATCGACATTCTGATGTTATCATCTAAGCTTATTTTTCGCATTCGGAAATTTGAATGTATATTACCTTAATGCCTATTGAGGTTGGGTAGATGACAATTTTTTAAATTCTGTATATAATAAGAGTACTCTTTTAAGTGAGAAATATTATAGAACCAACAGTACACCTGCACCTATTACTTTTGAAGATACATCGCCATGTTTGCGGCGCTGTCGCGGGTCGCTCAAAAACGCTCCATACTAAAAACACTGCAATTGTGACGTCATAACTCAGTAAACTCGCCTAATTTGTATGAGCGTATAAACAAATTTTAAAATAACTTTGTTATTTGTACGTTTATAGGTATACTTTCTATATAAAAAAATGTTACATTTAATGCGAGAATGCTAGAAATGTGTTCGTTTCATTAGAATTAAGTAAATAATAATTGCTCATTTTTTAGAAATCTAAAAACAATATAACTTAGTAATTAAACTGAAATTTCTATATTGACATACTTTCATTAGATATAAATTGCTCAAATCAGATAATTATAGTATAAAAACGGCCATAATCAGTTGTAGTCGTCTACCCTCTGCAATCCTAATTATTAAATTTACGGTAGCAAATAAAACAAGTAATACATAATTTGAAGATTATTATTATAAGGAATTATAGGAAATATTATAAGGTTGTACAAGCTGAGATTTGAATGATATCCGAAGAAATATATCATGGAGTGCACGTATTGAGTCCTATCACTTCTATACTATAAGGAATGAAGCTAAAGACTATACATAATTATGAACTAAGCTATGGCAGAGATTCCGGCCTTCCTACTCTACGTCTCCTAATTGATTTAAATATTGGTGAAAAAGGAACAACATTCGTGTGAACAGCTAAGGGCTTAGACAGGTATCTGCGAACGCAACGCCATCGACTTTATGACATTATTATACTTGCACCCTTCGAGCAACTGCTCTTGCGACTCTACCCTGCCCGTCCGACTAATGCAGAAACGGGTGGCATACACCCGCTGAAGGATATCGGGACCCTCGGTGTAGGAACTGCACTGATGGGGCATTTAGAGCAAATACCCGTTAATATGGAGCATTAAATGTGGGGCATTAGAGCAGGCAATGAAGTTCAAATTCAAATTATCTCCACCTTTTTTTTACGGAGGAAATACACCTTATGCACCGTGACACCGCGCTGGCTAGGCACGGCCGTGTCTCTCCGGTCTGAGAGAACTAGCCTACTCACTAAAACCCCCCTGAGTTCTCTAGGCCCATCGGGGCACATGGCGGGGTGCGCTTTAGCGATTCTACCGCCATGTGCTCCGGGCCGGCTCGTCATAGGTCTGGTCGAGTCAATGCCATGAGAGGGATTGTCCGAGAACCCCTGGACAGTCCTCCAGACGAAGAGACATCACCATGGCGTGCGCGGTAGCCATACGCGCACGCAACCTCGCGGTAGGGTAATTAGGCGAGCACCGCTGTTGCTTGTGCCCGCCTTCTCCTATCTATCCGTCTGCGGCAGAGAGGAGCGGCCTCGGACATCCTCCTCCCGCTCCCTCTCCACTGCCTCCTTCTGCGAGATGACGTTCTCGAAAAAGTAGGCGACAGCCTCCCATTCCGCCCCGCTACGGAGCAAGGTCAGGACCACGCTCGGCAGCTAGAGGTCGCGGCTTCCCAGTGCAGCGATAAGGTCGCTGCGCTGTTGCTGCCATGCCGAGTACACAACCAGCGTGTCCCCGGACGTGTGGTTGGGAGCGCCGCAGTGGTGACACCGCGGCGTTGCCTCCCAAAGTGCGACCCGGTGCTGGTAGTGACCGATACAACCATGTCCGGTACCTAGTACCTACACCATACGGAATGAGAGGCTGCCCTGCCGCCGCCCAACCCACTCCTTCAATACCGGACAAACGGCTTCGATCGTCCGGTAGCCGGCAGCTGAGAAGGCGAGCGCCTCGCACCACCGGTGCAGAGCCGCCCTCTGCACCCTCACTAAAAACCTCGGCGATGGCCTTCCTTCACGATAAAATGATAATCTATGTTAACTTTATTAATTAAAAATTTCACGCTTTCACAATTATCACTTCTATAATTTGCATATCTATGTGTGTGTGTGTGTATGTGTTGATTATGTGAATATATGAGACCGAGAGAGTGTGGTGTGTACATATATAATAATAAATAAATGAATCACGAGTGCATACAGTTGTGTGAGGTATCCAAGATTAACATTGACGTAGAGGGCATTAAGTTTTCTGTTTCATCATAGTTGAGTGAGTATAGCCAGCCCAAAACCACCCTCTTATATTTGACAAGAGATACCTCTTCTATATCAGTTATTGTATTAACTTTGTCGTATACGCAAGGAATTGAAAAGCTGAGTGGTGCTGAAATACAACCTAGTAGATGTACCGAAAAAGGTTCAAAATCAATGAAGAGGTATAATTTAATTTAATAAACGGATGTCTCTACGAGAGACATTTATATATTTGTAACTAACCTATAAAATATTTTTTTCAAAAACATTTCTCAACCGGCATTTAGATTGCGAAAACTGTCAGCCACTCAATAACTAATACTGTAGACAGCGAAAGCCAAAACCACCCTATCAGCCATCTACGCTCTATTGTTCCTACAAAACATCGTATTTAAGGCTTGAATCCAACAACAGCTATATGACTCATTCCTATAAAGCATAAAAGTACTATAATGAGGCATCTTTAAATCTGATGAATCTCTGAGTCTAAGGCTCGTATTCTAAAATCAAACTTAAACTCAAATTGCTGCTTGAGCACAGTTAGAAAGGGATGGTGCTATTCAGCGCACTTAGCGCCATCCCTTTCTAACCGTACTTTAAGCAGAAATTGAAGTCTCGTTCTGTAATATACCTAAAAAACTTGTCTTATTTTTGTGAACTGCCTATATCTTTAACAATAAACCACGCACATGGTTTAAAAAAGACAAATTAAAACTCTTAATTAAAACAATATTAAATCTTCTCCACAAAAAGTAAACTTTGAATAAGAAGTGAATGGTGAGGAAGAATTCACTTGTTATTTTTTACTTATTAATTTCAGTCAAAATTAATAGGAATGAGGTCCCTATCGATGTATTCTCCAAAATATTATATGTTTCTTCAAGATGGGAAAAAAAATATATTTAAAGTGTCGGTAAATAGTTTGTGATTTTTGTGTGATACTTGTGTTGCAGGCGTCCATAGGCGACGATGACTGCTTATCATTAAGTCACTATAAAAAAAAATGAGAAGTAATTACATTGGTCAGCAATTATAAAATTTGGCGAGCCACCCAAAAGCAGCATTTAAATAATTTGGTCAGCATACAAAGATTTTGTTTGCAATAAAAAAAAACAGGCAGCAATTCTTGTTCCGCAACTAATTTTGATAATGGTCAAAAATTAAATCATACATAGGCAGCCAACAATAACATGAGTCTGCATAATAAACATTCAGTCCGCAAAATAACTACTTGAGCGGCAAGATTTCATGATTGAGCGGCAGAAAAACATGTCTATAAGCAGTATATTTGATTGGTATGTTAGGTTAGGGTTTTTTTTTTTTTTTTTTTTTTTTTTTTTTTTTTTTTTTTTTTTTTTTTTTTTAGTTTTTAGGTTAGGTTAGGTTAGGCATGACAAATAAAGTATTTTTGCTACTCTTATATGCAGCACAAAATGCATTTTTTTGCTTACACTCTGAGTGCTTACCAAAATTTTATTAAACATGAGCAGCTGATTGCAGCTTATATAATTAATATGCTGTACAAAAATAATTACAGCCATCCAGAATGACATAAATTGCTGATTGATTTTGAAATGTTTGCTGACCATGAGTTGCTGACCAATTAGCTATTTCTGCTCACCGTTTTCTGCTCACAGAAATAACAATACTATGCTAACCATTTAATTGACACCCAAAAAAAATTACTATCAACATTTGACTGACATGCTCCCTGATTATGTAAAATAGTTGCTATCAATTTGCATCGAAACTATATAGCATCATTACATTACAACTTTATTAAAATTCAATGTGACAATTATTTTTGTAAAGCAGCTATGTATTTACTTCTGTCAATTAGAATCACAATATGATAACACAATTACATAATCAGCTCAAAGTCTTTGTTATCGACATATTTACTGTTCCTCCTCTAATCCTGTCCTCTTTTAATATTCCTTGTACACGATTTACAAAGCAAGAATGCTTGTCATGTCTAGCTACTGTAAAAGCATTCTTCGTCACTTACATAATATATACAAAGAAGCAGAGCTAATTTATACAGATTATGACGCATTTTGTCCTTACAATTTTTATATTAATTAAGTAACTAGAAACAATTTATGAAAGTTTGTTACTGATCTCAAACAAAATCTCCAGACTCGCTTGGATACAAATAGCAACACTATATCACTGGAATACACACTCGCTCACACGCGGGCAAAACACTGCGCGCGGGAACCATTGTGTTTTGTTTTGTTCTCATATAATTACTTCAAGATAAGGGAATATTGTCTCCGGACGACGGATGTTGCTCGTCCGGCCGGAGCTGGGCCTCTGGGTAAACTTAAATCTCAATCCAGATAGATAATTATAATCTCTTTGTGAAATCGCTTCTGAAAGGGAGGAAGATGTTGAGCGAAAATTATCGGGCCGGCGTCCTTTGGCGATAGACATTTAATACCCTTTTGTCTATTAAATGTATCGAGAGGAAGAGTTTTAGAATTGTCTTTATTGCCTAATTGGATTACAGGATTCTTAACATATAATGCCATTCATCCCTACTTAATATTATAAATGCGAAAGTTTGTAAATATGGATGGATGTTTGTTGATCTATCAGGTAAATACTACTGAATCGATTTTATTGAAACTTTATAATAATACTAGCTGGCCCAACAGACGTTGTCCTGTCAAATGTCTCAAATGTCAAATGTCTCAAATGTCACGTTGTCTCACGTTGTCTCAAATGTTTTTAAATAAATAATTTAGCTGAAAAACAATATCTATATGACCGTATTGTGAATCTAAACCATTCTCAAGCCCCCTGGAATACACACAAAAAATTTCATCAAAATTGGTCCAGTCGTTTAGGAGGAGTTCAGTCACATACACACGCACACAAGAAATATATATATTAAGATAATTGATACATCACAATAACATATAGGTTACAATTTATAAAGATATTATGTGAATTGTATAAAATATGACGCTAAGAGCCTGTTTCACCACTGGCTGATAAAGCTTCAGAAGTTATCTGATTGATAATTCTATCCATCAGATACAGGCTTCTGATAATTTTTTTCTGTTTCACCATCAAACTGTCTGGTAATTTATCTGGTAGTTAAAGATATCAGCCATTTAATAGGTGACGAAACGGCAACGTCGCTTTTTTACGTTTCGATACACTCACGTCTATTATTGTTATTTGAAAACAACGTTGAAAACGTATGAATTAGTTTTTGCTCGAAATTGATTACGTCAACTTTTTTACATTAATCAAGTATAATTTTATCAATTAATAAATGAAAGTGGCTAAATTGGTATTATTCATTTATGTTAGCGCTCCATGTGTTTAGAGAAAAGAAACGCAAGCGTCATTTTAATCTATGGTCATTTTGTTTTGTTGTGCTTTGCGCAGTTTGTCTTTGTTGATATTTGTTCTCTGAAAAGGTTTCTGAATTTTTTAATTTTAGTTGCTTGTTACTTAAATAAAAAAAAAATAACGAAAAAAATAAATAAATAAAAGAATACGATAAAATGTTAACAACTGCTTGTTTAGTAAGCCGAAAGCGATTTCTAAAATCTTGATCGTCATGAGTTTCAAAATAATTTGATCTTGGATTAATTACTCAATTCCTACGGGGTCGCGTAATTCGTTCGTAATATACATCTAATTTGTCCTCTAAAAACTCAAACAAATCCATATTACAATATTTTTGAACACTTGTTACTCCAATCTACATAAACGTAATAAAACAAAATATATATAAAACACGTAATAAAGTTCGAAAGCTAAAACTATTTTCGTACCCGCCACTTGAACAGTTTTTTTATCTTGATGATAAAGTCCATATCAGCCACTTGAATCGGCTGATAAAATATCGGATACCAGTTAGTTCTATCCGAGAGCTGTGAAATCAAAATTTCTAGTTTATCTGACAGATAAGTTCCCGTTAAGCTATCAGGCAGTTTATCAGCAAGTGGTGAAACAGGCCCTAAGTGCCAAATAAGTTGAAAAAAACATCTGTGCAGAGAAAGTCGCAGACACCAGTATCTTTATAAAATTATATTCTGTTATTCTGATGTATAAGATTCTTAAACTTTCGCATTTATAGATGTAGTTTATAGATTATACCACTTCTGATTTGTTGTAAACAATATCAAAACAGAAATAACGGCTTAATTATTTAAAGCAATCGAATACTAGCATGTCTTTTATGACTTGCACTCTTCCCGACTGACTGAATACCGATCCCAACCAAGTCATAACTAATTATTACACCTTTTAAAATCATATGTGCGACTGTGTTGCGCCACGTAGCTCGCTATGCTGCCATCTATCGCATAATGTCACAAACAAAAAAGAAACAGTATTCAAATCCGCAATCTATCATCATGGTATAACCTCAAGCATGAGAAGTAGAATTGCATATTAACATTGCAATGACTGCGTATGATAATTAAGGTTTTAACATATTAAACAATTATTATGTACGTAATTAACTAACCATACACGATTTTGTAGAAAGATATATTGAAAATCACAACATTCGGGCATCCGATTACGTGCTGACTCCGTAGTCAAATTTGAAATGAATATCAGACGCCATCTTGTTGTAGCTTAGTTAGCAACTCGTCTTGGGCAACGTCTTGGCAGAAAACTAACAAAGAAACTTTTAAATTGTATTCCTGCAAACATTTTTGAATTCATACCTTAATACCTTATAAGAAAAATAATTTTCAGGACTGAAAACTAAAGAGCGTGCTAAACGCCAGTCTAGTACGTGACCCGCTCCCACTCGGTGGAGTGCGCGGAGACAACGCACCTCGTTACCCGAATGGAGTCAAGAGACGACACTGTAACTGCGCCATAACGAGGCGATGGCCACCCAAATAATTAGGGCGCACTGTTTAGGGAACGTACTGTTGTATTTATTTTTTTATGAAAAATAATGGAACGTGACCATCGACAGACAACCTTTGTAGCAGAGTACAACGGTTTCAAGGTGTCGCCATCTCTGCAGACCCGGGTTTGAATCCCGATGGTTGTTTATGTGACAAACCCGAGCCACAAGTGCTTACTCATGGTAGTTAATATATATTTGTATGAAAAATTTTCATACATCTGTTCGTTACCCTAGATCCTGTAACACTTGCATTATAGTGTTTACTTTGGGATATAGTAATTGGTGTATCTATAGAGAATATTTATTTATATTTTATATAAAGTTACGTCAATCTTAGCTTTAGGCGCAATGTGTGCTTTAAAACCTAAAATAGTACACATTTTTAGTGAATATACTTATTAATTTACTTATAACATTAATAATTTATTGTTTTGTTCTGCTGAGGAAAATGCATTGAATTGCATACCCCTGCTGCGGAGAGCCGGTGGTTATGTGGGGCTTTCCCCCCCCAGAAGGGGGAGGCCTACCCACTAAAAACTTCAGCGATGGCCATTCTCAGGCGTTGTAGGGGGCGCTCAGGATCGAGTGTCGCATCTGAGGACCCCCGGCCTTTGCTCCCCTGGGTGCGCTAGGGGAGCCCTTCTCGGGGAGGAGTGATAAAAATAAAAAGTGATGAAAATAAATGTGTGTAAATATATTTGTGGATTGCAATATCGAGTAAAGCAGTTTCTGATAAGAAGAAATTTAATTTTCATCACAACATTTACACTTAAGTAGGAAGTTTTTCAGTTAAATTTCAGTACTAAGCTTATAAAGCTAAATAAGATACACTAAACAAATATAATATAACAGTCAGTTGTAGATTCTGCATGAAAGAACATGAAACGCCAAAATTTCGAAGTGTTGGTACACTGACGTAGTTATTGACTAGGAAAATATATAATGAGCGCTAACGATAATAAAGGGCAGAAAATTCACCAATTCATAAAGAATTTAGGATTTGCAGAGGAATTATGTACAAATGGAGGTAGAATCACAATATCTAGGTTGAAGAATATCTATTTTATTATATTGCAGCTCAATTAAATACATAAAATAAATAAAAAGCCTTTTATTTTATGCAAAATAATATGTACAAAAGTATAAACAGAAAAAAAAACTATTTATTTTTTAAATTAAGCAGGAACCCTCTGTGGATGAAGGCCTCCTCCAAATACGCCCACTGTTCTCTATTTTGTGCAGTTTCCATCAGCTGTTTTTATAATGTCGTCACTTCTTCTCGTAAACGGTCTTCCTCTGTTTCGCAGTTAAATATACTGTATTCTTGGAAATGAGACCAGAAGTGATTTTTTTGAAAAGAAAATTACAACAAACCTAGGAATTCAACACCAAAATTACATTTATTTCAAAATGATATCCGTTTAACAAATTAAACACAAAAAAAGTATCAATCAAAACTAAACTTCTTACGTAAACATTGAACACAGGAAATGAACAGCACTTCTCAATAATTCCACAAAACCAACTCCGATACCTGAACCGACAGAGTAACGTCCTAACAGTTCGAAGTACAGAAAAAGAATGCTCGATACTGGCGAGGCGTCGCCTTATATAGGCGTTCCCCCTCCACTAGTCCTCTTTTCTCCAACAGTATATTAAATAATAATTATAATGTACGTAGATCAACATTTCTACTCAAATCAGTGATAGCTTAACTTGCGAACTGCGTTAACAAAAACTCACAGACAAAGCACCGCTTCCTTCATTCTCTTCGTTTACTCCGCACACAGCCCGCTCTCGCAACAACACCCTATTTTATGTGTATCTGGATTGATTTGAATGATTTCTACAATACACATAGCCTTTTACCTACATTTTGTTTCGGATACGCGTCACGGATAGCGGCAAATCTGTCTCTCCGGGTTCCCAGTCGGAAATGGAAATAAGCTTTCTGTACCAATGTTGTTGAGCTCCCGTAATACTTTGAACGTTCCGAGAATGTGGAGCAGGTAGATAAGAATACACTTTTATGGATAAAAGAATTTATAAAATACTAGCTCACCTCCCGCGACTTCAGTCATGTTATAATTTACCTCATTTTAAAGTAGGTAAAACATATACATACGCGTCTCTCTTGGAGTTAGAATATCAGAATATTTAAAAAATAGAAAATTGACGAAATGAATATTATTTATTTTAAAATAACAAATTTGGAAACTTAGCGGGCATTTAGTAGAGCACGTTCCTTACAATAGTGATAGTCGTTAGAGCAGAATGGTCTTCAAGACCAAGATATATAGAAAAAGACGATAATGGACCGTTCACAAGGTGCTGCAACCGATGATTTGGTGAATATTTCAGAAAGACGCAATACTAGCAGCGCAGGAGATCCTTGGCGAGGTCAATATCTAGCAGTGAGCGCCTTTCGACTAAAACGTTAGTAAAACATTTGGTAGGTCGAATGTGGTTGCGATGATAAATAAAATATAAGTCCAAACACTAATTACGTTTACTGCAGACGGAAGTTCCAAAAAAAAAAACTAAACTGTATATACATATTAATTAATAATTAATTACGAGTATATTTAAATTACAACTGATTAGCCTAATGCTCTCAATTCGAAGTATGAATATTAAGACATTTGTTAAATAGAAAATTAATCTTATATATTATTTGAAGATGCAGAGTCGGCATGTTGCAATCCGGCGCGCTGGTCTCGATGACGCTTGTCCCAAATAGCGAGGAATTTGCAATGTCGGCAGTTTTCATATTGTAGGTGTCCGTAATTCCTCCCCCGCGAGATTAAAGACTATTTCAGGACTCTTAAATAGAAAGCGGCTGGAATGTCTTTCCCAGTCCTCAGTGTCTTAGGGTTTTCTGATTGTGCATAGATGTGTTCTGAATTATCTACTGCCTTTCTTCTTTTTAAATTCCAACACTTGAATTTGTGGCAAATATTGCAGTTATTATTAACATCGTAGTATAGAATGGGATAGTTATATGGATTATGCTATAGTCATATCCATTATCTAATTGCAGAGGTGATTCCATCATTACTACTCCATCATTACTGTTCTCAATGCTGTGTAATCCTTGAAGATCAATGGTGTTCAATTTGATGCGGCTTGATTCTACTGGTTGCTCTTCGTTTTAGGGAATTTTCATTAATTTAAAGGGTTGTCCTTTGATTTCGTCGTTTTCGTTAGTTATGACGATTTCCGGTGTTCACAGGGTACGTTTGTAAGGGGCGGTGACCAAATAACTTCCTTGTAGTGTTGTCACATCTTCGCATTCGCAGCTGGAGTATATCCTTGTATGATTCGGAAGTGATATCACATAATGATGATCGTCTAGTTTGTCGAAGGCTTCTTTTGATAAAATCAATGAGGTTAACTTGCAGTCTTGATTCATGGTTCGAGACTGTATTAGATTCTGGATACAGTCCGGCTTGGTTCTTGTTTGGTGTATTAACTTCTTTTCACAGAGAAACCAGTTATTAAACTTCGGGCATTCTGCCTTTATGTACACGAACGATTGCTCGGTGGTTGCAAAATTGGTGGTGGTGGTTGGATAAGGGGGAATAAGGATTTGTTGGTGTTTGTTAGGAACTATGGAAAGTTTATAGAATTTATATGTATCTTTGGAAACTATAGGAAATTTAAATATTATAACTATTTGCTTTTCTATGTAGTAATAACAGGGCTTAAATCCCCAATTATATTTTGTAATTAATCTTATATATTATTTGAAGAACATAAGTCGGTATGTTGCAATCCGGCGCGCTGGTCTCGATGACGCTTGTCCCAAATAGCGAGGAATTTGCTATGTCGGCAGTTTGCATATTGTAGGTGTCCGTAATTTACTTAATCAATAGATACATATAAAAGCATACTATTTATACAGTTAGGAAGTTAAAGTTAGAAGGAAAAGCAATATATAAATACAGAAACACAGAAAAAGAAATAGTACACAAAGAAAAAAATACTAAAATAGCATATATAAGATTAGCGTACTAGTTTACAATTTGCATTAGCCAACCAACTCACTAAACAGCTTTGTATATGATGACTCGTTTTGACCTCTCTTACCTATCTAATTAGTGGGCAAGGCTTATCGATTTGGCTTATCGATAAAGGTATCGACAAGTCGATATGCATCTACGTTTAGAAGTTGTTAAACTATATTTAATATAAATTATGTAAATAATTATAAATATATGTATATTATGATTTAAATAAATAAATAAAAATATGTAAATAAATAATAATTCATTTGGATGTGTGTATTGGAATATAGGAAAGAAAACAAAGATAACATTAGGCAACTTTACTAGCGTTGAGCCAAAGTTGTTGATATTGTCTGAATTCATTGATTCATTATGTATTTAGCTTACAATTGTTTTATCTAATTTATCTTAACGATGACGACCAGTATTTGTTTTTCTAATAGTGGTTATTTATCCTTATCCTTACAGCTCATATACGTCATCATAGAGGGACACAGAGCGATTAAACCTCAATCAACCACACTGACCCAATGCACATTAGTTGTGTTCACTTATAATTGTACAATTTGAATTTTGCACAATTAAATGTGCATTTAGGTTGGCATAGAATTTACGGATTGGGAACGTTTACGATAATGACTACAATCTCTACCCTAAAATTAATTTCCCACTCGTTTATTCAACAATTTCACGTACTCGTATGAACTTAAAGTTTTAAGATACAATTACTGCATCGTTAAACTTGCTGTTTGATGTATACATCAAATATTTGATAAAACTTATGTAGTGAAACTAGTTTTATGCCACTTGTTTAATAATGTCAAATCGAAATAAGAGAGATTTGGTTTTGAATGAACAACAGTGCTCGCGACACACGCAGTGATTGCAAAGAGTTCTCTGTTTTTCGAGAAGGCGAACTCGGACCCAGGGCAAGAGAAAGCCTGACGTAACCGCCAGTAGGATTCTTGGTATCCTGCAATAGATTTAAAATTTAATCTGTTTAATCGGATAAAAAGAGCATCGGATAAATATACAGATATTTAAATATTATTATTATTAATAAAATGGCATAACCACATTGTCACCGTCTTGGCACAGATGTCAGACAATTTCTATAATGCAATTGTTTCTTTAGTATATATATGTATATATTAGCAATTTATATATATATATATATATACATATTAAGCGCCAAACATATCGAAGTGAATAAATGCACGTGACCTAATTTTAGGGACGGGGATTGAAGTAAAAACACTTCAGATGTTGTGTCTTTTGCTTTGTATGACATTGACGCGTTCCGACGCTTACGTCGGAATGCCACAAAAGAACAATTGCCAACACTGTGAGTTAAACTGCAATACAGCTTAAAAAGAAATCATTTCTTAAGTTCAAACGTTTGAGGTTATGATGCTTCGGTCAGTTATACTAGTATGAGTGAAGGTGGATTACAACTGTTAACTCTTTAACTGGTTGACAAATAAAACCCGTTACATAATAAATTCAGATATTTGTTGGTGATCTGTGACGTGAATTTCTTTACAATGAAAGTAATCTACAGATTTTTCTTCAAAAAGATTCCAACTTTAGACTTCGCTAGCACTGATTACAACCATTGCTTATAAACAGACTGATTTACGAATCAAGTGGATATATCAAATGGATCGCCATCAATCGGGAGCGACGCGCGTCACCTAAATTGCTCGTAATAAGGCCAGCATTAAGACGAGACTAGCATTTGGCCATTAAGTGAGCCAGATAAACTTAAAAAGAAAAATGTCTCGCTGGATTACCCTCGCTTGTACATACAGCGACATCAGCTGACAAATCTTCAGCGTACCGAGCTTACCTACTTTTATATCGGACTTTTTCTCGGCAACTTTTACTTTTGCCACTAATATATATATATATATAATATATATATATATATATATATATATATATATATATATATATATATATATATATATATATATAAACTGATAAACGTGACATTTATGTTATTTTATTAGGTACATACAACAAGTTACAATCAACATGACATACACTCGTCAATTGATACAAGCTAAAGTAAATATCTAAGTAAACAAGACTTGGAAATCCAATTCAATCGCCTTCTAGATCGATTCAAAAAAGGCACCCATATACTTAGTTTAGCCATAATTATTGTTAACTAGTTTTCTGTTTCTACTGCATGTAACATGTGTTACTTTATGTGTATTTGTTAATACATTAATATAAAAACATTAAAAATATATAAAAGCTTATCCGAAATATCTCCATTGGCTACAATACAGTCGCTTTAAAAGTTCAGGCCAGTTATCATAGAGTCAGTCAATGTTTTTGTACGGAATTCTTTTAGACAGCTATCTGTAGAAAAAGGATGAAGGGGATTGTCATTGTTGATTATTGTATTGTAATATGAAACGGTATTGTTTGATTATATATACTATGTTATATAACTATAGTTTCAATTAATATTAACATACACGCTACTGCCCTCTTTATTCTTAACAGCACGCAGTTATTCCACCCTATCTAACTATCCGTTACCCTAGATCCCATAAGCTATTAGTACATTAGACTGTTGAATATTAACTACGATGCTATGTTAATATGACGAGTAATATTTTGTGTTTCCTAATTTAGTAAATTAATAAATTATTTCGCAACCATCATGCATTAGACAAAACACCTGCTAGATGCGCATCAACACAGAACAAAAGTTTACTTTATTAAGCTTCATCTTCTTCAGAACCAACGGAATAGAACATCCAACGTATAAGCTAAATTCTGCAGGAATAAGTTGCGACCAAGATTTCGGCGTAAAGTTTTAAAGTTCGAAACCGAAATTAACTTCTTAAGTTAATTAATTTTCACGAAATTAACACACCACTCTTAACCAAGCGTTTCCATGAATCTTCATTTTTATTTAGTATCAGCAACAATTTCGTCTGATATTTATTCATTCATACTCAATTCAATGTCGTGGATTTCAGTGTTGGTCTAGGTTGAAATAGATTTAGTTCATATTTAAGGACATCTTAGCGATGTATATATTTAAAACAGGGCTAGTCTTGACGACCTCCATACTCGAGTGAACTGTACACCGGTTTCAAGGTGTCGCCATCTCTGAGGTCCCGGGTTCGAATCCCTATTACTACCCAGATATGCTTATTTCTTTTGGTAATAAATATATATATATATATATATATATATATATATATATATATATATATATATATATTATATATATATATATATATATATATATATATAACAAGTGCGTAGTTTCAACACACCTCCTGTAAGACCAGTTAAATTAAAACACCTTCCTGCTCTCTCTACTCTTGTGTGCTAATGAGTAAACGAAATAAAGAGAAAGCTAGGTACAAACTCAATTCTACCCTGGATAACCAGAGTAGGTACAATACTGCTAGGAATCATTGTAATACAGTGATAAGAGACGCCCAAAGACGCCATATCTGCAGAAAATGAAGATCCAACTAAAGTTTGGAAGTTTCTCAAATTGCTTGGTATATTATTGCTTGGTTTGATATTAATCTTCTTAACTCCCATTTTACTTCAATATCGCTCTTCAGTGGCGATCAAAAATTTGAAACATTAAACAATCTTTCTTGATGCCTATACCCAATTACACTCCTTTCGTTTTCGAGTTATTTACGGATAGTGATGTCAGGAGAACTATTCTTTCGATAACTTCTGGTGTTGTTGGTAGTGATTGTATTGGACGCAATATGATTCTTCCTATTCTAGATATTGTAACGCCAATTACCACACATATTCTAAATATCTCCATTAATTCTGGTGTATTTTCGTCTGCTTGGAACGTCGCAATCTTTATTCCTCTACCCAAAAAATTTAATCCAGTTTCCTTTTTAGATTTTAGACCAATTTTTATCCTACCATTCCTACCTAAAGTCCAGTAAATTGACTGGTTTCATAGTTACCTGTTGGGACGTCGACAGCGGGTGCGCTTTGAGGACTCTTTAACTGATTGATGCCATATTACGATATGACCGGTGTCCCATAAGGTGGCATATTATCTATTTCTCTTATCTTGTGGAGGAAGCAAGAGAAGTGTGCAAGGATCGTAGCAAGTAGAGAGAGGTGGTCTCTGCCTACCTCATTGGGAACAAGGCGTGACATATATGTATGTATCTCCACTTATCTTCTCAATATTTACAAATTCTATTACACAATCACTTTTATATCACTATCACTTGTACGCCGATGACTTGCAAATTTACACACAAGCATATGGTCTTGTTGTAAATCCAAATAAATCCCAAGCAATTGTTATTGGCAGCTCGTATTATATAAAGGGTATTGACAATAGTTTATTACCTGTAATTATTCCATTCACCAAAGTGGTTAAAAACTTAGGAATTGTATTTGACCAGTGCTTGTCATGGCGGCCGCAGGTTGATGCTGTCTGGAAGCTGTTTGCAGCATATAGTACTCTAAATAGATTTAGAAACTTTCTCCCGATAGCTACAAAGACAGTGTTAGCTCAGTCACTCTTACTTTCCTTGATTGACTATGCTGACGCCGCTTGGACTAATTTATATGAGGAACTACTAGATAGCTTGGAGCGGCTGCAAAGTTTTGGTTGACCATGTTTCTTACTATCACTCTCAACTAAAACGGTTACCTATTCGCAAGCGCAGAGATTAACATGTTTCATCCCTACTTCACAATATTTTGTACCTTCCAACATCTCCATCCTACCTTAAATCTTTGATCTCTTTTCGATCCCATTCGTCATGTCGTGTCTAGCGTTCTAATTTTAATCTGACTCTTGATATACCGCCCCGAAGTGCCGACTTCTTTTCATACTCTTTTTTGGCTTATGTCGCCTGATTATGGATCTCTCTCCTGGAGTGTATTAAGAGAGCGCAAACGCTGGAGTCCTTTAAGAATCAAGTCCGTGTTCACTTCCTGTCAAAGATTCCTTAACTCAAACTAGTTATAGACTATTGTCCTGTCCAATTACTGCACCCATCCTCTATTTAAATCTTCTTTTAGTACTTTCCTAGTCCAAGGTTGCCTGGAAGAGATTGCTGTATAGCAATAAGGCAAACATGTGTACATTTGCTATTTGTTGTTTTCTTTTTTTTCTATGTTCTTGTTTTTGATGTACACTAAATAGTTTGTTATGTTATGTTGTATCTATGACGACCTCCGTAGTCTACCAGTTTCAAGGTATATTAATGAATTTAATATAACTATAATTATACTATAACTTAATTTGGGCTAGGTTAATTGGTGTAAGTGTAAAAAATATTTATTTATTTATTTATCTGTACATAGTTTAAACATTACTGTAGTGGCTCTAATATAAGTTTTTCGTTTGCAGACGAACTTAACGACAGTCGTAGTGGTTACCTTGAAACCTCTCCGCAGAAACCGCGAACGTGTACAAAATTAAAATACAAGATACTATGTTGTAACTACTTTAGTAGCTTCTTGCATTTAATAAAATGTATCATTGTGTACGCTTGGCTTAGCATGTGTACGCTTGTGTTAACATGTGAGCTCGGCGTTACGATTGCGTTAGTTAAGCAACTTTGAACGTGATCAGTATGGGTCAGATCTTTGAAACGTCGCAATACTTTTTGTTTTAAAATATTATAGTAGGTACTTGTGATAACAGTTATATTCATAAACTGTTGGTACTTACAAAGTTATTGCGAATGTTATGTTTTGTTTATTTTATCTGATTAGATTACGTATTAAGTTTTAGTACACATTTTTCTTACTCTTATTACAACTTGATACTAAAAGAGGTACCATACTGACTATTCCATTTAAATAAAGAACAATCCTTTTCAAACCCATTTAATGTATTGAAACCAAACAGGAGTACACACTGCAATAATTCGCGCTATAAAACGTTTCGTTACACGTGCGCTGCGCTACTTGAACGCCCGCAGTCGATTTATTGTGTATTACTCAATTGCCGGTAAATTACCTGCAACCGTTCTGTTGAGAAATCGGCTAAGTCGAACTGTCGTTGGTATTTTATGAATTACTTACCTGCAGCCAGTGATAAATAGAATGCATTTAAACATACTTTTTATATTCTTATTACTAGCACTTTTATCATTTCACCTCGCCAATGAAAAATTATATTAAACTTTATTATTAAACAAAAATTCTATAGATTTTGATTCGCGAAAATAATACAAAATTTTATGTTTTAATACGCCTCATGACGGTATTTTGAAGTTAATTAATTGGTCTCTAAAAGCTTCATAAAGTGTAGCTTTCTTTCTTGTACAATAAAAAATCTAAGGTTTTGTCTAACTATCTACCTATAAACCATAGAGTGCGTAACAGTCATCATAGCAACTTTAATGAATCACAATATTCAAACTTAGGTGCTCCGCTCAAGTTAAACGTATCTTCTGTTTATCTTGAGACAGTTCTTATGACATTCATAATATGACCGTTTTTATGAGTGAACTTATACAGGTATTTAAAATGGATTTTAATGAGATCATTAAACTGACATACTTCAGTTTAATGATCTCATTAAAATTCGCTTCTATTTTACAGTCAATTTGCAATATAAACATTTCTTTTGCGATAACATTAAATATCGTAATTATTTTATTTTGTGTATTATCACATCACGTGATACACAAACAGTGATTAACATATCTAGTTTCATCATCACCGATGCTTGGTAATATTGCGACCAGATGTACAAACCAGGACACAATTGTGAACCAATATCTTGCGATCTAAACAAACACAGCGAAAGAAGCAAGCAGACAGTCCATACTTCAGTTAAACAAAGGATCAATACACTGAAGTGGTTGTTTGAAGCTACGTGCAGTAAAGGAATTGCATTCGCACTTTCCTTTGTGTTCAATTTATACCTAATAGTCTGCAGTATAAGGTTACATGTTGATTATAGGATGTTAAGTTAATAAAGTTTAAGTTTGAATTTGTAAATAGGTACATACTCGTATATATATATATATATTAATAGATTTCAAAAGACACGAGTATTTAAATTTGAATGTGTTTTTTTTTGTATGTTTTTAAGTATAATAATTATGAATTGATTATGCAGACACACGCAGAAGCATACGTGAAATGTTGAATGGGAAGGCTGGTGTTCACGACACAGGGAATCCTAGTGTGGAGCCCAGTGATACTGTTAACAATTAAGTAATAAATGTATTAATAGATACTTATCATCATAATGTTTGTAACAGTAACCTAAATTGTATATATATATATATATATATATATATATTATATATATATATATATATATATATATATATATATATATATATATATATGCTTCGGAGAGCCATGCTTCGGCACGAATTGGGCCGGCTCGACCGGAGTGATAGATACCACAGCCTCACAAAAAACCGGCGTAAAATAGCGCTTGCAATGTGTTTCGCCGAGTGAGTGAGCTACCGGAGGCCCAACCCCCCTTATTCCCCTTTATTCCTCTTTATTCTTATTCCTTTTTAAAAGGCCGGCAACGCATCTGTGACTTCTCTGGTGTTGCGGGTGTCTATGGGCAACGGTTATCGCTTACCATCAGGTGATCCGTTTGTTCCTTTGCTGCCCTATACTATAAAAAAAAAATACGAATCTTCTACAATATAATATTATGAAACCTAAAAAATACATATTTACATATATATACACTTTAAGCATCAGCAATCAACTTTTAGTGAATAAAACTACGTAGAACTTATTGTTAATAATGAGCTTTAGATGGATGTTATTCACAAAGTACTATTTAAATGCCAGACGCTTTCAAAATATTCTCTTGAGAGTCTTAAAAAAATTACTGTGACAAGCCACGAAATCAACTCTTGCCAGAGTCGTCCAAAATCAGCACTGGGGATTAATTAAACTGTTTCCATATAAAGACATTTGCTTACTTAGGCGACGAAATGATTAATCGTGAGTTGCCATGTTTACCTGCCCGGGATCGAAAATAAGTCCCATCAATCTTATTTTAAGCAAAGTTTTCGCTGTTTTGTTTCTGTTTGCGGGACCCTGCTAATGCCCGCCAGCGTAATGGCTTATATTGTAACGTGACTATCAAAATTCATTTCAATTAAGCCTTTAATAGTTAACGTCTACTTTTAAGGCTTCAAGTTTGGACAAACTGTGTAAGTGTACAGAGATTAAAAATGAAGTAAAAAAAATGTTTATATAAATAGATAAGCTCCTATATTAATCCATGGAAATTTCGCATTGGGTTGTTTTATTATTCGTAACGTGAATGGAGGTGTGATTTATCTGGTCTGTGACCCGATAAAAATCGTGTGATTCGGGATCGTGTTTGTCGAATTTTATTTGTATGTTTCTATGCCGTTCCTACAGCAAAAGAAAACAACAAGAAGATATTATACCCGACAGTGTATATGAAATCCATCAATCTGTACTAAGCCAGTCGATTAAAGCTAATTGTCGCTTATAACTAGTTAAGGTAGACTCCTTAATTGGCATTAGGAGGGAACTGTGATGATGGTGATATAGGTGGTATGGTTTATACCAAATAAAGGGAATGTACTTATTATATTTCCTCAACGCACAATGGCCCAATCATGAGGCTAAGTGCGGTGGAGCCCAGCTAAACTAACTATATTTCCTCTGAACAATATATAAAATCTAGCCATTCGATTCATCTTTGGTCTTCGTAAATATGACCATGTCTCCCAATTCCGAACGCAACTAAAGTGGCTTCCTATTCAGCTTCGGCGTAATGTGCACATCCTTTCTTTTCTTTACAAAATTTTGAAGGATCCCCAAACTCCTGCTTATCTCCTATCCCGCTTCCAATTGCTACCACCTCCTAACGGTCCTAAACGTTCTTGTATAACAAGAATGCTTGAGCTTCCCGTTACTAACTCCCGTTTCTTCTTTCACTCGTTCTCCGTTCATGCCGCTCAACTTTGGAATATACTCCCAACTAATATACAAAACTGTCCATCCATATTTTCGTTCAAACGTCAGCTTAAAAATTATTACCTTTCGCAAATCAACACATAGGTAACGTATGTCATTATATTTCAACAACTCCATAGTTTTGTACTGATCTGTAATTTTTTTTATATTATCTTATTTATATATTATTTATTATTATTTATGTAATATGTATGTAATATATCTATTAATATTTATATATTTGTGTTTAATATTTATGTATTATATCAATTATGTATATGTTAGTATGTATATACTGTATAGGTGTTATCTTTTAGATATACATATTGTTAAAATAAATATTTAATAAAAAATTAATACTAGATTCGAATACACTTGAGTCATCTCACCATTCTACTACTTCCACTACTTAGGGCTGACTGGAAGAAATCTCTTTTAGAGATAAGTCCACCTTTTGTTTACTTTATAGTCTTAATAACAATATGATTTACTGTATGTACAATAAAGTGTATAAATAAAATAATAAATAAACAATAAAATATCTTAACACATTCATCTTCCCTATAAAATAAGATAAAAAGAATATACTGATAATATAATTTATATTGTAAATATTGATACCACACAACTCAGTAGTTGTGACTAAAAAAGCCGGAGTCAGAATGCGAGAGTCACATCTCCAACTCCCGTGGTTCTGTTCGCTCATGAACCATCCACCTCTCACCATAATTCACTTAGCACTATCACTGAATAAATAAACAGCATTTTTTATTAACCCCCGACGCAAAAACGATGGAGTGTTATAAGTTTCACGTGTTTGTGTAGAAATGCCTGTAGCATCGTAGCTCCTGACGGAACAGATTTTGATATTTCCTTTGAAACGTAGATTTGTCGAGAGTGTTCCTAGCTATGTCGTATAGAAATCACGGACTACATATTATATCACACGTATTCTATTTTTTTTTCTTTTATACTCTTTTTGGTTTTCTGTGGACTCTTTGGCCCGCACTCTTTTTTGTTTGTGTTAGTCTTTTTTTTTACATTTCCTTATATATTAATTATTCTACAAGTTTTCTCTCACGTATTCTACAGCCCTTTTATTAAACACCTATAGTCTAATAAAAGGGCTGTTGAATACATATGCGATATATGTATATATATATACGTATTTTACAGCCTCTACTTCATAGTGATCATAATACACTATGACAAATTTCAAGGCCGCTTGATTTTGACTGGGTTTTATAATTTTTATTTATATTGTCGTTTCAATGTTTTTTAATAATCAATATTAATATCAATTTAATTAGAACAATCTAAATTAGTCGATCTTTAATAATATATGTCTATATATATATATAGACATATATAATTACTGAATTATATTATATATGAAATATATATATATTTATATTTATATAATTCAGCTAATGAAATACTTAATTAAATATACGTACAAAACTATCTCATAACTTGTTACGCTCAAAAAGCAAAGCAAAAGAAATATACATCATTAAAATGCTACAGTAAAACTTTTAAACAGACAGACAACAAGATTCGTTGACTAACTTTATTGTGTTTGTGCAGCTCAAAGGCGAAATGCGAGTTTTTGTATTTCCATTACTACAGGCTCGATGGAGGTATCTACTCGAAAATGCCTGCAGATTTACCTAACAGAGGTATCTCGACGTTTACTCGGCTACATCGACGATAGCGTGGGAGTAAATAATTATTATCTGAAGTATCTAGCCACGTCGTTCGATATTTATATTATTAGCTATGTATAAAAACTTTAAGTATTAATATTGGGATACCTTAAACTAAGCACGATTAGAATCAAACTTTTAAGCGCCGCGTCAGAGAGCACTATTTAAATTCCTGTCTCTAGCAATTGACATTGATAGTTTATGTAGATTATAATTATAAATATATTATATATTATAATTATAAATATAAATATGTTAGACTTTATAGAAAGCTCTTTTAAATCGTCCAATTTTTTCGCCTACCACCCTTTCAGGACGTATTTTTTAGCTGATAAGAAGAATGGGCGCAAGGAACTTATCAGCTTTATCAAAAGTAATAAGAACACTTACAATAAATTATGTCGTTATCATACAATGTGCATATGTGTTTACCAATTTATACGGGAAATCAAATATTTACAATTTAGAAGATAATATCTTCAAATAAACACCAAGCATTTGCATCGTTTAATTAATCATTGACTTTGTAATAGCCCTAACTCATTAGCGTTTTTTTAACATGTACCTTGAACTTATGAAAAGGCAATTCAGCTACACTATGTGGAATCTTGTTATAAAAATTTATACATTTGCCCACAAACGAACCTCTAGTTTTTTGTAGCCTGTACGTTGAAGCGGCAAGTTTATTTTTATTTCTTGTGTTTAATTATGCATTGGAAAATTAGTATGAAATGTGTGGCAATTTTTATACACATAAATCGAATTTTCATAAATATACTGGCCCGCGAAAGTTATTATATTAATCTCTTTAAATAAATCTCTGAGAGAATCCCTTGCTCGTAAATTATAAATAGCGCGGACTGCTCTTTTTTGAAGAACAAAAATACTTTCTATGCCAGCAGCCGAATATATCGATAGATATATAGTTTTTACATATTTTTTTAGTATATACAAAAAATAGCTTGGCAATCTAATTGTTGGATAGCGATGTCTACAAGACAACCTACGGACGGAACAACAAGATTTCAGTATTGTTAATTTGAATCAACAATACTGAAATACTTATTACAACAAACAAGTATTTGAATACTTACTCGTATAAGCGCCCAGTCTTCTTATCAGCTTAAAAAATACGTCCTGAATGAGTGGTAGGGGAAAAAATTGGACGATTCAAAAGAGCTTTCTATAAAGTCATATTTGAATAAAGTTAATTTTGATTTAGATTTTTGATATTAGTAAACAAACATGTCAGTTAAATCTTTTGGTGCAGACAATTATAGATGATCTATAATTGAATCGCACTCATGATCTTAAATGAACGTTTCATGACATTACCATTAAAATAACCAAAACAAAATGAAAGCTTTTGTATCACCAACACGATATTATATCGAATATTTTATTGAAAGATTACGTCAGGATTAGAACAAGTAACGTAAAGTAATAAGTTTTATTGTTAACGCAAAATACCAGCTGTATTTTGGTGGGCGGTATGTTCACTATTCAATTTTTTTTTAAATTTCCGTAAGCACACGTGTGGTTCGAAGAAGCTATAGGTGTACTCGGATACTGGATTGTGATTGGTCGAAGAAGTGTTATATCTTTAACTGCCAAAAATACTGTTTATACTGTAAAAAGTTATATCAAATATTAAACAAAACATTGTGTTGTGTATATAATTCTGTGAAGATACGGATTTGACTAAATTATTGCCAGCTTTTCATCCAGGTACCCAACGCGCTTGACCGCGTAGCAGCCTCAATCGCCATCAGACCAGAAGTCACCAGAGCATCATATCCACACGTAGCGGAATGGCCTACTGCTTCCAGTAAGTCCTTTGCATCACTATTCACTTTGTTGGCGGGATTCAAAGTTACGAGCCCATCTTCGGCAGGGTTATTTCCTGACACTACTAAATAAGTTAATCTTTTGAATTTCTAGGAATTAGAATTAGAAACTAGATTTACGTTAATATGACTGTTAGCTAAATACAAAAAATTCCATGAATTGAATAAGTTAAAAATAAAAATAAAAGTTATTGGATATAATACCGCTCCAAGAACAGCTACTACACTCTAATGTGGGAATCAAATTTCAAATAAGTATAGGCTCGTTTCTGCGTAAAAATACTTTTTTGTACGATTTGATAAATACGAGTAATGTTACGCTTCACGCTAAGTTTTTTTCAATCGAGCCAATGACATGTTAAATAGTTACTTAGTTCGTTTAATCAAATTATGACTTTTTCCTTTTCTAATAAAGCGTTAGTATCATATAGTATCTTGTTTTATATGTTTTAAATATATCTTATTAGCTTATAAAACTATATACTCAGTTAACTTGAATATAATATTAATAATTATATAAGAGATATTATTGAGAATTTTGAAAATAAACCATAAGTTTCTCTGGAAATACAAAGTGTTATAAGTGTTATATACGAAATTTAATTTTACTCACTCTTTTACAATATTACAACAATTATCGTTAAACTATGACAATTACGCTTATATATATGAAATGACTTATATATGACCCTGAAAACACAAAGACACGACAATTAAAGTTCACTAATATCGCCTCCTCAATTACATTTTTTTATTTATCTCTCTCTAAAAGGTTTTTTATACGACAATGAATGCACCCAATGATCTGAACATCATCTGTCATTAAAACGCACGTTACTTCGATTCGCGCTTTATATATAAGTTGTTCCAACATCTACAAACAACTTATATATAAAGCGCGAAGCGCGGCAAATTCGAACTAATGAAATGTCATTTCATTACAACTATATTTTATTATTGATCTTTTTATATAAATAATAAATAATTGTTAAAACATTATGCAATGACTTGATAAATGACTAAATGAATAATTTAATTACTTAAGTTCTTGATTTGTTATTTGACATTATTGTGTCACCTACAAAGTTGTATATATATATATATATATATATATATATATATATATATATATATATTATAAAAACAATATATATATATATATACTTATTGTTTTTTTAAGTTTAAAAAATAACTTATTTAAAATAAATACAAGATTATATTTTGATGCATTTATATGAGATGAAAATGACGTAAATTATGTAAATATATAATAAAAACATCTATATTCAGTTGTAGTTACTCGTATCTAGCATATAAACACGCCCGCCATTAATACAGAACGTAATAAAAATTGACAAAGTGTGAAAGATAAGACAGCAAATGTCAAATCTTTCGGGGAAATCAGGTATGATGGATATGTGTATGTGTTGTAATGTTTATTTAGATATATTTAATCGAGAAAAAAAATCATTTTTCAGACTGATATGCGTGATTTTTTACATATGTATGGTAAAGCAGATTACTAGCGAAATAAAATACAAGTACATACATGTCGATATGAATGATTAAAAAAGATTAATGTTTTTAACGTCCCAGATTATTGTTAAATGTAAATTATTTATAATTATTTTCACAAAACAGGATTTTCTTTTCTTTAGAAATTCTTTTTATTTTGTAGGAAAATATATCAGCATGACTTGAAGGTATGTAGGTCTTATCTGAAGCTTTCGAAGTTCCATAAAAAATGAGTATACGGATATTACCCATTTTTGAATCGATTCATTGTTGATCATTGAAGTTGATGGACTAAAATATAAAACATTTGTATATTTCATATTTACTGAAACCTAGAATTTGTAATATATCTATGAAGTTCTATCAGGAGTAGATAAACTTAAATCGACTTAATCACAATATCATATGAAACATCATTTAAAACCAAAGTATATGATTAATCAAATTCATATTTTTAATTATATATTATATTACAAAAAGACTAGTAAGATTAAAAGAATATACTGTTTATATTTTAAGGTTGCTCAAATCTTTTAAGGTTCTAAAAAGCAAAGTGTAGCAAACACATTGCTATTTTAGGTACAATACCTTGCAGTATCACTTATTATCTGTTGTCAATTCAAAAAGAATAACGCATTATTCGTATAATAAATTTCAATTAATATATTTCCTAATTACATTTCTTCATATACAACACATCATATGACACATGACACGTTTGACACAGCTCTTATGTAGCTCGCGATAGACATGATTTTCTTACACCAAGTGTTAGTTTTAGTAATCGTACAAGGCATACTACGAGTAATAACAGCAGTTGAAAAAACACAATAAGAGTTGAGATAAAACTTAACACATGTTGTATATCTAAACTTTAGTTATATACTCGACTTGATATATATATATATTCTATAAAACGTCTACTTTTTTGTGATATAGCAACTTCACCAACTTATGAATTCACAATTGCAGTGTTTTTAGTACAGAGATTTTTTGAGCGATCCGCGACAACGCTGCAAACATGTCACTGAATCTTCAAAAGTAATAATCATAGATACACTGCAGCTTCTAGAATATTTCTTTGTGAATACTGTTAATATATATTGAATAAAAAGAAATGTCTATTACTATTATCAGGGAATTTTTGGAAAACATAATAATATTCATATATGTAAAAGATACGCTAAACGTAACTTACATTTACTATAATCTAGAATTTAGCCTTCATATATATACAGACATTACACTACACACAAATTTTTTTTTTCACAATTAAGTTGAAATTTACTTACTATCAAAACACGTGTACTAATTTATAGATTAAAAAGTAAAACGAAAATAAAAAATATTTTTCCCCGGCATCGATATAAAGTAATTTCTCCCTCAATATTGTGTTTAGACACACCTAACATAATCTTATAAATTATCGTTAATAAATCGCTCTTCTCTCGCGATCGCAATACCATAGCGGTACAGAGATGTAAGTTTAAGCTTAGTAATTTTTGTAACAAGACTAGCTTGATACTTAGCAACATAATAAATAAATTGGATTGAATTAAATGTAATTGAGGGCATCTCCTTGATCTGCTCTTACGACAACATTCCTACCGGGATAAGAGTGTATATTAATTTAGTCATCCTACTACCAAAATTCTATATTGCATTATATATTTTATATGGATACAACTGATAAGTTCCTTGCACCTTATTCTGCATAATAATAATGTTAGATCCTTTTATGAAAACCTAAAAAACGGATGTTTCGTATAGATATTTTTAAGAAACTAATGAACATATAGTTAAAACTAAAAATAATTGTATTAAAAGTTTGTAGACATATGATTCATGAGTAATCAACAATTGAAATGTAGGGTTGAAATGAAATTCAAAATAAATAGTTACTGTATGTTGTAAATTATAAAATTGGATATACAAAAAAACGACAAATTTCTAGGTATAGAACTATTTCTGTTATTTGAAACAATGTTCAGTGATATTCATATTTTTACATTAATATTAAAAAGATCCAAGAAGAAGAAATTTTAAGAAGAAAGATTAAAGATTTACTAAATTATACTTTAAATTATATAATGTATCTATATTCTGCAAATATTTGAACAAAGAAAATTACAGAAACTGATGAAATGCGTAATTTAATATCATAATTATTTCATTAAAACAGTTTTCGAAGTATGAAAGGAGATGGCTAAGTACAGTATGGGCAATTGCCCTTGCAATGTATAACTGGATGTAGTTGCATCTAATGCTGGGTACCTGAAACTTAATATGTGATATAAAAAAAGTTCCATGAACTATTCATATTATTACAATCTTGAAAAACATATCATAAAAACTCCTGCGATATTATGGTCGCAAAACTACAACTGGAGAATTCGCTATGATTTTAGGTAGGCATTTTAGTACAAATAAAATAACTGGGTAATATATTACTATTGTAGTGAATGATGGATACCTATATATTGAAGAATGTCGACTTTAATTCATGATTGTGATTAAAATACGCAAGACCATTATTTAATATGTATATTGACGAATGACGATTTTAATTCATGATTGTGATTAAAATACGCAAGACCATTATTTAATATGTGTATCCATATCAAGTTATGCGGTCAAGTTTCGTTACGCATTTGAAGCCGGCAAGTAGGCACAATACACAATAGGTCCGTTTAGAAAAACAGGGTCATAATTAAAATCAAAAATCTAGTGATATCGCAACAAACAATCGAAAAAACAAAAGTCGTATAACATCTGACATTGACATCTGACATTTTTAAAGTGTTGTGAAAATAAACTCTCAATACAATAACATTGATTAGGAAATCGATATTATCGTGTGAATAAAATACTTATTTTTTGTTAATTGTTTTCGACTATTAACATTAAATAAACATTTCTGTACAGAAAATAGTCTTCTATATTATTTAATAATTTTTATTGAATTATTTTATTTGATAAAACAAAAAGTTTAATCCGCTATGTCCGTATAAATCGATTATTTTGTATATTGACCGAAACTACAATATGCGATTATCTTGTTTAAATGTCAACACTATTCAAGTCCGGAAAATAGGAAAACAATTTTAATACTTTTTATTTAATTATTTTTTCACGAAAGTTCTAGGAAATTAATAATTATGTAACAATTCATTAATGAATATATAAAAATTACGAGGCAGTGTGATATATTTATACATGTTAAGGGCAATCATTTAGCCATCTCCTTTTGCTGAGATTTCAGCAATGATAGCAAAATGATAGTCTACGAAAATGTAAACTAAATTTGATATAGATTTTTTAATTTTCTTAAAATAAGTTAGTCTATAAATCGCGTTTTCCGTCATTGATTATTCAGTTTTTAAAGATTTCTATGAAATATTTTTTCTAATTTTACAATAACGAGTTGCGCTAATTCCTAATTATATTTATGAACCTCTTAAAAGTTTAGTATGACATAAATTTTAGCAATTTTGACGGTAATACGAAATTTGATAATTCATAAAGTTTTAAATGAACCAAGATGTTGTCAAAACAAACCACAATAAGAAACCCTGTTCTTTGATTAAGCAAAACAAGTGATAAACAAACTTAATATCTTTTTTGTTATCTACCCAATAACTCTACCAACCGGTGCACACAAAAAGTTTTATGTTGATTTCCAAACCATTACTTCCAGTTATCTTTTTAGATCTACATTGCAATTAACTTTAATTTGATATACTCAAATAAACTGTAATTAATTATCTATAATGATTTCTATTATTTTTACAATATTTATAATAAAACATAATTAATAAAATATCTATAACGTTATTTTTTCAAATCATTTAAATATAGCTAGATAATTATATTAAAAGCTTACCTTACAGGACACACAATCACAAAAATCACACCACTATCTCACAAAACCAAATTCGTCACACGTCAAGCATTTTCGTAGTCGCGCTACACCATGCCGCACGTTGCTACGACACGTAGCGTGCGGAGCCCGAGTTCCGGTATCACTGAGCTCGTTGCGACTGCTACGGCCCGAGAGCACGGCGCGCGCAACCGTCTACGAAAACGGTAATTCGAACACATTTATCATACTAATTCTGTAAATTGGACTAAATAATGACATTTCGAACCACTGTGCCTTACACCCCAGTTGCCCCACTCCAATCCATTATAACGTCATCGCCGTTAATAAATTAGTTTAAAGTTGATACGCGGGATTGTTTGGCCAACTAAGTGATTCGTCGGCATCAAGCTAAGGCTTGATTTGAATATCGCCGGTGGCCGTCGCGCCAAGAGAGTTCGAACTTAATGCTATGCTAATTGCGTAAGTACCACTTAGATTTACATCATACATAAGTAAATAAATACATAAGTAGCCTAAACTGTTTATAATTAATATCGATTCAGAAAATAAGTGTCTGACATGATAAGGAAAATCTTTAACAAAAATATATGTCGAAAATGAAACTGTGCCCTTTTAACATCTGAATAACAGTTATGTATACATTCTATTAAAAATAATGTCATTTCTAATAATACTTCTCTCTATTATTAAGAAACCTCTCCAATTTTTAATACTTTAGTGCTAAACAATCACTATTTTTATACATCCAAAAATATATGACCTTTTTTATTAATCTATTATATAAATGTAGACACATTTATCTTATTAAAATCTCAACGTTTTCTTTTATACTAAATTTTCTTTAATTTTTCATCGTCATAATTCTACATTGTTTTAAGTTGAGTATTAAATTTTCTTGAACACAATTCCACAAACGCTTTTGTCTATTAAATATTTTTTCTCAGTACATATCAAAGTTAATAAATCATACACGCCCTGTTTCAGATCATGACATGAAAAAGGATTCATCTCACTCGAGGAAAACCTGCAAAATAAATGTTTTTTTTTTATTCAGAGCAGCAAAGCTATTGTTTATGAGCAAGTTTATAATAGGGTTTATTTCAGTTATATGCTGGTAAGGAACGAGGTTGAAGGTAGCTACTTTGAACAACCAACCAAGAAGATTATCTTACATGACATATTGCTTACATAATTATTGACGCAAAATCAAAATAGTAATTTTAATAAAATGTTCACAGTTCACATTACATATAAGTCTAGCTGCAAACACCACAACATAATGTAGTCTAATTATATTTGAAACGTACGCAACAAAACGTACCACATATATAATATTTATTCTGCTAGTACTTCAAAAGATTTAGTTTTAGAAATATAAATCTAAACTTGTTACAGCCATCCTCAATGTGTTGCTCCAATTTAGTTTACTGTTCAATGTTAATTCAAAACACTTCATTTCTCTTCGCAGTGCACTCTCTTAATCACGGTAGAAACTTTTTTGTTCTACCAATTACACTACTAATATTCAGTAAACGGTCCAAATTTCTACTTTTATGATACATTGGTCAAATATAAAGCTTGCACTAACATTTTATACAATTAGACGTGAATTCAAGGCAATTACAAATGATATCACAATATATAGCGCACAAAACATTAAAAATGACAATGCTTATACAAACATAGGTGCAATATATACTCTATATATATTACGAGTATTTACAATGGACAAAGAGCGTCGGTGGCGCTGTGGTCTCGGCACTGGTCTGTGCTCCGCATAGAATCGGGAGGCCCGCGATCTAATCCCCACCGTGTACCATTGTGTTTTTCGCTCCGAATTTCATATGTACATTTATCCGACGCTCCTACGGTGAAGGAAAACATCGTGAGGAAACCTGCGTACATCTGCGAAGCGATTCAAAGGTGTACGTAGTCAACCAACCCGCACTGGGCCAGCGTGGTTGACTAACGCCTAATCGCCCTAACGTAGTCAGGGTAGGCTCGAGCCCCTCGGTGGGGACACGTATATGAGCTGTGATGATTTACAATGGGAATCCGCTAGATTTGATAAGAGGAAGGAAAGTGCTTAAGCATAAGCAAAGCTTCTGTTACGCTAGAATGAGAGGAAAGTATACTTCCTTTTCTTTTAGTCGTCTTCTACGGCACTCTTGGAATGAGATGGAGGTAAATGGACGTTTTAATGACACGAAGCCGCCAAATTTAAGTATCTATTTATGCATACCAGTATAAACTTAATAGATAATTTTCTCGATCTTGATACAAACGAGAATCAATTCGAGGTTAGTAGTTCTTAATTGATTATATATCGAAATTATTAACATAGATTTCTGCCGACTTCGAGAAGTTCATCCAGGTTTAAGGGCGTTCGGAAGTTTGAGTAGCCATTAAGATTGCTGGAGTGATCTTGTAATGAAATAGAATTATATTGGCATAGCGCACTGTGCCTATCTATTAATAGTTCATTACAGTTGTAAGATATATTAATAGCGGAATTTCATTTAGTATTTAGGGTTAATGTTTGTTATTATTTATATATGTGTATTAAGTATATATAAATGTATATATACATATTTATTTATTTATAATTATGTATTGGGGTATCAAAATAATAAATCATATCTATTTAAATAATGTATGTAATATGACCCCGCAAATTTTTCTTTTAAAATTTCACAAAACCATCTAGGGTTGGCTGGAAGAAATCTCTCTGAAAGATAAGTCAGCCTTTGGACCAATTAACTTGGTAACTGCTAATATTGGTTTATTATTTTTATTGTTTAACTTTGTTTTATTGTGAACAATAAAGTGTTAATATATTTATTTCTGCTTATATTAATCTTCGTCTCTGCAATAATTTGACATCATAACACACCGGTTTCAAGTTGTCATCATCTCTGAAGTGTCGAGTTCAAATCCCGGTGGCGGCAGGCAGTAGTCAACGGTCCTGACACTGACACGTTATAAAACAAATGAAAAACGATTACTAATCAATAATTCCTAAATAAAAATAATTATTGGTTTTTCAATATATTTAACAATCGACAATCCATAGATCTTTGTAGAACATATTAGCTACGAGTATTTGCCTATTCATTGATTTAAAACTCACCTCATAAAAGCACCGAATAGAATGTTTAAAATCAAAAATCAAATCAAAATTAACTTTATAGAAAGCTCTTTTGAATCGTCCAACTTTTTTTTCCTACCACCCATTCAGGACGTATTTTTAGCTGATAGGAAGAATGGGCGCAAGAAACTTATCAGCTTTATCAAAAGTAATAACAACATTTACAGTAAATTATGTCGTTATCATACAATGTACATATGTGTTTACAATTTAAACGGGAAACAATATCTACACTTGAGAATTTATCCTCAAATCAACACCAAGCATTGGCATCATTTAAATAATCATTGACTTTGTAATAGCCCTAACTCATTAGCGTTTTTTAACATGTACCTTGAACTTATGAAGAGGCAATTCAGCTACACTATGTGGAATCTTATTATAAAAATTAATACAATTGCCAATAAACGAACGTCTAGTTTTTTATAGCCTGTACGTTGGAACGGCAAGTTTATTTTTATTTCTTGTGTTTAAATTATGCATTTGAAAATTAGTATGAAATGTGTTAATAAATAAATGTGTTATTGTGGTAATGTGTGTTAGTACACCGATACATTCGCTGGTAATACCGGGTTCGATTCCAGTGGGGGCAGATGTTTACGTGATAAATGCGAGCATTTGTACCTGAATCATGCTTGTTTAAATATATTTCTTACAAAAATATTTGTATCTGTATAATATATGTATGTATATGTATATCCGTTAATCTAGATCCCGTAACACAAGCCTTACAAAGCTTACTTTGAGTTACGCTAATTGGTGTAAATGCAAAAAATATTTATTTATTTATTAATAATAACTAGCGACCCGCCCCGGCTTCGCACGGGTGCAGTGAAAAAATGGTTATGGTGGGTTATCCCTAAGAGATAGACATATACCATCGCGGACTTTTTTGTGGATTTTTGTAAGTTGTACAATACTGTAGTACATTATTTTGGTCTATCTCGTAGGGTTCAGCCAGCGTTTGCAATATAAGCGCAAAAAAACGTGCTTATTTACGACATCACATTAGAAACCTTTAAATTTATCCGTGTTTCTCTACTATATTATGCATTTATTATACATACAAACTTCTTAAGAATCACTCTATCTATTAAAAAAAACCGCGTCAAAATCCGTTGCGTAGTTTTAAAGATCTAAGCATACATACGGACATACAGCGAAAGCGACTTTGTTTTATACTATGTATTGATTCCGACTATAAGGCTGGTGTTTATGCACTATACCTCTCAATATGCTGTCTCATATGAAATATTTATTTATTTATTAAGGTAACATACAGTCTTATAATAAAGTATGAAAATATAAAAAAATATATACGAAAAAAGAATCATTATTTTCGTTATGACGGTTGCAAATTGTACAGATATGTTATGGAAACCATTATATACACATATTAAACATTAGACATAAAAACCAAAACGTAAAGAAAAAAAGAAAAAAATCAATTACCTGCTAGTTTATTTTTGTATAACCCCTAGGGAGTCACAAAACACATCTGTAGTTTATCTATGTCTATTAGGCTCGTGAAATTAAACTCGGACTTGCCGTGGTACGTGCGATTTATTTCCAAGTTAATATTGTTACACGATATTATTATATATATGTAAATTCACTATAACAACTCGTTATAGGTGTATACTAGTCAGCGAACTATTACAAACAGATATGAACGTTGTAACAACAAAGATGAAAGAGGAATCGTAAATAAGTAGCGAGCGCAAACGGGCATGCATTCGCCGTGCGAGAGGGTCTAGCACTCGCGGTGACAATCCCAAGTTCCTTGTGCGGCCCGCGGCTGGTTTCGCAACCACAGCTCGGCCGTGTCACCTGCCCGAAGTTGTAATCCCGCCTATTGTGTGGTTTATAATGATCGTTATTTGGCATATTATGTTTGTTATATAAAATCAACTTAAAGAATTAAATCTAAAAGAATATAATATACATATATATGGTCAGTCTATATTATATATTAATATTTCTTTGGCAAGTCACTACATCACCCCCTTGGTGAGACCTGAGCTACGTCAAGCTAAGGTCGATAGTAATCTGGGAAGCGTACAGTGCGTCCGTATCTAGTTTTCCGTTCGACATTGGCAGGGGCTGGAGCAATGGTTGTTGACGTCGTGGGGAATACTTGCACATCACTGTCATCCTCTCTGACCACATACGCGGGTTTCACCCTGTCAATAGTGACGGTACTCGGCTTGCCCTGGACTTCGATCTTGAAGGTCTTGGTACCTCGCTCCAGAACTTTGTACGGCCCAGTGTATGGAGGGTCGAATGGACGTCGTACAGCGTCCCGTCGAAGATATACGTACGCTGCCGTTGCCAGGTCTTTAGGGATGTAGAACGTCTTCCGCCCGTGTCGACTGGTTGGTTCCGGAGACAGTTTCGCCATATGAAGCCGAAGTCGTGTCGCGAAGTCCGTCACGTCGATGTTATTGGTAAGTGATGGGGTAATGAATTCCCCGGGCAAACGTAGTGGCTCACCGTACACGAGTTCTGCAGCCGAAGTCTTGATGTCCTCCTTCCAGGCGCTGCGGATACCCAGTAGCACGAGAGGAAGGTATTCGGTCCAGTTGGTGTCGGTGTGGCATCTGATAGCTGCCTTTAACTGGCGGTGTAGTCGCTCAACCAGCCCGTTAGCGGCGGGATGATACGCCGTAGTAGGACGATGTTGACTACCCAGGATGGCAGTCATGGTCTGGAACAGCTTGCACTCGAACTGTTTGCCTCTGTCGGTTGTGATGCGTTCTGGACAACCAAAGCGGGACACCCAGCCAGCAATGAAGGTGCGGGCGCATGTCTCGGCAGCGATGTCAGTCATGGGGTACGCCTCAGGCCAACGAGTGAATCTGTCGATGACCGTGAGGCAGTATCTGTAACAAGCAGAAATTGGTAAGGGTCCTACAATGTCCATATGGACATGGGAGAAGCGTTGCGAAGGAACTAGGAAAGGAGAAGTGGGAGAAGATGTGTGCCGAGAAACTTTGTTTTTCTGGCAGTCTGCGCACTCTCTGGCCCATTGCTTGCAATCCTTTCTCAATCCAAACCAAACATAGCGGTCAGATACCAACTTGACAGATGCTCTCGTCCCAGGATGGCTCAGGCGGTGTAACGTATTGAAGATTTGACGTCTGAATGGCTCTGTAAAAAAAGGACGACAGCTGTTTGTAGAAACATCGCAGTAGAGTTCAGTGTTGGTATCTGGCAATTGAGTTCTCCTAATCTTAAGCGATGTGCTGTTCTCCAGGAGTTCTTGCAGCTCAGGGTCGTTATTCTGAGAATGTGCAAGAGCTTCGAAATCAATGGGCACAGCTGCTATGGCTTCAACCCTAGACAGAGCATCTGCGACGACGTTGTCCTTACCAGCCACGTACCGGATGTCTGTAGTGAACTGGGCTATGAAGTCTAGATATCGGAACTGCCTAGGGGAGCATTTATCTCGATTATGATCGAATACATATGATAGAGGCTTGTGATCTGTGAAGATTGTAAAATGTCTTGCTTCAACCATGTGTCTGAAGTATTTGATCGCTTCATATATAGCTAACAGCTCCCTATCATACGGACTGTATTTCTTTTGAGCAGTCGATAAATGGCGGGAGAAGAATGCGAGTGGTCTCCAGGTGTTATTATTTGTCTTCTGCTGAAGGACTGCACCTATGGAGGTGTCTGATGCATCGATGTAAATCGCCAGTTCAGCCTCAGGTACTGGGTGAGCTAATAAAGTTGCTTGTGACAGACTGGACTTACAGGTTTTAAAAGATTCCAGCATCTCGGGAGTCATGTGTATAGTCTGTGAACCTTTGCATTTTGGGCCTGTTAAGACGACGTTCAACGGCGCCTGTAATCTGGCAGCGTCTGGAACGAAGCGGCGGTAAAAATTGAACATACCCAGAAAACGACGCATGTCTTTTACAGTTTTTGGTGGAGGGTAGTCCTGCAACGCCTGCACCTTCTGGGGGAGTGGTCGGATGCCATCAGGCGACACCTCGTGTCCCAAGAATGTGATCTTTGACAGGCCAAATTCACACTTGGCAGTGTTAATCAGGACGCCATAATCTGACAACCTCTGGAATAACTGTTGCAGGTGTTCGATATGCTGGAGTTCAGTATCAGAGAAGACCAAGATGTCATCAAGGTATCCATAACAGAAAGGCAAGCCCCTGAGCACCTCATCCATGAAGCGCTGGAATGTCTGGGCTGCATTGCGTAGCCCAAACGCCATGAACGGAAATTCGAAGAGCCCAAACGGTGTAGTAATGGCCGTCTTCTGGATATCCTCTGGGTGGACAGGTATTTGGTTATATGCTTTCACTAAGTCTACCTTGCTGTAGAATTTGCTGCCAGCTAACTGGTGGGAGAAGTCCTGGATATGTCTGATCGGGTAACGGTCTGGGATGGTCCGTGCGTTCAGTGCTCTATAATCGCCACAGGGACGCCACCCGTCATCCTTTTTGGGAGCGAGATGTAGAGGTGAAGACCAAGCGCTCTCTGATCTACGAACTGTACCATTAGCCATCATACCTTCGAACTCTTTCTGTGCAATCTTTAGTTTGTCAGGAGGCAATCGGCGTGGGCGACTGAATGTTGGCGGGCCGGGTGTTGTCCGTATGTGGTGTACGGTACTGTGGTTGATCTGTCGTGGAGTACCCGCAGGCCTAGTAATATCTGGGTACTTACGTAGGATCTCATGGTAACCCGAGCTTCCACCTACGGCCTTGACTGAGGCGATGTCTCCTGCAGATTTGGTCGCTGACGACGCGGTTGCTCTTAGTTGTGTTAGACCGTCAATGAGGCGATAATGCTTGAGATCTATCAACAAGTTATAAAAAATTAGAAAATCCGCACCGATTATTGGTTTTGACACGTCAGCTACAACAAACATCCAATGATAGGCACGACGGAGTCCTAAATTCAAATTAAGGTCAATATATCCGTACGTGTCGATGGGGGTTCCGTTGGCGGCGAAAAGTTGGTATCCAGTCTTGCTACGCAACTGTCGGAGTGCCTTGCGCGGGTACACGCAAAGATCAGAACCTGTGTCCACAAGGAAGGTCATTCTACTGTTGCGGTCGGTAACGAAAAGGCGGCGTGGATTTTTAGGGCAGTCGTTAGCCGCTACTTCCGGCTGCCGTTCGCGTTTCCCGCGTACAAACATGGCGTGGTGCACCTAGTAGCTTTGTCCCCAAATCGGTTGTGGTACCAGCAGTAAGCTTTATTATGGGACTTGGAGCGTGACCGACTACGTTGCTGATGAGAGGCTGATTTTCTACCACTACGTTGAAATCGGTCAGATGAGCGTGAGCGTGACTGTACCTGGCATTGTAACGATGCTACCTGTCGCGTTAGCTCAGCAATCTGTTGTGTAAGCACGCTGATCTCGCTGCATCCACTAGTACTGGTCGCGCCGGTACAGGCTCCGCTGGTACTGGCGCTAGCCACTGTAGGGTTAGGTGGTGCTATTTCATACACACGGTCTGCTAAATCTGCAACATTATCAAGTGACATTTCATTTTGTGACGCGATAATAGTTTGTACATTGTTTGGAAGACGACTGGCCCACAAAGTCCGCATAAATGAATCTGGTACGGTAGTTCCGGCAAGTGTTTTTAGGTGCCGCAGAAACTGGGACGGTTTACGGTCCCCTAGCTCCTCGTGCATTAATAATTGTTGGACCTTTTGTTCTTGGGAAGCAGATAAACGCTTGATAAGCTCTGTCTTTAATTTTTCGTAACGCCCTGAAGGAGGAGGTTTCGTAATTACATCCTTGACCTCAGCCGCATAACGCTGCTCTAACTGCGAGGTTACGGTATAAAATTTAGTATTATCTGAACTAATTCCCGAAATAATAAATTGTCCTTCTACCTGTGCGAACCATAGCTCCGGTTCGTTGGCCCAAAATGGGGGAGTTTCACAGCCACTCTGCTCACATCGCCAACTGGATTCGAAGCGGTATCTTCAGGTGTGGATTCGGGTCTATTTTCCATTTTCACTTCCAATATTATTCCAACAATATCAACACGTCGCGGTATTTATCTTGTCACAAAAAAAATATCCGAGCCCGTACGACGGTAATCTACAAAAATATTGTCGCATCCAACTCCTTCAAATCACGTCGGGGTCACCAGTGTAGTTTATCTATGTCTATTAGGCTCGTGAAATTAAACTCGGACTTGCCGTGGTACGTGCGATTTATTTCCAAGTTAATATTGTTACACGATATTATTATATATATGTAAATTCACTATAACAACTCGTTACTAGGTGTATACTAGTCAGCGAACTATTACAAACAGATATGAACGTTGTAACAACAAAGATGAAAGAGGAATCGTAAATGAGTAGCGAGCGCAAACGGGCATGCATTCGCCGTGCGAGAGGGTCTAGCACTCGCGGTGACAATCCCAAGTTCCTTGTGCGGCCCGCGGCTGGTTTCGCAACCACAGCTCGGCCGTGTCACCTTGCCCGAAGTTGTAATCCCGCGCCTATTGTGTGGTTTATAATGATCGTTTATTTGGCATATTATGTTTGTTATATAAAATCAACTTAAAAGAATATAAATCTAAAAGAATATAATATACATATATATGGTCAGTCTATATTATATATTAATATTTCTTTGGCAAGTCACTACAACACTATATCGAATTGCAGTTTATTATAAAAATTACAAGATTGCCGGAAAATGATATTTCTATCATAAGTAATTTATCCAACAGTACGGAACGAAAATATGAATATTTCTATACTGGATGAGCTTTTATTTGTAATTTTGTATTTTTATATTGGACTATTTTAATCAAGTTAAACAAAGTGTACAAAGGAGAAAATAGTTGTCATGTCTTATCAGGAAGTCAAAAGGATGGCGGAATGCCGAGATAGATGGAGGGTGCTCCACCGAAAAGAGCCCAGCTCTTAAATTGAAAAAAAAAAAAAAAAAAAACAAAGTGTACAAGTATTATCATCCTGAGGGCTTAACATGATTGAATGACCGATTAGAGTATACTCTAATCGGTCAATCATAGGGTCATTCATAGCCTATACCCTACTCTATTACTCCATAAAAATAATATTTACACCACTCTTGCACCGTATAGCGCCATCTCGCTTACACTGTGGTTTTATTCCTGTGAGTATAATAAGCCTACAGGAAAACTCGTCGGCACTGCTCTCGATATGTTACATTTTTTGTGGAATATTATTCCTTAACCTGGCTTATTATTTTTCAATTATTCATCCAGTATCCTTATTATTAATAGCCGAACCAGTTGTCCGAATCTATAAAAACATTGAACTATCATTTAATTTAATTAGCACTTGGACAGTGATTAAGATCGTTATATTGGAAACGCAACAAAAAAAAAACAGATCAGGAGATATACTAAACATTGCTAATGTAAAATTGGGTATTTAACAATTTTTTCCCGTAAATTCATCTGGAAATTAACAATTAATAATATTGAACATGCAGCGACATATTTGTGGCACAGTCGTGAATCGTTCAAAAACGCTGCACACTAAAATGCACTGCATTGCGACGTCATAATAGTCGTGTAATTTGTGTGCAAATATAAAGAAAATTTTTAATAACTGTATTATTTATACATTTATATGTATATTTGCCGTATTGAAAACATTTTCCAATAATGTTCACTCATCTACGTTATGTTAAAGAAATTTTGCATAATTCTTGAAGTTATAGAAAAGAATTTATTAAAAAATAACCGATATTTTTTGGATATACAGTTGTAAAATCCAAATTGATATGATATAATAATGATAAGTATATAAAAATATAAATATATAATGAATTTATAGCCTTATAGAAAAATATATTCCTTCTAAATTAGATAAAAATCCACTTATCCGCCATGGTACTCAACATCGTTAGTAAAAATGTTAAAGGAAAAACATAAATTTTTACGTAAATTTAAAACATATGGAAATCAATAACATTTGAATACGTATAAATTATTAAGAAATTGTTTTAAGACCTTAGAAATAATCTGTTATAAAAATTATATGAAATCAGTCGAAGAGTCAATAAAGAAATCCCCAAAATCGTTTTGGGCGTTTATAAAGTCTAAGTCTAAATCATCACAAATACCCTGTTTCATGAAACATGACTCTTCGCTATATGATACTGGCGAATCAATATGTAATGCTTTTTCGGAATTTTTCAAAATCATCTTTTCTCTTCTCGAATACTAATAATAATCGTTCAGATCCAACAGTAAATTTTTCAGCCTCTGACATGGAGTTATCACACAATAGTGATGCTGATATTGCGTTTGTTTCAGTCTCTGAGGAGGAGGTATGCGAGTTGTTAAAAGGATTGGATCCTCATAAGTCAGCTGGTCCTGATAATGTACCCGCTCGTTTTCTTATTTCTTGCTCTGAAACACTTTCTAAGTCTATATCTCTTTTATTCAGACGTTCCTTAGCTCAAGGGTATGTACCAACCATTTGGAAGCGTGCGTTTATTACCCCTGTTCATAAAAAGGGTTCAAGATCTATGATCGAAAATTATAGACCAATCTCAAAATTATGTATTATTGCGAAAGTGTTGGAGAAAATCGTCCATAATCAGGTTAATAATTCTTTATCACCTTATTTTAGTCACTCTCAGCATGGGTTTTTAAAGGGTCGCTCCACTTTATCTAATCTATTACTACTAAATAATTTTGTTACTGAGGCTATGGATAATGGGTACCAGGTAGATGTTATATACACCGATTATAGCAAGGCATTTGATCGTATTCCGCATTCAGTACTTCTAAAAAAACTAAATCTAATGGGCATTCGTGGGGACTTGTTGCGATGGTTTGCTTCTTATGTTGAAAATCGGTGTCAGGCTGTGGTTATCAACAACTATATTTCTAGTTGGGTACCGGTTCCTAGCGGTGTTCCGCAGGGCTCGCTGATTGGGCCATTGCTTTTCATAATATTTGTGAATGATATCCATACCTGCTTTCATACATCGAAGTTATTATGTTTTGCTGATGATATGAAAATTTGCCTATGCATTGCAGCAGGATCTACTTCGACTTGAAGCTTACTGTGATAAGCACATGCTTAATCTTAATTCAGGTAAGTGCACTGTCATGTCATTCAGTCGTAAACGAAACGTCTTATTATTTGATTATTGTATCCAAACTCATAAACTACAACGTGTTCAAGCCATGCGTGACCTTGGAGTGACACACGATGCTAAGTTGCTGTTTGATGAGCACATAGAAATAATTATATCTAATGCAACTAAAACTCTAGGTATTCTGTATTGAGTTGATTGTTGGCTCTTGGTGGAACTTATTATACATGTTGAATAAAACACTTGTACTGTTCCACTAATTTTAATTATTGTCGACCTGACCGGTTTCGCTTTACAGCATTTTCAAAGGTTAAAAAAAAAAAAGCCTTTTTTTTTTTTTAACCTTTGAAAATGCTGTAAAGCGAAACCGGTCAGGTCGACAATAATTAAAATTAGTGGAACAGTACAAGTGTTTTATTCAACATATAAAACTCTAGGTTTTTTGTTCCGAAACTCTAAAGATTTTACTGATGCTAAGACATTGAAAATACTTTATTGTACTCTAGTCCGAAGTCTCCTTGAATACTGTTCTCAAGTTTGGAACCCTAGATACGGTGTCTATATTGATAGACTGGAAAATATTCAGAAAAAATTTATTAAGTATCTATGCTACCGTATCGGTACAAAATATGACTCATCCGAATACCTTGGTATGTGTAAGAGGCACCATCTGTTAACCTTACAGAGTCGTCGGACTATAGCAGACATTATTTTCCTGATGAAAGTTGTGTCAGGTTCCATTGATAGTCCTGAGCTATTACAGCTGATAGGGTTGAATGTTCCAAATAGGAATTTACGCAGTTACAAGCCAATTTATGTCCCTCTGGCTAAAACAAATTATAGACAGAATTCATATATACTGCGCACGGGCAAGTGTTTCAACGAATTATGCGATAGGTTTGATCTTGATCTTTTCTATTCAAGCTGTAATTCATTAAGGCAGAAGCTAAGTTTGTTGTTATAATATTCTAAAAAGATAAAATATTTGTATTTCTTTTTTTTTCTCTATTCTATGTGTTTTGTGAAGCTCGACGTGTTGTTATTTTAACCATTCAAAAGTTATATATGTGTAAATCTGTTATTAGTTTAATGAAGTTTATTTAAGTTGTATTTTAAAGATTAACAACTGTTGATTTACCTTTGAAAATAAAAAATAAAAAATAAAAATAAAAAATAAATATTCAGCAGGAAAATATATAATCGCTTAGCAGAGAACGATGTTCGACCGTGAAACAATTCTTGATGTTCTGAGCAATTTGAGTGTTAACACTTAATTAAAATAATTTAAGACAATTGTCAAATGTTAGTTTTTTAAACGGAAAAAAAATGTTTCATCGAATTAGTCTACCTTAATTCATTCGATCGGTCGATCGATTCGTCGATTCAATTTACTAGTTTAATCTTTGCTTTAAAAACTGCATAACATCAACAAATGGCTGCTTTAGACGGAACAGAGACGGTTTCCAGATTCCGAAATATTTTATTAGCTACTGCTTGTACTATATTCCCCTACATACAACATTTTTTTTATCAAAACATGAAACTATACTTCGTTTATTTAAGCAAACGAATAAATGTAAACAAACCAGGTTTAGGGTTATCACAACTCAATTCAAAAAATCGTCAATTATCTTGTCGTTATCTTGTATTTGTAAAATGTTTTTCATGACTGATCCATTATAATATTTTTTTTCTACCCCATACTACTACAAACAGTTAAGAAACTTCCACATAAATGAATTTATAAAATAAAAACATAATTAATTTTACTCGATAACCCTATAATCATGATGACATGGGTGACATTCAGATGTAATAAACATTTTCGGTTATAGTCGGCACTTTTATACTCTCAAATTTTGTTTTATTATTATTACTTATTATTTATTTAGCATCTTATTCTGTTTTAGTAATTTTTCTTGTACACAAATATTACCAAGATGAATATATTCAACTTATAAATGCACCCTACGGCGGTAAGAACCATCAAAACCCTCTAGCCTGGTGAGACCTGACCTTATTCCTAAATATATGTATATAATAGCTTTCTTTTATAGTGTACTAGTGATTTGCACCATCTTCGCACGGTGGACATAGATGTTTTCAAGTGGTAAAAATCATATTATATTGGAATGTTCTTAAATGACATTATTGTATCTGGCCGCAATGCATATGAACATATTAATAATAAATCTCAGTAAAGAAATATTTTCCCGCGGTAAAATTTTTAATCTAGTCTATATTACCCAGTTTGAATGTAGCTTTCCAATGGTGAAATAATTTTTGAAATCGACTTAGTAGGTTTTTGAGTTTATTAATTACAAAAATACAAATATTTCCTCGTTATAATATTAGTGTAGATATACTAGCTTTTTCGCCCGCGGCTGCGCCAGTCATATATTCAATTTTCCTATGGTAAAAAGTAGAATGTCTTTTCCCAGGTCTCACAATACGTACCTCTGAATCAAATTTCATCCAAATCGATTCAGCGTGAAAAGGTAACAGACAGAAAAACAGACTTTCGCATTTATAATTTTATTAGGGATCACTCAACAATCTGACTGCGACAGTCAGTCGGAAATAAATTGTAAAATACTACTACGCTATAATATTAAACAGGTAAGTAGGTATCGTGATACCTACTTACTAATTCGAAAGCAATAAAACTGTATTATGATAGAAAAAGGTTATTGATATATGCCTGTCAGTGGTTGCTAGGCAACACTTTGTTAGTAAACATTCGTTCGCTTATTTGGCTCAACTATAGTTTCATTTTTAACAAGAAATTATAAAAAAAAGACATATATACGTATATTTTTTTAAGGAAGAGTCAGGAAATATGTGTTTATTTTTATAAACTTTGAAAAAAATTTATTGTCTCTGGATTTATTAAACGATCTTGTACATAAATCCTCGGCACGTTTGAGCTGAACCACGTCCACTTAGGCCTCCTTTAAGAAACATATCAAAGAACTTTAAGTTATCATGCCCCTACCGGGCTCAGTAAGGATAGATTATTAGTTGGAACCATGATTAGGTATGATTAGCGTAGATTCCACCAAATGGTTCAGATCCTCATATGCTCTCAATGGTTGGACTTATCTAACTACGACTTATACAAGTAAATACAAAAAAAAAAGAAATCAATTTTTTCTTAGAATTTGACAAAATCTTCCAAAGTATTTATGTAACCTCTTCCAAAACAAGCGGAATCGGCAAATTTTAGTTCACTGTTATGCTTTAGTTTAAATTTTGTTCCAAATTTAGTTCAAGAATTTAACTCGAATCCAAGTACTTAGGCGAATATTTTAATTAGAGCAGTATCGTAGGTATTTTTGGAACCCACCTTATTATTACACGAACAAGAATATTACACGTCAGAATTAAATTGAAACATCAAATGTTAATTTTATACAAAGTTAATAAGGTTAGCTAGACATAGCGGTTACTGTATGGTCAGTAATTAGTCAAACTTTACATTTACATTATGAAAACCGTCGTTATTATCAATGACATAAGAGCTGCCTCGATGTTAACGTATAAAGTCTGACGTGTTGTTATATGCATGTATTGTTTTAGTTCGATTCCGGTTATAATTTAATAGAGGAAAATATACACACGGGAAAAGTATTAAGACAAAAATCTGCATCGAATCATGAGAAGAAAATGTATGGAGGTCTTTATTTGGTTGTCAATAGTATTTTTTTACTGTTTCTTCACTGATATTTGGGTGTTATTCTTTGGAATTGTAGAATTAAAAAATGTTTAAAGTCAATGAAGATTTTTTAAAAACGAGCGATATCTTACGCATTGTACAACTTGAAGCAATAAGTTACTTGTACACCGCTGATGTATGATAAGTGCTCTCGATCATGAACGAATAATACATACTACATGGTTAGATAGATACGATAAAGCTTTTGCACACTAAAACCCTATCGTTCGCGAGGTTCATTATCAAACCAAACCTCCATTTACTAGCCGCCCAACAGGCCCACCATCCCGACGCTCCAGATTATCGGGACTAATCCCGCGGGAACTTTCGAGGTCCAAGGTTGCCTGAAATTTGCAAAGATATTCAAAACCTTTTACATTAATTTGAAATAACAAAAAAGTGTTCAGTGTAAAGTTAAAGGTTGTTGTATAGTGAAACTAGAGATCTGTTTTTGATATTAAAAACGACAAACAAAACATTCGACTCGGGCGAGACTAAATGGACAGAATTCATACTAATCGAATATTTCTTAACTTGTTAAACGAAAACAGACCTTATTTATTGTTAACTTTTAGCACAACATTTACAAGAAAAGTGTACAAATGGTGGACTGGACTTACTTAACTATGGCTAGTGTGGGATTTCCACAAAATAAATAACACTTACTAATTTTAATATACCTAAATACTTTAAATTATACATACATAAATAGGCACTTAGAAATCAATACAGAATGGTTAAAACTTGGTTATAGAAACTAACAAATGTATGTTTTTAACTGCATTTTATTTTGAAACGGTGAATGAATGAAAAATATGAAGGAAACCAACAATATATTTGACTCTAGCAGGACTGGACCCCGCGTTTTCAACATAGCGTGTTGACGACTTAATCATTCAGTCATCGAACACTATACGCCTAATCGAATATTTCAAGTGAATTCTTCAGTCTGTACTTAATTAAATCAAAGTAAACTTTATTCACTGCTGTTAACTAAGCATATAGATAAATAACTGCATAAATATGATAAAATTGAAAACAAAATATTCGACTCACATGGTACTCGAAGCTGCGTATTCAACATACCGTATAGCTAACAAGCACCTTCCGACTCAATCAAAAGCTGACTTCACTATGAAATAAAATATATATTTCATCCTTGATTTAACGAACACATTATCATGAAAGAATATTAAAATATAAAATTTTATCTTGACATGTAATATATATTATATCTTATTGTGAAAAAACAGCTTAACTTTAAATGAACAACGTTAGACCAGCTCAATCATGTTGGCTTTACAACGACAGACCATCGGAGCATCGACAAAAACGTCCCCCAGCCTTCTTAAGGAATATAATTACATTTAATCTTAAGGGTAAATCAAGTTCTTGGTAAAAATAGAATTTTGAAATTTCTGGTAATGTTTAGAGCAGCGGTCTTCAACGTTTTACAAAGTAAGGGCCAAAAAAAATTATTTTCCTGCACAGCGGGCCGCACCATAGGTATTTCTATAAGGATTTTTTTATTGGCAGTGGTCAGGATGATTAAACAAGTCGATTAGTAGAAAACATTTATTTATTGAGTCAACATCAACAAAAGGGACAAATAAAAATCAATACAATGTAATTGGTCAACGAGATGTCTGACACTGCTTATTTTTAACCAGTTTATCAATATCTGGTCTAATATTGCTGGTTACAGTCCTCAAACTGTTCTCAAGGTGAATATCGGTGATTCTGGTCCTCGTTTTGGATTTCACGTTTTTCATGCGTGAAAATAACTGCTCACATGTATATATGTGGATCCAAAAAGCGATATTGTTTTCAGTGCATGATCTCTGATTTTGGGGAAATCTGTAATGGAGACGTATTTCGAATAGAAATCAAGCAAATCAACATCAAATTTATTTTTGAATTGCACTGTAGCTCTATCAATTCCATCTGAAATTCTTCGGGAACTTCTTCAACCAAAACACTGAATGGACGAGCAAATAAATTCAGGTACTTTTCGTCTCTCCGAAAATCAAGGAATCAAATAAAGATACTTTTCATTACTTAATTGTTGTCGTTATTGAAAGTGCTGTTGGCGGGCCACAGAAAATACATCGGTGGGCCGCATGCGGCCCGCGGGCCGCGGGTTGAAGACCCTTGGTTTAGAGGTTATTTTCTTGAATAATATGATATATTTCAATAATATGATAATCGAAAGCGCCCGTTTATTATTTAAGTGTGTACATCTTTCCCATGCGGGTAAAATGAGATCTAAGTTTTTAACTTGCTACGATTTTCTTTTCCTCAGAAGAGAAAGGCTGAGTATCCATCACAAGGGGCACAAAACCTGTCCTGGATACCCCAGCGAGGGCAAGTGTCACGGAGGTTACGTTGGACTCTACGTGGCCAAAGCGGTCTGACCACGTGACCTACCAACTAAACTCAGCCTTAGCCTTGGCCATATGGACCCTACGGCTTGAATGGAACCTGTTACGATCCAGATATACTTACTTCCCTAGCTTCTTTGACATTCATTAATATCTTCATACACACCTGTATGTTACAAGTACTCTTGACCTGAACTTCCTTTAGTATCACCTATTTAGTCCAAGCATGTTCCTCTATGCATAATAATTTAAAAAAAAATTACGCTGCTCAGTGCCTTACAGGGAGTGCCTGAAAAATCCCTGCTGCCAGTTTACAACATCACGCCACGTGACAAAACATTCACCCTCGTCACCTAGAGGATTAGCAGTCTACAACAGTGCATTTCCGCAAAAAATTTCCTCCTCGCACTACCAAACAGTGAACTGAATTTTCGCCTGTGGTATTTTCATCCGATTGATATTCCAATCTGCAAAAAAATCATGTATTCAAATTTAAAAAACCAGCAACGCACTTATGACTCCTCTGATATTCGGTTGTCTGCGGCGGTAATCGTTTTCTATCAGGTGATTTTTGCTGTTATTTTTGTTCCCCTGTAATAACATTAAAATATAAAGAAAAAACCTATATATTTTTAGTAGTTACTAAAAATATGAAATTAGGTTACTAAATACAATACGATATTAATGACAAAAATAGAGTTTGAAAACACTGCAACTATTCCTGATATTTCAGTCAATTTACATCGGCCGTGACTACTGCAGCAGCCACGGCAGTATAATTAATGTACGATGCTACGTCTCGTCATCTATAGGGAACTTCATTTATCCTCATGTTGTTCACCGCATACCGTCACAGGCAATATTTACCGCATCCGTTCTTTATTTGCAACATAGCCATATTATGATCATTCAACATTTCAGCTGATAAAAGCCCACAGAAGCATTTGCCTTCCACAGAAGAACTCAATTTTATATTTAGTCACCATAGAACTCCGTACCAAGAACATATATATATATTTACCTATAAGTAATGTAACAATAGATCTAGACATTAACTTCTAAACTCGGAAAGTCTGAGAGCCAAACTGTCAATAGACTGGACCAGCGTGGTCATCTAAGATCTAACTTCGTTAGAGTAGGTTTTCTTTAAAGTTCGCCACAAATCTATAATTTGAAGTAAGGTACACTACCATTACAAATGCCATAGCATTTGAGAGCTATCTTAAAGATATTCAAAATCAGAACACAAAATAAAATTAATAAAATAACTGATCTAATCACGATTTCGTTCAGACAATCGCTTTATTCAAACGTCTTATTAATAAGGCAGAGGTTATCAAATATTAGATAGATAAAGCATACAATATCAATAAAAATGTCCGATATGTCAGAGCAAAGAGTCCTAAAAGAGCTACCGTATTTTTTTCCTTTTAGGAGAGGCGAGTCTGAGCATCATATTGGTTATCACCGCACTATGGACCTATCGATCAAACTCAGCCTAAGCTAAGCTAAGCAGCTAAGTGGGTTGTAGTGAGAGCGACCGCTCCTCACGAGAGGGCGCTGTTAAGAAAAAGTCTCAAGCTCCCGCATTCTATTGAGTGTACTTTTATACAAGCCATCAAATGTTTCCACGCATTAGGAAATTATAATGAATTTGACAATAAAAATTCTTTCTAAATATTCAATAAGGTGCAACTTGAGACATAAGTTCTAAAGTCAGGGTACCCAATATTACAAAAAAATATTTATTTATAATTATAACGTAATGCAAGCATTGGAGCTTGCGAAATAGTAGGTATGATGCAAGTAGCCTAGCAGACGATTCCGATATAAAGTCTACCTCTATTAAGAAATTATTCATAACCCAGTGAGCTCAAAACCAGTAAGGTAGCGAATACACCGCGGTAATTAGTGCAAGATCAAAGCAGCAGTCTCTAATTAAGGGTCGTAACAGCCATTCACAATGTGAAATTATTTGAATATCCAACCGGGATTAATTATATATTTCCCACGAGAACAAGCGACGAATCAGGAAATAGGTCATGATTTCATTTGCGACTTTTTTGTAGTAGACATATGATGCCACATTAAAAAGTTTTATTCTTGGTATCTCATCACATGTGACCAAGAATCACAATTTTCCTTTTTTTTTGCGGGGGGAAAATGCTTATTATGCACCTTGTCACCACGCTGGCTAGGTGCGGCCGTGAGTGGGGCTCTCCGGTAGAGGACCGGCCTACCCACTAAAAACCCCCCGGTGTCCTTCCAGCCCATATCAGGGCGCGTGGCGGGGTGCGCTTTCACGATTCTACCGCCACACGCCCACGGAAGAATCACAATTTTCCTATATGTATGTTGGTGTATAAAAAGCCTTAACGAAGCTAAGACCTCACATAAACGTGATGACATGAAACTATCTCAAATTTGACTCTTAGTAATTCCATAATTAAGGATTTCTGATATATCACTACATAGTATAAAACAAAATCGCTTTCTGTGTCCCTATGTCCCTATGTATACATACATATGCTTTAAAACTACGCAACGGGTTGTGATGCGTTTTTTTAATAGATAGAGTAATTAAAGAGGAAGGTTTATATGTATAATAAATTAGAGATCGGATAATCGGATACATATTTACCTAAAGTTAGTATTTGACTCACAAATTATGGCAGCGGCTTTTTAAAGTACATTTTGTTAAATAAAAATCCCGGGAAAATACGGGACTGCAAATTTAACGTAGTGATATTGTTTGAAAATTACTAAATTAGCACGTGGTATTTATTTTCAAAAGACCGAGACTCCGGGTTCATTTATATAACTATGCATACGTATTTACCTAAATGTTCTACAGTACCGGAATTCCGGGATTTTTATTAATTTTTTTTTTCAGGAGAGGAAGCTGAGAATCCGTCATGGATACCAACGCAACAGGCAAGCAGGGATGCGTTGATTATGTCGGACTCCTGGTGAATCGAGGCGGCTCGACCCACCAGACCTACCGACTAAACTCAGCCTAAGCCTTTGGTAATAATGACCCTACTGGCTTTATTGATGAGAGCCGCACCTCAGGAGAGGCACGGTTAGCACTGCCCCATGGGGAGGGCATAAGCGCTAGAAGAAGGCACGGTTCACCAAAGTGGGACCGGCCTGTATTGACGGGAACCTACACGTGGCTAAGCAGAAGGCTGCCGGTTAGGGGGTAACAAGGGAGGTGACGGCTCAGACGCCGCCGCTTGCAGGTCTAGAAGTTCCTGCGTGAGTTGGTTAGGGGGGTCGCTAAGGACATGCCGCGGTCTGCGTATCCTCTGCCGATATGGATTGGGCATACTGTATACGACGCGAAGCACTTATATAATAACGTAACGTTACTTACAGATGTATGTAGACTCCTGTTAAATAATAAACGCTCGCTGTTTGGTGTCATGTGTGCGGGAGTGTCACGCCGAGTTCTTTTGCGAACCGATTGGGGAGTTGACCGCCAATATCGAACACTACCGCATGCACGCATACGAACTTTCCGAAGCGCTTCAAAATACTCGCCTGTAGTTTCTAATTTCTCTTAATCCTGGACACGGCACTTACAACTGTCAACTACAACACACATTTTTGAATTTCTTCACAGGTGTATGCAGGTTGGTTAACGATTCGCAGACTGCAGATGCTAAATAGTTGCAATCACCTATCTCGCGCAGGAATTCAGCAATCCCACAAAAACCATGGGGTACGTAGAATATTGCTATTGCAGCAGAAATATATAATACGAAGGTACCAAAGTAGGCAACCCTGGTACAGAGTTGCCCTATTCCCTAGAGCAGGGGTGGTCAACCGGTAGATCGCGGTCGATCGCGACTATTAGTCCAATCGATCTTGACTAGGCAAAAAATATTAATACGTAGAACAGACTGCACAATATAATCACAATCACCAACTGCTGCACCTATTATCTTGTATTGTATTGTCAATCGCCGTTCCGTCAAGTACATTATATCCTCTATTCTACGCAGTTTTGCTAGCTCTTTTGTTTTCGGCAAGCATGAACAATAAGCGGGACGGGAAGCGTGTGGGACGCGGGGGCGCATAGTAGTATCAACAAAATGGCTATAAAATTTGCAGATACAATTCAAATGGACCACATTATACTTCAAAATGAAATTATTACTCTGCGCTGCGACATATTTCTAAAAGCAAGGTCATCCTCAGGTCTTGATTAATTTCTGGGCATTGGTTTCCTATGAGAAATATCCGAATTTGAAGAAATGTGTTGAACAACTGCATTCGTGTTTTGGTTCAACATATTTATGTGAGTCGGCATTTTTCTACTTAAAACAAACAAAAAATAAACACCGTTTATTTTTTGTTTGTTTTAAGTAGGAAACACTACATACCTGATTTTGCTAATCTAGCGGAAGATACTCAAGCGCAATGCTCACACTAATATAAATAACTAATTAAAGATAATTATTTTTTATTTTATGTATTTTCTTTTAACAAAATATAAACTACTACATTATTTCTGTAATAAACTATGCAGTTCCATTTAATTTTTCAATTATGTAATTGGTAGATCGCACAAGGTTTCGCCAGATAACAGTAGATCTCGGGTCTGATCAAGTCGGCCACCCCTGCCCTAGACTATATTTTTTATTGATTATTATTTTAAATTAATATTTGCTAACATCGTTTAGGTCACATTGTCCAAACAAACTTGAGGCCGGCCGGCATTGTCCAAGCACTTTGAAGACAATAAGCGATAGACGATGCTGGCTCGCACCTCCCTCAGGACGAGCGCAGCCGAGAAGTATCGCTTATCTCTCGAACACAGCATTCAGCTGGACGAGCGAATTATACAATTTTGAGTCTCCAGTGTAAACAAACCCCGAATTAATACAGATAAAAGCCTCAATAAATTTTACAGTCCTGAGGCTTACTAATTTAAAAAATACTTATTTGGTTCAAATATTTATAATTTTAATAATTAACAAATATAATATAACTCTTCAAAGTTCGCGGGCAACATACGTTTGATTATTTATATTTCTTCTTGTTGTGTTGGTACACATGTCTCAAACAAACGCTTACAGTTTCAAGTACATAGAGTGCTAAGTTCGCTTTTGACATATAAAAAGTTGTTGTTCTCTAGGTGATTTTCTATTGCCAGGGGAAGGCGAGCAAGCGCTCGTCTAATGACCCTGCCGTGAAGGCAGCGTGCGCCGTTGAAGTGCCTCTCTACCTGGGGGATTGTCCTAGTGTTCTCGGACAATCCCCCCCTTGGCGATAACTCGTCTAACTAGGTCGAGTTAGCACGTAGGTGTGTGCCGGTAGAATCGCGAAAGCGCAACCCGCCACGCGCCCCGGTACGGGCTCAGAGGTCACCGGGGGGTTTTAGTGGGTAGGCCGGTCTCTCAGACCGGAGAGCCGCACACACGGCCGCGTCTTGCCAGCGCGGTGTCACAGTGCATAAGGAGCATTTCCCCCCGAAAAAAAAAGGTGATTTTCTATTATTATTCAAAATGGAGTAAACCAATTAATATTTTTTAATAAAAATAAATAATATCAACATACGTAAATATAATACTACATTCCTATTTATTTTTCACAAGCACAACACTGTCATCTTTTAAAAGTATGGCCGCCTAATCATCCTAAGCATGCGCATGTGAAATTGTAACTCATCAAAAATAAATACTTATTTGTAATACTAGTTTATTTTATTACAATAGGAACATTTTCTAAAATAAAATATGTACGTCTTTATCATATAATTACGCAATTCAAATCATTTAAATTACATATTTTATGTTATTTATTATACAAGCAAACGAATCACCGGTTAGTAAGCGATAACCGCCGCACATAATATTTGACATTTTTTATTATTTATACATCATGGCCTAAAGGACTAGAATCCAAGCCAGTAAAGTATCCGAAAAAAAATCTTTATACCTAAAAAGTGTATTATTAGATAATAAATATAAAAAAAACAGTTTGCTTGTAATTATTACTTTTAAGATAATAAATATAGAATACATGTTTACGCCGTTTTGTGGCTCATTTTAACGTCTCGATATAGTAGTCATGTAATTTGTATGTAATATCAATTACATACAAATTACAGTAAAGTATGTAATATCATGTAATAAATTACATGACTACTATTCATGTAATTTGTATAAACGTGTAAAAAGAGGTTAATATCTTTATTATTTGTACATTTACATGTACACTTCCTATATTAAATAATGTTAAATTTAATATTTAAAAATTCTATAATGTATTCATTTTATTAGAATAGTCTTAAAAATGTGGATTAATTTACAAGGTTTAGAAATTGATTTATATTAATTTGAAAAATAAGCGCTAAATTTTGTTTAGACATACAGTTTTGATATAAAAAAAATTACATAAAATATTTAGTTGTAAGAAAATACTCAAGTGCAGGTGAACTAAAAATACATAAACTAATACAAAGGTATAATATACGTTTTTTAAAAAAAAAACTTCAATTTATCATCATATAAATCAAGACATAACTGTAAATTAGTAGATGAAGTGTATTAACTTCGTGATTTAAACATTTTGTTTAGCAATATCATTTAACAGTTACTCATTGTTTTGGTAGTGAAGTTATTAATGAGTTTTTATGAACCATTAAGAGAACTTAAGCAATTACTCGCATCAGAAGCAAATAAATAAATTCACAGTTCGTCATAAAACTAAAATTAATATTTATTACACTTTTAGTCATAAAACTAAAATTGATATAATTTAATAACAAAATATAAATGTAAATTACTGAAACAAGTGAGTTTAAATTACTCAGTTTTCAGCAAATAGCAAAGTGAAAGAACTCCATTATGATAAAATTATACAACAAAATTTATAGTAAATTAATTCGCAAAATATTTGATTCTTTCTCTAACAATAATCTCCTGGCTCCAGTTTCAAACGTACAGACTATATGTGAATTCAAATTTTGATATATTCCATCATTTTTATTTTTTTTTATCCTGTATAATATGATTATATATTTTGCATTGACACTTGTGATGAAAGTTTTCCTCACACAGTTTGCTCTCAAAAAACTTCCAGTTTGCGACTCTAACTCAATACAGAGAAAGGGGAGGAAAAAACAAATGTTGTTGGATTTCTTGTTCATTCTTCACATTACAAGGTCTTCTGCCAAAAACTTCTGAACTTAAAACAGCGCAGATTCATTCACGCACTTATCTTTTATTTTATTCTGGCAACTCTGACAGTACAGGTAAATTGCGTTAGCTGCAAGATAATTGTAAGTAAATAAAGAATTGAATTCTTCTTCAACTAGAATAAGTATGGTGTTTTGGATCGTTTGTAAATCGATTCTTGGTATAAAATGTTTTATGATAAAGTATATCAGTATATATATATATATATATATATATATATATATATATATATATATATATATATACTGATATAAATATATATATATATATATATATATATATATATATATATATATATATACTGATATAAATATACATTTATATATATACTTACAGTACTACAGAAAAAATATTGGTAATCGGCTAAATTCGTATTTCCGAATACGACAAGGCAGTAAGTATATTTATAGAGCTGCAAAAGGGAGTCTCACAACTATTTGCTTCAACATACTTGATTGAAAAAAACAAGATTTCGTATTTGTTGAAATCAAGAACCTAGATGTTTTATATAAAAGTATTACTGTACAAATTTAATTTATTATTGCTTAATAATGAATTTATATATTCCAACTGATATTTTATATGCATAGGGCATATAAATATCACAAGCTCGGCTTATGAAAAACAATTATATTACAGCTATACATGATTTTGTACAACGTAGGGACGTGCACTAACTCTTGTAAGATAATAGCTATCCTATTTACGACTACAATTGATTATGGCTGTTTTTATACTATAATTATCTGATTTGAGCAATTTATATGTCATGAAAGTATGTCAATATAAAAATTTCAGTTTAATTATTAATTTATATTGTTAGCAGTTATTATTTACGTAATTCTAATTAAACGAATACATTTCTAACATGCTCACATTAAATGTAACATTTTTTTAATATAGAAAGTATACCTATAAACGTACAAATAACAAAGTTATTTTAAAATTTGTTTATACGCTCATACGAATTTGAAGAGTTTACTTAGGTATGACGTCACGATTGCAGTGTTTTTAGTATGGAGCGATCTTCAAAAGTAATAGGTATACTGTTGGTTCTACAATATTTCTCACTTAAAAGAGTACTCTTATTATATATAGAATTTAAAATATTGTCGTCTACCCAATTGCGTTTCTTAGAAACGACCCTGACACGTATTTTATTTATGATTTAGTCGAAATTGCAAATAAATGAATTGTTTTTACTAAGCCTGAAATAAAAACATGTTATTATTTATTTACATTGCTTGATATCACGGGTCTTTACAAGACATGGTTCTTTACAAGGCGTGCGCGGGGATATAGATGCAACGCGTAGAGGCTATTTAAACGAAATTTAATGAAAGTGTGGACACTCCACAATGACAATTTATTTATACTCTTTCACCATCCAAAATTTATAAACAGTTATAAGCAAATTACTGATTAAACTACCCTAAAATAAATTAATATGAAAAATTAAAGATTAAAGAGAAACCTTAAATAAATTATAAATATTTGACTTACCACCTGGAAGGATCTGAATCATATATAAAGGGGACAGTACTGCTTATTGATATGACAGCAACTAAAACAGGCAGGTTAGGCTTAAAAGCTCTATTATATCTAAAAAATAGACCTTCAGAGTTTCTTGCCTGTTCTTCTCGAGAAGGCTCTCCCAATTTCCGAACAGGTGTCGAGTCAATATTTTTTTTCCTTATTCGTACGTACGGACAAGGTTTTTGATTTTTTTAAGCTTTTTTTTTTATTTGTTTGTTGACGTCAATAAGTGCCTGTAAAGGTCTATGTTGAATAAAGATTATTTTGATTTTGATTTTGATTATTTATTGAAGATACTTAGAAGAATAATGTATTTATAAAAAAATGCTACACATGCCACGTACTTCATTGACATACACAACAGGCTCTAATCAAAACACTTAACCCAAAAATAGCACAGAACTGCCTAAAAACCGGTATAATTTTTTTTTTTTTAATATTACATACACCTAAACCAATTAGCCATACCAAACTAAGCTCTCTAAGGCTTGTGCTATGGGATCTAGGGTAACGAATAGACATACATATATAAATATTTTTCTGGAAATATATATCAACAGCCATGACTAAGGTACAAATGCTCGCATTCATCACACAAACATCTGCCCCCACCGGGATTCGAACCCGGGACCTCAAAGATGGCGGCACCTCGAAACCGGTGTTCTATCCACTCGACTATGGAGGTCGTATCATAAGGGTCTTTTTGGTAGAAGTGTTGTGCTTGGACCAACCAAGGTGGTATCAATACCAAGATCTGAAGGTATTACCACGAAGAACAGGATAGTATGGAATACTAATTATACCTCTGCTCCAGTATCCAAGAGGTTAAGTTTGACGGGAACTAGCGAAGATTAGGATTAGGGTGCCCAGAACCATAATTAAACTCATACGTATGATTAACTGGGTCGAAGGATGACTTTACGACGTGCTCTTTGATAATATAATTGAATAAGATAAGATAAGGCGCCGAGTCTTTAATAACGGTGAAATATTAATCTATACATATAATAAGACAGTAAAAATATTTTGTCTGTACATTTAGTATTTTTGGCTGAAATGGATAGAGGGGCACTTAAATAGATTATTAGAAAGCAAAAAAAATTTTTTGGAATTTTTTGTCTGTCTGTATGTATGTTCACGTTTATCTCCGAAAGTACTGAACCGATTTGCTTGAAACTTTCACTATTTGCTTTGTTTTAACTCAGAATAATATCTAAACTTTGTTTCATCAAAATCGGTTCATTAAAAAAAAAGTTATCGTCATTTTAATGAACTCAAGACATGATAATCTATACATATAATAAGACAGTAAAAATATTTTGTCTGTACATTTAGTATTTTTGACTGAAATGGATAGAGGGGCACTTTAATAGATTATTAGAAAGCAAAAAAAATTTTTTGGAATTTTTGTCTGTCTGTCTGTCTGTCTGTATGTATGTTCACGTTTATCTCCGAAAGTACTGAACCGATTTGCTTGAAACTTTCACTATTTGCTTTGTTTTAACTCAGAATAATATCTAAACTTTGTTTCATCAAAATCGGTTCATTAAAAAAAAAGTTATCGTCATTTTAATGAACTCAAGGCATGATAAGCTGTTACACGGCACAATGTGAAACAGACAAGTGTCAAAGAATAATTCTATTATCATTATTGATAACATAATTTTTTAGACCACATGTTTGACAAAAATAAACATTAAGACATCACTAACGGAACATTAAATTATTTAAGTTGTACATTGTGATGTAACGTCACGCTATCATAAATACAATAACATACCAGAATATATTAATAATCTATTTTGTTATAATACTGTATTAATTCGTCGACCTATTTTTTTCGTGTACCAAAACTGGTTGTGAGCCTGACTAACTTCACTGTACAACCGACCCGCGATCAACTTCAGTCTGGCTGGAGTACTCGTGCTCGTGACTGATTTTTGATCTTTTCAATCAAAACTACCTTGAATTGCAGCGAATCAGTTTTTCGATGTCGCATACATGTATTCAATTCTTAAAAGCAATCTATTTCTGTTGATTTATAAATACCGTACTGGGAACATCCTTGGGAGCAAGCAGCTTCTAGTTGCTGCTTTTATGATTGGTGGATACTCTCCCTACCCGAACTGTCACTGACACCACCATAATTTGCTGATTCTCGCTGACGATCACTAAGAGAGTGCATCATTTCAGAATCCGGGACAGTGTCCGACTAGTGACCTAGAGAACTCACTAGCTTATTATGTGATTATTTATTTTATAGTTAGGTATTATTTATTGCTACATCTTAATTTGTGTACATCTTATACATAAAATTCTCGTATCACAATGTTCGTTCCCGTACTCCTCCGAAACGGCTTGACCGATTCTCATGAAATTTTGTGAGCATATTGAGTAAGTCTGAGAATCGGCCAACATCTATTTTTTATATCCCTTAGTGATAAAGGTTGTCCACCCTTAACATGTTTTTCTAGAAATTACTTTAAAATTATTTATATGGCAAAACAACGTTTGCCGGGTCAGCTAGTAATTAATAATACCTTAAATCAAATACGTAAGACGGACAATTTTAAAAATAACGATAAGAGTCTCTCGAGGCGGATTGTAAATTATTGTCGTTCAATCGATTCTTCCGCCCCGGTGCAGCTGATTTCATCTCGTAAAAGCCTTTGAGATCGTTGGCTGCTGAACCAATATTTCTGTCATCTGACCGACCAGGGAATCGAACTGATAGTCGTTGGCGACATCGATAACATCACATGTTTAATTGGAGTATATAGAGGGCTCGCAATTTAATACATTATATTATTTTATTTAGCAATAGTCAGTTAAGGTATAAAGTTTACCTGAACATATTTCCTATAATTCCAACCTGAGCATTCACATTTCATATTTATATTCACATTGTTAAGACACGAATGTATAAATAAATAATAATGTAGAAATAAAGATATTTCATTTAAAATAGGGAGTTTAGCGTCACGCCGCGGGCAGTTCTCTTCGGCGCGTCTGGCGGCGATTTCAGACGCGCCGTCGATCGAGCGCTCGCGGCTGGCTTCTGTAGAGGGGCATCGCTGAGGTTTTTAGTTGTTATTACAGCCGTCGCACTTATTAAAGTGTCCGGCCTGGAGATCCTAACACTGCGAGCTACACGCAGGCCTTAACGGAGGTAACCTCTCACTACCAGCTATCATAAACAAGATACTGGTTGGTGAGGGAAGTGGGAGGCTGTTGCTTGCTTCTGTGATCATGTCATATCGTAGAAGAAGACAGCGAAGATAGAGAGGGAAAATATTCCCATACTGCTCCCTTCGCTGCAAGTGGGTGACTGGTAGAAGACGAGCCTACGCAGCTAATATCATGACCATCCTAGGTGTTGGCTGCGCACTAGGATAGCTTCCGATGCGCGCAAACATATATATCGCATCTGAGGATTATTGCTATATCCACAACAATCCCCATTATTGGGCCACCCCCCACAGGCGTTTGAATACGTAGCTGGTTGGGTCGTTTTCGTCGTAGTTCCCAGTCCCTGGATCGATCGTCCTTCACGCATCTGATGACTAGCCATGATATAACGAGAAAAGCATTCCACCTCAAGAAAAAATAGGGTTACATGTAATTAGGAACTCCTTACGAAGTGTACGTAGTTTGAGAATAGTTTAGACAAATCGATAACTCTGTTGGTTTCTCAGCTTTCAGATCTGATACTTTCAGATTTATATACAATTCAGTAAATTCAAATGTGTGAATTCATCGTGTTTGCAGTAATAATAATAATAAACAATAAGGCGTAGGGAAGTGACGACCCCATCGCCCGCTGGTGGGGCATTTAATGCCCCTTGACTGCCATAAATGCCTCATCAGTGCAGTCAGTCTCCCTCAGGGTAGCTTGTGGCGAGCTGTCGGTGAGTTGCGTCACCGAGGGTACCGATGTGATTCAGGGGGGCGTAAGCCACCCGCCTCTGTCTTGCTTTAACCAGCCGGACAGAGTGGAGTCGCAAGAGCAAATGCTCGAAGGGTGGAAGTGTAATAATGTCATAACGCCGACGGCGTCTCGATCGCTGTCGCAGACACACCTCTCTACACCCTTAGCCGTTCACACCAATGTTACTCTCTTTGCACCAATATTGGTCTGCTTTTTTGGACGGCCCATTTAGTGAGCGGCGAGTAACCACCTGCCATATTTAAATCAATTAGGAGGCTTTGAGAAGGCAGGTGACTGGAGTCTGGACCGGGCTATGGACTTCCATAGCCCGGTTTTCATTACCACTTTAATCGAAATGCAATAGGCCACAAACGTTTTGACCACTAATGACAATAGTTTCTGTGCATCTAACTGGGTATAGTCTTTGGCTGCATTTTTCATGGTGCAGGTAGAAATTAGACCCAGTTGGTACACACCACGCACACTTTCATTAAATTTCACTTAAATGGCCTCTACGCGTTGGATCTGTATCCCCGCGCAAGCCTTATAAAGGACCGTGTCTTATAAAGATACGTGATTTAAGCTACATAATAATAATAAATCAATTTATTTGTCTTAACAAACTTACATTATTTTTGATTTTAACATTGTGATTTTATCATTCTCGTATAGACAAAATGGCTTACAACTCAGTAGTTGCCGACTAGCGACAACCTCTGCTATTTTGTCGCAACCTTTTACAATTTATTGTTAAAAGCAGTGTTAGAGGTACAAAACCAAATATTATCTAAAAGGAAAAATAAATCCTGAGTAAATACTAATAATAAAAAATAAAATAGGCACTCCATCAGTCCATCCATGCTATATTACTACCAGGGATTAGCCATTCACGACGTTTCTTTCGAAAAGACTGTACGTGTGTAGTAAAGATTATATTGGAAATATTGGACATTGTACTTTATGCCGCATAAAGTTGAAGAAACAAATCTTGAAATTTATGCCAATTAAATTACGAATTTAGTTTAATGTCTGTTGTGGTGCATTAAGTTTCAATAATACATTCTCTTCGATTCTCTAAATAATTATGCAAAACGTTACTTTTGAATTTATTTATTTGGTTTTATATATGTGTATATTTATGAGTGGTTGTATATGTATATATATACATAAGAAGACTTAAAAAATACAGTTCCTTAACTTGTTCAGGAATCAGGAAATGTATCAATTGTATACTTGTTTAATTGAAATAAACCTTTTTTTTTCTTTCTTTAAACACGGAAATAATTATACAAACCAATAATTTCATAGGTGATTTATTACTTCAAATAGTTTAATTGGTCTTACATAACCTCTATTTTACTGAAAAGTTCTACGTTCACCCTGACGAAGACTCGGACGTAAACTATTTGGTAAACTAGTACATAAACATATCATAAATTGGGTCGTAATACGGAATTAGGGGGAATCACTCCGCGCTCGCGCTCGGCAAAAAAATATCGCTAGGTACTTTTTACTCGCCAGTACGCTCGTGTGCAATGGCGCGGGCCGCAGAAATTGAATTCAGTCTAACCGGGAAAAACTGGTTCACTGCGGCTTGTTTGCCGCCCAACCACGGACATGGTAAAAAGACCGAAACGGAAAAGCCGTTTTACTTTCGTGTGCAAATTCACGTTTGATTACGCAAAACAGTAAGCTATTCCATTTCATTCTCAATTTTAAGCGTACGAGAGATACTATTTAAGATATGTGTAAGGTATTCGCATAAATATTAATGTTGAAGTTGAAGACGGTAGATGTTATTTGTGTGCTTGCCAACTATATATATATCCGCTGTACGGTGACATCTCTCGCTTGTTATTAGAAGTTCATACACCCAGTACGTTGTTTCATTTGCTGCCGATACTTCAGTGGCGACGAGGATAAAAATATCAAGATGTCGTTCGGGAAAATTAATGAATTTGATGTGAGCGCCGGGAATTGGATGTCTTACGTGGAGCGACTCGAGATGTATTTGCGGGTGAACAAGGTGGAGAAAGAGTTGTGGTTACCAACACTGATTACGGCCGTTGGTGACGAAGCATACGAATTGCTGAGCAGTTTAGTAAGTCCTGTTAAGCCGGCGGATTCGACATACGACGCTGCGGTGGCAGCGTTGCGGGACCACCTTCAACCTAAAACGTCAGTAGTAGCGGAACGCTACCGATTTCGACAGAGAAGGCAGCGGAACGAAGAGAGCGTAGCCCAGTATGTCACGGAATTGAAGAAACTCTCCAAGTTTTGCGAATTCGGGAGTAGCCTGGATGACAATCTACGAGACCAGTTCGTATGTGGGGTAAACAGCGATATCATTCGGCAAAGGCTGTTTGCAGAGCAAGACTTGACATATGTGCGGGCTGTGCAGATGGCATCGGCCTTAGAAGCGGCGGAGCGAGATTCGGCTTCAGTAGACGCATCTGGTGGAATGTTTGCAGGGAAGATGGGAACAGTACATTCTGTTAAGGCGAAAAGGAGGAGCAGGGAGCAGGTTAGTGTTGGTGCCAAGTTCGAGCGTTGTGTGGCGTGTGGGTCCAGTGAACACAGCGGAGAGATGTGTCGTTTCAAAAAATACGTGTGTAGCCGCTGTAAGAAAACTGGACATCTTCGGCGCGTATGCCCAGCTGGAACACGCAACACTGGAGGATGGAAGAAGTTGAACAGCGTCGAGGCGAAAGGATCTGATATAGATTCGGAACAGGAAGAACTGCAAGAGGATGTGCATCAACTTACTTTGAACTGTTACAAACCGGTGAGCCTTCAGATTTCTATTGATTCAGTGATGTTAGACATGGAAGTTGATACCGGTTCAGCAGTTTCTTGCATTAGCAAGAAAACATATGACAAATATTTTTCAAGTAGACCAATAATTAAAAATAACGTTGTATTTAAATTTTATGACGGTACCTGTGTTAAGCCGTTAGGAATAATTAAGCCATGGGTAAATTATAATAAAATAAGTACCCGTTTGGAATTATTTGTTATAAACGGGGGTACTACTTCATTACTAGGTAGACATTGGTTGACAGAGTTGGGTATAAAAATACCGTCATTTAAAAATTTTATGTGTCAACCCGAGGAAAAATTAACAAATACCGAAAGTAATGATTTTCACATTTTGTTCAACAGATATAAAGAGTTGTTCAGTGGTGGAATTGGACGGTTTACTGGGTGCAAGGCTCGATTACGGGTGCGAGAAGGGGCAACTCCAGTATTTTGCCGACCGCGGCCGCTACCCTACGCACTTCGGGAGCGGGTGGATGCGGAGCTAGATGCCATGCTCCGAGATGGTGTTATCGAGCCAGTGGACTGTTCAGACTGGGCGACACCGTTGGTGCCGGTACGTAAAGCGGATGGAGGGTTGCGAATTTGTGCTGACTATAAGGTTACACTGAACCCCGTACTGCTGGTTGATAGGTATCCTTTACCAAAAATAGCGGATGTTTTGGTTAACTTAAACGGAGCCCAACTATTTTCTAAAATCGATTTGTCACAAGCATATAATCAAATTGAATTGGACAGTTCCAAAGACTATACCGTGATTAACACTCATAGAGGTCTTTTTAAATATAACAGGTTAGTGTTTGGGCTCTCTTCAAGCCCGGGTATTTTTCAACGTATAATGTCCCAGTTACTGGGCGACATTCCGGGGGTAGAAGTCTTTCTCGATGACGTCATCATCGGAACCAAGGGATCTACAAAAGATCATTTGGAGACCTTAGGCAAGGTATTTGATCGGTTACAAAGTCATGGATTAAAGTTAAAGAAAAGTAAATGCTCATTTTTAGTCAAACAAGTAAAATATTTAGGTTATATTATAGCAAGCGATGGCGTTAAGGTGGACCCAGACAAAATTGCTGCTATCGCTGAAATACCTCGACCGGAAAATTACGATCCTTTTTAGGTTTAGTTAACTTTTACGCAAAGTTTGTAAAAAATATTAGTACTGTTCTATTTCCCTTATACGCATTATTAAAAAAACGAGTCTCGTGGAACTGGTCTAAGCAATGTGAATACGCATTCGTTAAAATCAAGAAGATTTTAACTAGTGCGGAGGTATTAGCACATTATGATCCGAGCAAGCCGCTTACGTTGACTTGTGACGCTAGCGCTCAAGGTATCGGGGGTGTGTTGACTCAGAGAGCGCGGCCCGGAGCGGAGGAGCGCCCGATCGTGTATGTGTCACGTGCGCTAACGGACTCTGAGAAACATTATTCGCAAATAGATAGGGAAGCGCTTGCGATTGTATTTTGTTTGCAAAAATTCCATCAATATTTGTATGGAAGGCACTTTACTCTTAGAACAGATCACAAACCTTTGGTAAGCATTTTTGGGCCGAAAAATGGTATTCCAGCGATGGCGGCTAGTCGTATGCAACGTTGGGCCATTATATTGTCTGCATACTGTTACGATATCGAATACGTAAATACTAAACTGAACGGAGCGGACGGGCTTTCGCGGCTGCCGGTTCCAAGCGCATGCAGTAACGACTCGCTCGATCCACCCGAGCAAACTTACTTACATTTTACTCAGAATGCGATGCTATTAGATTATAACACGATCAAGGATCGAACGCGGCGAGATCCATTGTTGAGTAGAATCTTATTATATATAAGGGAAGGTTGGCCTGAAAATAATGACATAAAAGAGTTGCAACCATACTTCAATAGAAAGAAGGAGCTATATGAGGAACTGGGTTGTGTCATGTGGGGGTACAGGGTCGTTATTCCAGACAGTTGTAGGAGTAGAGTATTGGACGAGCTACATGAGTCACATATGGGAATCAGTAAGACCAAGGCCATGGCTCGCAGTTATGTGTGGTGGCCAGGAGTGGACGAGGCGGTGGAAGAACGGTGCTCACGCTGCGCTGTGTGTGCAGCGGTAGCGGACGCGCCCCCGCGGCACGCCGTCAAACCCTGGCCTTGGCCCGATAAACCTTGGTCTCGGGTACATTTAGACTTTCTAGGGCCGATTAACGATAAAATTTATTTAATATTAATAGACGCTAGAACTAAATGGATCGAGGTATTTCCCGTGCACAGTACCGCAGCCCGCTTTACTATCAGTAAATTAAACGAAGTTTTTTCCAGATGGGGGTTGCCGAAACAATTAGTGACGGATAATGGACCCCCATTCACTAGCACCGATTTTTGTCATTTTACCCGGGATAACGGTATCGAACACTTATTTTCGGCACCGTATCACCCGGCGTCCAATGGCGCGGCTGAAAATGCGGTACGAACCGTTAAACGGGCGATCCGTAAAGCTATTCGTAGTAAGGTAAACATAGACATTCGAGGAGGGTCGAATGCGGCGTTCCGCAGGGGTCAGTGTTGGGACCCCTGCTATGGAACCTCGCATACGATGCGGTCCTTCGCACCAGCCTTCCTCGCGGCGTGAGTGTCGTCTGCTACGCTGACGACACTCTCGTCGTGACGACTGGGCCGACTTCGAGCCGGTGCTCAGGCTTGCCGAGCTTGGGGTGGCATGTGTCGTGCGGGCGATCCGCCAGCTGGGTTTACAAATAGCGCCTCACAAAACCGAGGCGCTATGGTTCCACGGCCTTCCGAGGCGCCGGAACCACCCAGTTGCCGGATCCGGGTGGGTGACGCGGTGGTCCCGGTGGGGCCGTACATAAAGTACCTGGGCCTCACCCTGGACCGCCGCTGGAGCTTCGAGGAGCATTTCGTGCGGTTGGTCCCCCGAGCCAAAAGGGTGGCGGGCGCATTGCATCGCCTGCTGCCCAATCTCGGGGGACCGAGGGATGGAGTCCGCCGCCTGTACGAGGGCGTCGTGCGATCCGTGGCCATGTATGGGGCTCCCGTGTGGTCGCAAGACTGCGCGAGGTCCCCCCGCTGCAGAGCTCTGCTACGGAGCCTGCAGCGGATAATGGCCATACGGATCGTACGAGGCTACCGTACAATCTCGTACGAGGCGGCGACAGTTCTGGGACGCTCGCTCCCCCCCATTCGACATCCTGGCCGACATGTACGCAGCGACGTATGCGTCGCGGCGTGTCGACCGGGGGGGCGATGGGGGGAGCGCCCTGGAACCCGCGCACGAAGTGCCTAAGCGGGAGTGGCACCGACGGATTGTGGCGGCCTGGCGTGCGCAGCTCGAATTACGGATCTGCGCGCGCCAGCGGGCCGTCGGTGCCGTACTCCCGCACCTCGAAGCTTGGCTCAACGGGAAGGAGGAGGTCACCTACCGATTGACTCAGATACTCACCGGGCACGGCTGCTTCGGTGAGTATCTGTGTCGAATAGGACGGGAGGGATCGACACATTGTCACCACTGCGCATCCGACCTCGACTCGGCCCAGCACACGCTGGCGGAGTGCCCCGCGTGGGCCTCCGAGCGCCGAGTCTTGGTCGCAGAGATCGGGCGAGATCTGTCTCTGCCGGCATTGATTGCGGCAATGCTGGCGGACGAGGGAGGTTGGAGGGCTGTGGCCTCCTTCTGTGAAGCAGTAATGCTCCAGAAGGAGGCCGCCGAGCGGGGTCGGGAGATGGCCGATCCCGCTCGAAGGAGGCGGCGCCGGGCTCGGTAGCACAGCTGCGGCGCCGCCGCGGGTCGCCGGCGGGCGCGAGGAAGTCGCGACCGCTACGGCGACCCGGGATGGACCACGCCCCTTCCGTGGCCGGGGGGCGTCGTCGGTGGAGGGGACCGGGGGAGGTGGTAGCTTCCCCCGAGGAGGGCTCCCCTCTAGAGAGGGGATAACCCCGGCTCGCCACAGCCGGGGTATGCAATTTAATGCATTTTCCTCAGGGGAACAAAAAAAAAAAAAAAAAAAAAAAGGTAAACATAGACATGTTCTTAAACACGTTTCTGTTGCATTACAGAAACACTGTACATTGTACAACCGGAGAGAGCCCCGCCTCTTTGATGCTAGGTAGACATTTGCGCACTAAGTTGGATCTAATTAGACCCGATAGTAACAAACGGGTCCGAGAAGCTCAGAATAGGCAGAAAGATTTAGGTACCGAAGTAGATAGATCTTTTGAAAGTGGAAGCGAAGTGTGGATACGTCAATACCGGAGCGGTGATAAATGGTTACCCGGTAAAGTCGTGGAAAAACTAGGTACGACGGACTATAAAGTGTTAGATTCGGTAGGGAAGGAAGCACACAGACATGTCGACCAGTTAAGACGGAGGTCAGCACGAACTTCTTTAAGCGTTTCTTTGCCTACGAAACCCTCAGACAGTAACCCTCCGGAAGTGGTACCGGTACCGAGTACGATTCCGCCTTTGACTTTGGACCCAGCTCAATCCGCTTCGCCTCTCTCCTCATCAGATTCCGAAAATGGAAAGAGTGAACAAACTATAGTATCTGCACCCGTAATCGAGGCTTTACCTAAGACTGTCACACCACCTCCACCCCGATTAATTCGTAGTTGTAGATTGAAACCTGTATCATATAAGTATTAGTTGTAAGTTAAATAATGTAAGTTTAATTAATAAGTTATGGCAATTGATATTTTTAAGTTTTGATATTTTACTTGTATTGTCATTGGTAGTATAATAAAAATAAGTGTTATTTACTTTGTATACCATAATATTTTGTTACTGTGTCGGTATCATAGATTTGTAAGAATTAGTAGTAGGGATTGTAAGGTATTCGCATAAATATTAATGTTGAAGTTGAAGACGGTAGATGTTATTTGTGTGCTTGCCAACTATATATATATCCGCTGTACGGTGACATCTCTCGCTTGTTATTAGAAGTTCATACACCCAGTACGTGCTGCCGATACTTCAATATGTATAAACTCAAAAAGTACTGGACCGATTTTAATAATTCATTTTTCATTAGAAAGCTACATTATCACTGTGTAACTTAGACTATATTTAGTACTAGATTACTATAAACAATGCAAATCGTCCGCAAGTGAAACCGCGGGACACATCTAGTAGACTATAGTTGTGAGGTTCTGCGAATATAGAACAGTATTTTTACACTATAAAAATGAGCAATACAAACCAATGGACTACGGACTTATTCAAAGACATTATATATATATATATATATATATATATATATATATTATATATATATATATATAGACATATATATATATATATATATATATATATATATATATATATATATATATATATATATATATATATATATATATATATATACATATATATATATAGACCTTAGCAGGTCCAGGTATTATGAAAAATATTCTTATTGAAAAAAGGTTGTTACACTATTAAGGATTACTTAAATGTTAAAAATGCTTGGGTTTCATTTTAATGACAAATATTTACGTCAGCTTTTAATTGACGACTCTGTAAAAATACAAGTAATAATACATAATTTTTTTTGTTTATCTTACATTCATCCACTGCAAAATGTAGGTTTCTATAATCGGCCTCGTTCATGAGATGTTCTGTTTTACGACTTTTGCCTCAAGAAGGCTCTTTTAATTTCCAAACAGTTGTAGACTTATTTTCTTTATTCTTCGTTGTACGTATGCGGATATAAGGTTCTGTAACTCTTGGGCTCTTTGTATCTTTTTATTTTTATGCCTGTTTAATATCAAACTATTTTTGTTAACAAGTTCAATCCTTTATAATACATATAAACTTGCCGTTTCATTATTCAGGCTCCATAAAACTAGGTGCTCATTCTTAGCGAAATATAAAAAAATTGTAACAAGTTGTCACAGTGTTATTAAATTGCCTTTACATAAATTTAAAAATTATATCATAAGCTCATAAGTCTTAGCTTAAGCTTTTATATATAATTAGTTACTATTTAATTGATTGAGAGCCGCGTTTGACAACAACATAATTTATTTATAATATAGAATGTTTATGACATGTAATGTGTTTGTAAGCAAACATACGATTGTAATTGTACTTGATTATAGTATTTTATTTTATATACAGGGTTACCTGGTAAGTCGTGCGAACCCGAATTGTTTTATTTTATTTTGTAACATAATTAATAAATTTTACATTAATTTCACTACTCCTTTTAGGACTCTTACCAAAGATTATTCCAAGAAATCCAATAGCAGCCTACCTTGTTATACCTTGTTGAATAGCTAATAAAACGTAGATATTTTTAAAGGTATCTGCAGCCTACGTGTCATAGATTTTTTTTTACTATTAATGGTTGAAGTTTGATTTGTACTGATTTTTGTTTCATGCTATAACTATCAATCTTCTATCTACAACCTATTTAGTTGAGGTAACACTATTTTTATTTTGCATTATGATGAACAAACTAATCTGCTACACAAAAATAGTATAAAACTAAATATTTGAATTATAATAAACAAAAAAAATGGGCCAATAGACAAAAATCGGTCATTTTTTCAAAAAAGTCTTTAAAGCCTTATAACTTGAAAAGGGTTAAGTTGGGGGGCGGGGTTCCAAGGGGAAATCTGTCAGAAATGGTGGGAACCACGACCCCCTAACGGGGTTCGCACGACTTACCAGGTAACCCTGTATATGTATGGTATTCATAGTGACTGAATAAAAGAGAAGATAAAAAATTTACCTTCAGTTTCTAGGCTGTTCATCTATAGAAGGCTCTCCCGATTTCCGAACAGGGCTACTAATTTTTTCCCTAGTTTGTATGCACCTACAGCGTTTTTGATATTCTTAAGTTATGCCTGTTTTTTCTACCTGAGGGATTGTCCTAGTGTTCTCGGACAATCCTCCCCTTGGCGATGGCTCGAATAACTCTTGGTCAAGCTAACCCGTGGGCGTGTGGCGGTAGAATCGCGAAAGCGCAACCCGCCACGCGCCCCGATATGGGCTCTGAGGACACCGGGGGCTTTTAGTGGGTAGGCCGGTCTCTCAGACCGGAAAGCCCCACGGCCGCGCCTTGCCAGCGCGGTGTCACGGTGCATAAGCAGCATTTCCGCCCGAAAAAAAAAAGTTATGTCTTTTTTGACGACAATAAGTACCGGTCAAAGTTGCATAAAGATTATTTGAATTGACTTAAATTTAGTAACATAATCTACTCATAAAACGTGTAACCAACTCACATTCGGTTCAAAGCACAATTGCCAACACTCAGCGAGAAGCCCCCTCGTAACATACCACGTTCGTACTAAAATCCTCCCAATCGGAGAACAAACGGGGCGTCTAATGAATTAGTCGTTATTACGCCTCCGAGACAATTATAATGCTCATTATCTACAAAATTAGCGGTCCGTTTACTGGATTCGGCCGCTAACTGCTGCGGTGTAAGCGATTAGGGTTACCTGTTGATGGTTTAAATATAAAAATAGTTATAATTAATTTATTACCAAAAAATGTATAAGCATTAAACTGTATCAATATATACTGTACATTAATCGCGTGAATACCATGACAAAAGACAGATACGTGCTTGACATTTTCTCCTTGCGTAATGGTATTCAAGACATAATGCCTTAACTAACAGTTTTTTTGCATTTTTTTTTTTAATATTATACTATAATTTTGCACTTATATTTTGAGTAACATTTTGCGATAATAATAAAAATAAATTGATGTGTTTGATCTCTTGACGCAACAGCCAGAAGTTTGTCAAACATGACCAGTTACTTTATTAATATAATAAAAATGTACATTGATCATTATGATTTCTTCATTTATCTTAAGTTTGAATGGGCGAACGTTTTTCTTTTCTGAATTCTACGAATAACAGAAAACTACTAAGATTAAAAAATACACCATAAATCATTAAAAAACCATAAATCGAACCTGAAAAACTAAGTTCAACTACTTAATATTATATACCTTTTCAATTCAAATCTTAAGAGGCAATTTTAATTAGTTATTACACAAATGTAATAATCTGAGCACATTTATGATTAGTTGGAAAACATTTTAAGAATTTAATTCTTAATTTTCTTATATTAGTGCCGAGAATATCATTTTCTTTAAGTGTTGTTGGCATTTATTCATAACATAAGTGATTTATATATATAGATGACATTCATAATTTTGAAAAGAATAGATTTAAAATTTGACATTCAGAGTTTATTGCCGGTTCATTTCTGAAAGGCTCTCCCAATTTCCGAACAGATGTAAAGATTTTTTTTATTTCAGAAAAGCAAACACGCAACAATACAGCAAGCAAAAGCAGCAAACAATGTCAATAAGTGCCTATAAAAGTCTATGCTGAAAGATTATTTTGATTTTGATTTGAATAGAATCAATGTAAAATATTTCATATTATTTCCATAATTACCTGTCTAACAAACTATTTACTCGTACAAGCTAATGTATTCATTTACAAACTAAGACAAATTACAGTGCGCCTGGAATATTATGCGGTGAACCAATTGGAGGTTTGCGGGGAAGCCGGGCGGTTACAATTAGTATTTGTAAAACCCCAGGAAATGTTAAGAAAATGGGGATAATAGAATCAGGCTTAATATCTGATTAGTAGAGATCGGATAATCGGATGCATATTTACCTAAAGTTAGTTTAAGACAAAGTATGGAAACGGCTTTTTATTGTTTTGTTAAATAAAAATCCCGGGATTGCGGAATTGGATAGCCGGATGTTTATTTATTTACCTAATTTAGTTTTTGACAAAGTATGGAACTGTCTTTTTATTTTATTTCCATAAATAAAAATCCCGGAATTCACACTCATTAAATCGGAAGTTAACTCAGAGTGAGATACTAGACCATACTTACGCCCGGGCACCATTTCTGTTTTTTTATTCAATTATTTATTTAAATGATTATTGTTTTAGTCAAACTAGCTCACTACTTTTGTATAACACTCTTCATGTAATAAATCGTACATTCATAAATCGCACGGGGAATTGAAACTAAACTTCATGTAAATACGTATGCATAGTTGTATAAATGAACCCGGAGTCTCGGTCTTTTGAAAATAAATACCACGTGCTAATTTAGTAATTTTCAAACAATATCACTACGTTAAATTTGCAGTCCCGTATTTTCCCGTTATTTTTATTTAACAAAATGTATTTTAAAAAGCCGCTTCCATAATTTGTGAGCCAAAAATTAACTTTAGGTAAATATGCATCCGATTATCCGATCTCTAGTTATAACGAATGTATTTTTTTTTATTTACCAGAAGGAAACTACCAAGATCTGCTTGGACACCTTCATCGTACTTATGTCTACTGCTAAATAGCAGCGTCTGAGAATCCTCACGGATACCACTTCAATCAAGTCAAACTCCAAACCGATCGAGGCGGCTAGACCAGAATGACCTACCGAGTAAACTCAGTCCTTGGTTGTTGGATGGAAGATTGCTGTGTTACCGTGTAATTAAGATGGAAGGATTAAGATAAGCAGTAAAGTTACTGGGTACTGTGACTTCCATCTAATGTCGTATGATTTTTGAGGTTTTTGTGAGGGTTGCAGATTTACTGAAAATCTTACAGAAATGACATGTACTACATACTACTGTGACCACTTACAATCAGATAGATAGTCTGCTTGTTTGTCAATATATCACGTAAAATATGCTACAGAAAACAATTTTTTTTTAATATTACGTTTAGATTAATACAACTAATAACATTAAAATGACATAAAACCTTTTAAGTGCTTTCTGAAAGCATTCCCAGCTAAATAGGATAATAGTTAGTTTAAACTTTAACATTTGAAACAGAAATTCGAATTAGATCCATATAATGCGTAATGCAGTAAAAAATGTCCGTTCACTAAACTATATGAATTTTAGAGCCAAGTTTGTTTGTTTGTTTGTTTGGATTACAAAAGAATACATAAACCTACATAATTTCTTATCTTTAAAAAAATATCCACTAATGTGTAAATAAATCTATCGATCTGTCACTTACTTTTTAGTATAACAATTGAACCAATTCTAATGTAAGTTGGAATTTGGATTGTTTGAGAACATATGAAAGACAGCATAGTTTTTACCACAATTAAATTAATTTCTCATTGTAATTTTTGCGATGAGAAAATCTAATATAAATTCATTATGAATCCAATGATATGTTGCAAATCGGAGTCAAGTGAAAAGAAAGTCTTTTTTTTAATCTTTACTTTTGTCTTTAGGTTTATTCAACGTTCATGAAACTTGATGCCTAATGCGCCAATATTTTGAAGGAACATGCGTCATACCACGTGTAGCTAAAAAATAAATTATTATTGACCGAACAAATATTAGTTGTAGGAAATGAAAAATAACATTAGAGCGGTTATAGTGAGTTGATATTAAAAAGTCCGATGCGGGCACGGAGTGAAATCTCCGGCATATGCCTCGGGGCGAACCACAAGCTCGGGCAGATCTGCGTAAATTGAAACCCGGTACACGAAATGGAACTGTGAACTCATATAGACACAATGACTAATAAACAGCTTCACTTGACATACAAACATATATGTCACGCCTTGTTCCCAATGGGGTAGGCAGAGACCACCTCTCTCCACTTGCTACGATCCTGACACACTTCTCTTGCTTCCTCCACTTTCATGAGCGTCTTCATGCATGCTCGTCGGTTAAATTAATTAATTAATTAAAAATATTAAATTACCACTTATTATGGAACCTGATTCTAAAAATAAACTAATCCTAAGAAACAAAGAGATATACAATAGTTCTAAACTTATCTATATTAAAAAAAAACAAATCGGGTTCCTTTTTCCTAAAGTCCTAGCAAGTCAGCTCGCGGCATGGATCCCATTATGCTGGCGGCGGTACTACTCCGCACCGGCAGAGCGATACGTTGATCTCCTATAGTTTGGAGTCGGCTGACTATGAAGCAAGCGTGTCTACTGCGAGCGCTGCAAAACCGTAGTCGTTCAGTAAAGACCAATATTTGCGGCTCTTATTAGCCCTCACTCAACTAATTTAAAGTTTAACTCTTTACTCTGTTACAAAATATAATAACAGCCAAAATAAATTCTTCACTTCTTAGGGCAAACAAATTTAGATGAAACTTACACGTGTTTTGTAGTTTTTATCAAAATATATACGTTTTTGTTACTTTTATCAAAATATAGATTAATCATTTCTAATCTAATATTAATCATATCAAATATAATCTAAATAGCAAATCTTCTTTCGACGCAACATATCTTCCTCTTCCACTCTCTTCTATCACTCGCCATTTTGACACTCCCTTCACTCCCTTCTTCAATACATCAACATTCACACATCCATATTTTCTTTGGTCTTCCTCTTCCCACAAAATGCACTTTCAAATCTATAACTTTCTAGTAACATCCTTCTTAATACTAACATAAATAATGTAAATATCCAATATTGATTTAAAAATGTATACTTATTTACCTGAATCAATGACATAGCAATTATCGATATTTCGATATTTTTCAAATATTGCTGATGCAATAATAATAATTATTAATATTGAATAAAAATAACGATACATATTTCTATTGTTGCTGACAAGGACAATATGTTCATGGTAAAGAATTAAAATTAAAAAGGGATAGAGCAACTTAATTCTTTTTTCAAAAAAAATATTGTGTCCATCGCAGGATTGATCAATGTAGATAGATCAATAGGGGATGATCAATAGTGGGCGTGTCTTGATGAGAAGGATGATGATGAATATTACGAGTTCATACACCCCTTGCTGAGTATAGACTGATAAGAATGAATATGCTTACTAATAACAAAAATAATGAATCAATTGTATGTGTCAATCATTCGGATATCTGTTATGTTAAAATGTATCTGTAACCATATAATACTAGCACGTGGCTTCGCCCGCGTATATTAGTTTTTGTCAATCCTGGTATACTAACTTTCAACCCTTATTTCACCCCCTAGCTAGTCGAAATTTCAAAAATGCTAGAACAAATATTTAATGATTTCTCATCAAGTGCTTAAATATAACGTTTCATGGTTTCATCTTTTAAAATTAAGAAATCTCATACAAATTTTCAACCTCTATTTCAAGCCCTTCATCCCTTTTTTTTTTCGAAATAAAAAGTTAGCCTATATTCTGTCTCAGGGTTTAAAGATTGTCTGTACCAAATTTCATGAAAATCGGTTGCGAGGTTTAAGCGGGAAAGCGTAACAGACAGACAGACAGAATTACTTTCGCATTTATAATATTAGTTGGGATTTGTTTCCCGGGACACATGGCTGTCGAATCGCGACAGCGCACCCCGCCATGTGCCCCGTGTGGGCCCAGAGAACTCGGGGGGGTTTTAGTGGGTAGACCGGTCCTCTTGACCGGAGAGCCCCACACACGGCCGCGTCTTGCCAGCGCGGTGTCATGATGCACAAGGTCGCATTTCCCCCCTTCAAAAAAAAAGTTGGGATTTGTGTAATAAATAAATAAATAATAGAGCAGGACGCCGTCGAAAGGAACGTAGACAAGTTTTATGCTCCTATTAATTATGTAATTGAACATCATCGACACATACTCGTAAAAGACAGCGGGTGATAGAGATTTAGCATTTTGTCTATGTTTTCCTTGAGATTTTATTGAGATTGAGATGTCATTGAGAATTTCGTGTGTGAAGATAAAATAAATAAATTTTACAGATATTTTGTATTGTGAAGTATATTTAAATATTATATGAAATTATGTTATTAATAATATTAAAATATAATAGATTAATGTACATATATAAGAATTAAATAGTTTGAAATTTCCCGTTTAAAAGCGGGTAGTTTATTTCGAAGTATAGCAACATTAAGAGTAGCGTTTAGAGTGAGTGCTATTACTATAAAATATTACGAATAATTTTTTTCTAATTGTCAATTCTGCTTTCACCTTCATGAAAGAGGATTTCTGTCTGAAAACCAAAGTATGAAGCGTTCCGCGGAAAACATAAATCGACTTTACTAATGTTATAATAAATATCTGTTCCACAATTTTGAAACCGCGCTGTAGCGTTTGAAGGAATTTCGTCATTATACAGGAACAGCTCAGTTATTACAATAACAATTGTCTTCGCCCGCGGCTTCGTCCGTAATTTCTGCTTGATCACTGCCGACTTTTGTTCCACCACTGGAATATTAACTTATGCAGTAACTATGGGAAAATTTACGAGAAGGATTAACTTATGAAAAAGTACACTCCGTACGGCTCCGACCTCGCTCCAAGCGATTTTCATTTGTATATCTTAACGGTCAGAGTTTAAATATCGATGAAATGCTGAAAGAACTTATTACCTCATGGTAGACTATACAGGCGGCAACATTCTACGAGTATACACAACTGGTACGAGTACCAAGCTATGATAAATGCCTTGAATGTCACGGGAGTTATGTAGAAGAATAGTTAAAGGGTGCGGATGTTTTTGAAACAAATTTCTTTACTGTATAAAGTATTGCTGTAAAGAGTACAGCTCTTTATGTTTTTATTTCAGAACTTTCCGAACGTTATGTGTCCCGTATATGAAAATAAGTTTAGTGTATTAAAATTATTCATTCTTTAAACAATAGTACTATGAAATTATTGTTATTCTGTAACAGTTATGTATATTTGTCATAAGAAACCTTCTAGCTGTTCCACTAAAGCACTTACAAACCGAAAATGCGTCTCTTGACACTTGGCGTGTTCTCACAATCTAATATTAATATCTAAGGCAATCTGCTGAGTGAACCGGCAAAATGAACTGTCTAGACTGGAGTCAGAAAGTTGAATATCTTATGTCTTGCTCTCTTGGGGCGTGGAGTCCAAGTCATGAACTTTTATCAATTTAACAATTGAGTAATATATCTGTCGAAGTATATGTTCGAAATTCAACCTTATTTTCGGAAGCTTACGCGTGGAATTTCCTTATAAGGAGTGTGTTTATTTAATACTTCTAATGAGGTAGTCTCAATAGTGGATTGATTTCATTACCAGGCTAACAAAATGTCATTGTTTTTTCAATCTTTCTATGTAATGACAAAAAAATGGTCGCTGGTTGCAAACTACTTTCACACAACAATTAATAATTTTATTTAAACAGAGAACTGTCTCCAAACCGCAACTACAACGCAGCTTTTGCTCTGTTTGCTTAAATCTTTTAATTTTCCCTAGGGATATTAACACAAGAAGGCTTCCTTAATAAATCACGACTTATATTTTAAAATTGACATCAAATTTACCAACCTTTACATGAAACACAGTATACCAACTTCTAACATCTGATGTAAAGTCATAGTACCAGAGTACTTGAAACCGGAACAACGCTACTGCTTTAAGTCTACTCTATATCATCGTGCAAATTGAGACCTAAAATACCGACTAATGATTTTTATTTCATCCCATCTCATAGAAACTTGATTCTTCCAACATCTACGGGGAGCAGCGATGAAGTTGGTACTTCAAATCTAAGTTTAATATTTAAACACAGGGTAAGTAGAGTCATCGATTTCTCAATGTTCTTATTGATTGCCTGCTATATACATATATGATGAGACGCCACGTCAGTTTGTACACTACTATTAAAATTTCTTTAGACTCCCTTGATATGTGTATATAAATGTCACTTGACAGAAAAACTATAATTGTCGCCTGTAAGCTTATAACTTGGGTCAAACGTGTCAAGGGCAGGTAAAAGTTGTCGATATATCTGCAGCTATATTCGAAATCCACTGTGGTTTGTCACCCGATGGTACGATTACATATTTACGACAAACACTTTTTGTTCTTGTCGAAATCGATAAAAATGTAAAGCACTCGTCGATGATAAGTCCGAATAGTATAGCTCCGAATCACAAATTCAGACACATGTGCGTACTTTTTTGTTTGTTTGACATGAATCACACCTGTGGTACATATTGTATGTTGTTTTTTCTCAGGAGTACGAAACGTACCCGGGATACCAGCGCGACGGCGAGTGCCACGGTGATTATATCGGACACCATACCCGCCAGAACGCTGAGTCCGGTATAACCTACCGACTAAACGCAGCCATATGCGTAAGTTTTAAGACCGAAGTAGGCAAATTATGAGGGCGATCGGCCTTTCAGGAGAGGGCGCGATTCAGCGCTGTCTCATAATGAGATTAGACAAGAGAAGTCACAGTGAAGCCGACTTTAATTTGAATGTCGGTTTGTCATTTAGACGACAGACATGCGGCGCGAGAGCCACTGCTATACCATAAGATTGCAATCGTTTTTTAATTAGGTATTTGACGTATCAACTGCACAAGTCATATCAATTTAATATGAAATAATTGTACTATGACGTACCGATAAGGGCGATGTACAAAGTTTTCATACTATAATTTACGCTCCATATCATTTGCAAACGAATGTAAACTTATGACAGCTTTTTTTTTGTTAGCCTGAGGAAACCTCATACCTCGGCTGTGGCAAGTCGGCGGTTATGTGGGGCTCTCCTCCCCAGAAGGGCCTCCCCCTTCTTTTTTTCATTTTTGTTCCCCTGAGAAAAATGCATTAAATTGCATACCCCGGCTGTGGTGAGCCGGCGGTTATGTGGGGCTCTCCTCTCCAGAAGGGGGAGGCCTATCCACTAAAAACCTCAGGGATGGCCTTCCTCAGGCATGTAGGGAGCCCCCGGGAACACCAAGCGACTTCCGGTAACCCCCAGCCTTCGCTCTCCTGCCGATACAGGGGAGCCCTCCTCGGGGGAAGCTACAATACTTCCCCCGATCTCCGCCATCGACGACGCCCCCCGGCCACGTAAGGGACGTGGTCCCTCCCGGATCGCCGTATTCGCGGGCGCGATTTCCTCGCGCCCGCCGGCAACCTGCGGCGGCGCCGCAGCTGTGCTACCGAGCCCGGCGCCGCCTCCTTGGAGCGGGATTGGCCATCTCTCGACCCCGCTCGGCGGCCTCCTTCTGGAGCATCACTGCTTCACAGAAGGAGGCCACAGCCCTCCAACCTCCCTCGTCCGCCAGCATTGCCGCAATCAATGCCGGCGGGGACAGATCTCGCCCGATCTCTGCGACCAAGACTCGGCGCTCGGAGGCCCACGCGGGGCACTCCGCCAGCAAACTTATGATAGCTACTCTACGACTCTTTTCTATGTACACACTATATACATACGAAACTACATACTTTTGCTGCTAACTTGGCTGTAAAGAACTGAGATATAATGCTAGGCTTAAATTGAAAGGAATTAAAGCCATTTTATTTTTGATACAACTTACAGAAATAATTAAAAAACATGTAATTTAAGTTATATTATTATTTACATTAACTTAAATACGTATTAATCTATTAAAAATCTTTACTTTAGTCTTTACTTATGAAATTGCCGTTTATTTGTTTCGTGTTTCTATGTTAATAAGTTTTATTTACTGATTTATGATAGTTATTTTATGTTGCATAACATTTGACCATATCTCGTAAGTTTTGATATTTAAAAAGTCTATATTTATTTGTATATATTATTTATCCCATTATCCAATTTATCGTTTCAGGATTGTGTAATTTACCTGTAAGTATAATTTATAACTTGTGAAGACTTTTTTTCTTATCTTTAACTTACTAAGGGGCTATAGCACTAATAAATCGCAACCGAAACGCAACCGAACCGTTCGGCTTAACCAATCCGAACGCCACAATATCACGTCATCTGTTCGATGACGTGATATTCTAGCTCTCGGATTGGTTGAGTGGAACGATTTGGTTTCGTTTCAGCTGCGATTTGTAAGTGCGATTGCCCCCCAGTTTCAGTTATTATAATGTCATCGACATAAAGTATTTTTTCTCGATTTCTAACTCATTAAAGAAAACGTGAATAGGGAATAAGCAAACTATTAGAATTCCCCATACAAAGCAGCGATTTCATGGGTGACCTATTACATACTGTATTATATATGACCTATTATTATAAATCTCGCTAACACTGATTGCAATGCGCGCGTCTTCCGACGAGCGGCCGCTCTCTTTACCAGCAATGAGGTCATTATTACCAAGACATTAAGGCAGAGTTTATTTGGTAGGCAGGTTGGGCTGAACCGTCTAGGTCCTGTCTAAATCTAACTTCCCTTGCCAAGTCTTGCCATATTCAGCAGGATCATTAATCGACCCCAAGAGCATTTTGAATTCACCTAAATACTCATACGAAAAAAAATTTAACAAGTAATTTCTGCGCGTACTTACATATATACATATAAATAAAATTGAAGTGTTGTCTGTCTATTTGTACTAATCTCTCTGCTAATCTCTGAAATGGCTGTACTGATATTAACGGGACTTTTATTGACAGATAACTGATGTAATAAGGAGTAAGTGAGACTACTTTTATTTAAAAGAAATCTTTTATAATCGCCATAAAAGAAACTAAACAAACTAATTAACTTTTTTGTTAAATTCCACCCGGACGAAGTCGCGGGTACAGCTAGTTATTTTTGAAATACTTAATTTAGTATTTCGTTAATTTCTATTGATAATTGTATTTATAAACTAATTATTAAACAAAATAACAATAAAATACTAATTGGTACAGAAATATTTTAATTAGTTCATTAATTAGTTCAAAGGCGGACTACTTATTGTTCTTCAATAAAGTAAATCAATTGAAAAGAAATACCATAAATTTTATTATGTAAAGTCGTCAAAACAAACAAATCTATTTGACATTTATTCAAAAATTTAAAACCATAAACTGAATTCAATCCTTTAACACTTATCTGTCAGAAAGGTTTTTTCCAGCCAACCCAGGACACAGGATTAAAATAATATTTCTATAAAACTGCTTTTAAAATATAAATTACAAGAGCGTCATATTTATGTACATTATTAAAATAGACGAGTAAGACTTACAAAATCAAATGGTAGTTTTAACTAATTCAACCTGGAACCAACTGGTCGGGTTGTAATTAATCAAAATTGCCTCTTCCAATATAACATGAACTAGTGGGTATAAGCCGAATCCTTGGTATTTGAAAGCAGTAAATAATTCAAGGGCTGCTTTCTGACAGCTTCAAGCCGACACGTCGTGGTGTTCTAGGAGCATGTACACACTGCGCTATGTCTATCTTCATAGTTTTTCCGTGGGTTTTAAGTTTTTGCCACAACACGACTCTTGTATTGAGTTCAATTTTCTTCATTTCTTTTACATACTGTTTAGTCCTGCGTTGGCTAAAAGTTAATTTAAAGGTGCAACAGTAACTTCCTTGGCAAAATGTTCGTATTTTACGAAAATATAAATAAAAAACCGGTCAAGTGCGAGTCGGATTCGCGCAACGAAGATTCCGTACAAATTTGTCGACATGTAAATTGCTCGTTCATTACTAGAATTAAGTCTCAAAGTCTTAAATTTTTCCTGTTTTTCCCAATTGATAATATTAATAATACTTTATTTCAAATAGATGTACAATTTGCGGTTTAACGAAAAACCCCCACACTAGGCTATGCCTCTCCTGTGGGAGCTTTCACAATTTTGTTGAAAGGGTACTGGAATGCGGTATTTACGGGCGCAAAGAATACAAAAGGAAAACAAAGAAAAAAAACCATTGCGCAACAACAAACAAAGGAAAAAATAACAATAATTAAATAGGAAAACTAAACAATAAAAAAAAATATTAGTTAAAAATGCCAACTACAAAAACACACAAAGACCGGTTATTCAAAGTGCGAAAATTATATTGTATTTTATTTTTGTGAAATAACTACTTTTCGGTTTTCGTTTTTTCTTTACTTGTGCTACATGACATTGCTTCTTGGCAAATAGATATAGATGTGGTTGATATAGTATTATATATTATCTTATTAATTTACATTTTCATTTAGTTTTCTTCCTGTCCTCATCCTCTGGGCTGTAGCAGAATACCAGTGCTTTGCTCTTGAAGTACAATCAGTCACAGCTATCGCCTTTTTGTATCTCTGCAGCACGCATGTATTGTATCATTATTTAGTAATAAGTATGTAGTAATATGGACTGAGGTGAGTTGGTTGCTGGTTCTACGTATACGTATTTAACTCGTCAGAAGTTAGCAATCCATCCTTTCCTCGTTCAATTTGTTAGTTATTAAGTTTGATTTATTTTATTTTATGTCTGTTTTTGTGTGTTGTAAAATGATGCAAATAAAGTATTCATTCATTCATTCAAATTTCATGATTTTAGGTCAACGGCAAGTACATTTTTAGTACGTACAAATATTTAGCAAGTACAAAGATTGCAGGTATGGTGACTTTATAATATATCTTATCGGCGATTGTAACCACTTATATAGCTGCTCTACTTGTTTATCAATATATAGCTTTTTTCTTAAACTAAAGTACGAGTACACATTTTTGATAACATAAATTGTGTCAAATGTGTTAAATTTGAAATTACATTATAAGTTAACTGTAAAAGTTTTAGTGTAAACGTTTATTTTTTTTCTATTTAGCGCATTTAAATAAAAACTTGTTTTTAAATAATTTTTTTAACTGAGGGGCACGAGCCTATCATGCCCCTAAGTGGAGACGTATATGAGCTGTGATGGACATGTATAATTACGAATTAACATTAAGTATAACAATTTTATTTCATCAATATTTGTTGTCCCACCTATATATATATGTCGCAGCCAACTGGTTAAAATAGCCGTTCAACCATACGTCTAGCTTATTAATTGAATATTTGAGTCGCTCAAAACGTTCAACACTAGGTACAGCTGATTCAAAAGCCGCCGTCTAATTTAATTAGTTCAGCGTTCACCACCGCAGCGCTAGGTGCGTTTTGTTTTCAATATGGCGTCAACTAGCCGTGGTTTGTGATTGTTTCAACATATTTTTCGGAAAGTACCTAAGTAGTAAATATACGTTAGGTACACGTGTTATTAAAGACACAGAAATTATGAGGTCACTTACGAGTGAATCAAAATTTAAACAAATATTCGAGGATTATAGATTATGAAATGATTCTAGCAATAAACAATATTTTGATTAATAATTTGCTTTTTATTTTTACTTATTTCATCAAACTTTTGGTCACCTTTTAAACTTAATACAAGAATAATCTCCGAATCCCGCAAATAAATCATAAAATACACAAATAATAATCTTATTATTAATAGAATTGTCACGTATAAACGTTGCCCAAGCTCCAAGGTGCTTCGGTGCTAACACGGCAAAGCTTTTAAAGCATCGGTCATGTAGGCTTTTGCGATGAAAAGTAGCCACTTAGCTCGTCAATCGCCAATCCGAAGGGCCCAGTGACTCAACCTGCACGCCATCAAAGACTAGCGCTGTAGAAGGGTTAATGCTACGTCTGACATAATGCGTTTACAAAACCCTCCCCTATTTATAAAGTCCTGGAGATAAATTCCCTTTGAATTGTGCTACGAAGGGTTAGAAATTAAGTTATTAATTCCCTACTTAAGCCAAGTTATATTCAGGTGAAGCTTATGATTAAATAGTTTAAATTTAGAGCTAATTATGAAAAGTTATCGTTCTGAGAGCAACTGAGTTTCTTGAGAATAAAGTTGATCTATCTAATTGATATAGGCACAAGGAAGTTATCAATTTATCTAGATTAATATTTATAAAATTTTATTCACTTCATAAAAATAATAATTTGAAAAGATAAATACTATAAAACGAGATAATAAAGGTTTTGTAGAGGAAAAAACATGATTACTCCAGGCCATAATTTGACGAAATTTTGAATGAATACAACTATAATTTAGTTAATTATTATAATACTAAATAAGCTTTACTACTATTATAAATTTTACTATTACTAGTACTACTTTATTGTTGTAGTATCACCACTGGTTTTTCAATCAGGACCATTGGAGACGAGGGGTCGATTCTTGTATATGACAATATAATTTTCGTTTTTCGAATTCCATAAGTATGGTAAGAAACATGTTAAATTGTACAAAAGCCTTCAGTATGACAAACGACATAAGAATTATATTAAAGTAGTCAAGCATTGTTGTGTGTATATATGTGTATATATTCATCTGATGGTCCTACAATGAAAAGAAAGAAAGAAATCTTTTTATTATCAAATATATATGTTTCATTGACTTACACCAATTAAACTAGTCCAAAGTAAGTGTAAGGCTTGTATCTGAAGTCCTATAAGACTACATTAACAGAATAATTAAATAAATATATTATACATATATAAATATTTATAATAGAAAATCTGCAACACTGGGATTCGAACCCGGGACGATCTCTCACCTTGAAACCGATATACTCGATTACCGACCTATTCAACCATGGAGTTCGACAACTTTATTGTACATCTCTAGCAAATTTTGATTTAGAATAATATTCATAAGGTTACCTTTTCGTTCCCATTGTCTAGTCTGACTGACTTTTCTTCTTTGACTGACGTTTTGAATGCTGGCCTTTCCTAATTACCTTTATCGCTATACATGAATTCCATTATTAATTCAAAAGACTCAACTCCAATGAAACGTCAAATCGAGCATTAAGAACCACATTATAAATCAGAACTGTCAAACAGACTCAGGTCAAATTAGAGCCAGCCACTAGATTCAGCGGACTTGGCGTACATACCTCATTTCAAAGATAAGGTTAACTTCAAATAACATTTATTTGAACTTTGAGTCTTGCTTTATACAGACTATATAGTATAAAAATTCAACGTAATTTTAATTATTATATTACAGAATCGTCAACTGTTCAATTACAATTCACGTGAACATGTTCAGATAACTTAGGAAAAAAAACTGATTACAATGAAGTGGGTTTTCATAATAACGACTCTGTTTAAAATAGCTACCTGTTTCTTTGACATAGAACTGATTACCTCAGGTTATTTGAGAAAGCTACCAAAGGATCTCCCTTTAGCTGTAAGGGATATCGCGGAAGGCTTGCCAGTTAAGACCATGGTCGTCGTCAGAGGAGAGTCGACAAGGATAAGGTAAAAAGTTAATAATTTTTCATTTCTATTTCCTTTTAACTTCAACTTCTTTGATCATCGGCTACCTCCTATCATCTATTACAAAAAGTGCCATTATGACGATTGACATAAGTTCACTCTGAAGTTCACTCAAGTCAAGTCAAGAAAGTTACATCAGTATATAACTACAAAAAATATTAATACAAGTCTATTTAAGACCGAATAAAAAAAATATGCATTATTTCGAGACGACACACAACTACAATGTATTTAGTAATTTTTTGTCTTACAAATTCAGTAAATGTTACTGCATCAACACATACTCGTATTACATTGCGGCCTACGACTTACTGCATATTAACAAATGAAAGTGTGCAAATATGAATGTTCTGTCACTGCTAATTAATACGAAAATTGTGTACCTCTTATTTTACATTGACAACTAAAGTATGAGTTACAAAGTACTAAGACTGTGTTCACAAATACAACATTATCGACAGAGATATTTAAAGTGATATATATACTTACCCCGACCGATAGCGTCTCGGCTAAAGCCCGCCGCCCCAAAAACATCTTGTCCGACCCGCCCGACCCCATCACACGCGCAAATCAATCCCTCCCGCCGGCCACCAACCGCGTCGTCCCTCACGCCACACACCCACGTCTCTCTCTCACTCACTGCGCTCGTCGACGAGCGCGAAGACCCGGGCCACACATACGTCAAACATATACCCGGTACCGTCATGTACCGGGTAGATTCTCATCCCCCACTACACGGCGATCTTGAGCGTTCGAGCCATTAGACGGCGCGCTCAAGCTGCGCCGACTCCCTTTGCTTCGACCATAACGACACCGGAACGGTTGCCGGTATTGTTAGTTGGCTAGGTGTCGAACCTTTAGTTCGTGCGCCTTCCACAAATACACATCATTGCAAAGCTGAACATAGCCATCTGAGGCTTCAGCATAGGTCCGTCCAAAAAAAAAAAATATATATATATATATACTTACGCCTCTTTTCCATTGGGGTAGGCAGAAATTACAGTTTTCCACTTCCTACGATCCAAACATTCTTCCCTAGCTTCCTCAACATCCATTAATGCTTTTTAATCAAATCAAATCAAAATTAACTTTATTCAAATATGACTTTATAGAAAGCTCTTTTGAATCGTCCAATTTTTTCCCCTACCACCCATTCAGGACGTATTTTTTAGCTGATAAGAAGAATGGGCGCAAGGAACTTATCAGCTTTATCAAAAGTAATAACAACATTTACAATAAATTATGTCGTTATCTTACAATGTGTACATATGTGTTTACAATTTATATGGGAAAACAAATATTTACAATTTAGTAATATCTTCAAATCAACACCAAGCATTGGCCCTTACTCATTAGCGTCTTTTTAACATGTACCTTGAACTTATGAAAAGGCAATTCAGCTACACTATGTGGAATCTTGTTATAAAAAATTATACATTTGCCCACAAACAAACCTATAATGTTTTATCGTTTATCTACGCTCGTCGGTTACAGATACTCTTGACCTGACGTTTTCAGGATACCATCATTTGGTCTAAATAAGTTCCTCTAGATCGTCTACCAACTTGCTCATTCGTATTTTCTTTTTAAATTTCTTTTGTAAATCATCTTTCGTCCATACTTTCTACGTATCACTCCATCTCCTTATACGCCCCATATTTCCCTTATGATACTGACATTATCCTCCAGCTGTTCCTCTCAAGGCTCTCATTTCCAGTGCATTCATCCTAGTTTTATCATTTTTTGCCACATCCAGTATTCACTCCCATACATAGGCGTCGGGACGAGCAAGCTTTCATGCACAAGCAGCCATGTCTTTTTTCTTGACAAAGTCTAATGAAGCCATTTATAACAGATTCACTTTGTTTCCTAATAAATAAGTAGTTTCTGGTAAAAGATCGTAGAATTACTGAGACTTTTATCAAAGTCTCAGTAATTTTGCGCATCGGACAAAATCTAATTATTTAACAGAAAAGAGATTCATATTCACAATAATTTATATTAAAACTTTAATAGCTTTGATGATCTAATAACATCAGCGAACAGTATTATAGATTTACTTTTCAAAATCGTACTAATCTAATATTTTCTTTAATTAGTTTATATACCATGCTCTCACATGTTATAATGATTTATAAAACAATCAAACTTATTACATTATAAAATAAAATAAAGACGTTATCAGAAATATATATATATATATATATATATATATATATATATATATATATATATATATATATATTATATATATATATTATATATATATATATATATAATATATATATATATATAAACGTGTGTGTGTGTGTGTATCTAAATGTGTCTTACATTTACAGATTCGAAGATATATTCCAACTTCTGCATGTGCTGAATAACCACAATATTCAAGTCATCAACCTTGACATTAGAACTAAACAAAATAAAGATAAGGTAATAAAGGTATTTAGATAACCCTCTTAAACAGACAACGATTGCCTATTGTGGCTGGATTAGGCCTTCATTATTCTCTAATGGTGAGTTGTCATACTAATAGTCCAAATCATCATCAGCCGCGTCCAATGCTAGGTCACTATTAAAACTGTCGCGAGACTGCGTGCGCGTCTGGCTACTGCGCACGCCTTGGTGATGTCTCTCCGTCTGGGGGACTGTCCAGGGGTCCTCGGACAGTCCCTCCCTTGGTGTTGGCTCGACCAGACCTAGGTCAGGCCGGCCCCGGAGCACATGGCGGTAGAATCGCGAAAGCGCACCCCGCCATGAGGGGGTTTTCCCGTCTAAAAAAAGGTCACTATTAAGACCGTATGTATTTTTTTCTCTTTTAGCTAAGAAATATTGTAGAAGCAGTATTATATCTGTATCAATTATTTTTTGTCGCGGATTGCTCGAAAACACTCCATACTAAAAACAAACACCAATGAATGAGCAATAATCAGCTGTTTGTTACAACTTCCACGAAGAAATACAGTGTATTCTTAATTTACTATACACCTAATATTATTATAATTTTGTCGTTAAAAAGCAGCTTCAGTTAGGAATAGTGGAACTTTTTAATTTTTTTATGACTATTAACAACAAGAGACTTAATCGTTGCAATTGAAAAAAAAATAACAATATGCATTGTATTTTTAACGTAATTAGTACATTTATGTTTTATTTAGACACATTTGTTATAGACTGACATTACGTACATACAATGTAAAATTATATTTTCACATTCAGCTCTTTCAATAAAATTGTCAAGCACATTCTGAATTAGTTGCTTGAAGGATAATTGTGAGTCTTATCCTTCAGCTCCAGAATTGAGTTATTGTTCGCCCAAACCCTCAAGTAGCCCCAATGGAAAAAAGCTAGCGTTGTGAGGTTATACGATATCACCGGCGACTTTTGATTCGAAACGAGACAATAAATTTGAATTGCTCGAATCGTATTGGTAAATTTACTGCAACTTTTGAATAAGGTTTTAACAATTAAAACAGTTTCTCATTCGAATAAAACTCCATATTGTTTATTCCGTGCTTCATTTAAATTTACTGTATTTGATTCCTAGCCCTTGCCTCATTGATATTATTATTGAGTAGTCGCATTATTTGAACGTTTCCATAGACGACTGTATAGTATACCGGTTTCAAGGTGTCGCCATCTCAGAGGTGCCGAGTTCGAATCCAGGTGGGGACAGATGTCTGTGTGATGAATGCGAGCACTTGTACCTTAGTCATGGTTGTTTGAATATAGATTTGTATCAAACATATTTATATATGTATAATATATGTATGTCTATCCGTTCCCCTAGGTCGCATAACACAAGCCGTATACCTAGAGCTTACTTTGGGCTAGGCTGACTGATGTAGGTTTAAGAAATACTTATTATTACTTACTAACTTTCTATATTAAAAAATGTTACATTTAATATGAGAAACCTTGAAATATGTTATTATTCGAGTTATGTTAAAAAGTTAATTTGTTTGAAAATAAAACTAAAATGTATATTTTTACATACTTTTATGAGATCAAAATTGCTCTTTAAAAACAGTCGTATTCAGTTGAAGCGATCTAGCTTATTATGCTCAAACTGTCAGGAAACCGTACAAAAAAGCATTCTATAAAACTCATAATTTGTGCCACTTTAAGCAATTCAATGTTACACGAAGTAAAAATGTGATGCTGTCTACGCGAAACCGTTATTGTTAAAGAATCAGGAAATTCCTGACTCAAAATATAATATGAATGAAATTCTCGTTTATTTCGTTCGTACGTAAGATAATAACTTTCATATTATGTGAGTTATTCTAGTTATTTTGTCTTGAATAACATTCATTTTTAATTTGAATAGATCAAGAGATTTTATTTATTTAAATTTGAAAAAAGAAACGAGGTTTGACTAAGATTTTTCTTTAAACAATAACTTTAAAAATTACGTTATTAGTTATAATGTGTGTAAATTGTTAGGGATTCCAAAGCTACTTGCTAGCGGATTTTATCATTTGAACAATATATATACTTTTTTCTGTTAAACATGAAACCCTCGGGATCTGACAGTACTACTTTGTGATTAAATTTCAATCACTGAGTTGCGATCCTTTAATATATATAAATTACTAAATTATATCCCGAGTCATTACCATTCCAAGGTATAAGACGCTAGAAAGGATATTAAAAATGCGATAAAACTTCACACTAATAAATACATCTTAATATTTATCGAATACATTTAGCCTAGAAACGTCGGCCACCAAACTCCCTAAAAGACATCCCATAGTATGAAGGTCAATTGTATGTTCCCAAATTTTAAACATATAAAACATACACATGAACATACTCATAAATACACACACACACAACACGTAATAAACTTAAAAATTAGTTTATATAAAGTTTTCTTGTTAAGAGGTTGTTCGAGATGGGCGTTAATAACTGCGACACAATCTTCGACTAAAGTACTTATTACCGTTTTATATCAGTTTGTAAACTTTTTAATTATTAATAAATTATTATTATAAAAAAAATTGAATCGATAATACTGGTAATAAATTCTTTGGCGGTTTTATTTGCTAGTTAAAATGACAATAAAAATAAAACAAATTTGAAAAAAGAATTTATTTAAAATATGTCTGTTTTTAACGTCTAACTGTTTACACGTTCACAGTATTACAGCTTCCTGAAAACAGCACTTGACAAATCCGAGGAAAGGACCAGTCTCATATTTTGCGAGCCTCATGAATGCGAAAGCGTCCTCTTACAGGTAACTAAATATTTTATTTGCATACAAGCACGTATCATATCATGGCGGTTGCATTAAGGCTTTCCGAAGCCGAGAGCTTAAACTATGATGTTTATTTACAATGTCACCTGTAAGTTGAGTGCCCGCAACGTAATTTTAGAAAATCAGCTCTGCATTTTAGTGCTTAATAATGTTGTATCCATCTAGAAAGAAAATGTTTATGGATAGGAACATTGTAACAAGTGTTCTGGCCTCTTTTACGGGGTAGAATGATGTTACACACCATGAATCTGCAGGCGTGAATCTCCACATTTAGCGCGGGATATACATACTATCGATGTCCGTTCACCACCACAATCACCTCGATGTCCATTTTATCCTTGATCGAGGTTATCCAGGGACGCAAAAATTTTTTCGTATCAATTTTCAGTTATTCCGAATCACCCCAGGACAGCTCAACTAGGGCCGAAGTCTTCTCCTTGAGGTGGCGGAAAGAGGTGGCGGAGCGCGCCAAGGAAGACAACCCTGGCGCACAGGCATGCCGCCGTAAGCGTACGGGGCGAAGGAGGCGCGCCTCATTCCTCCTGTCGGCGACCTTTGTATAGCAGGAACCGGGCTTCCCGGGCCGGGGCCCGTAGTCAGTCGACGATCCCCCGGATGGGGATTGACAGTCTTCCCCCCTCTTTAGCGGGGAGGCGACAGGGGCCTGCACAATGCGGGCCAACGCCGACGAGGCCGTGGAAGTATTCTCACGAGTTCCCATGACCTTGTCACGCTACGATGCAGCTCCCCTTGGCGTGTCCCCCCCCTCATCTGATAGGGGGGAGAAGCCGCCGACGATCGAAGCTCTCGCGGCAAGGCATCAGTGAGGGGCATTGTTAAGTTTTTAGTCGGTAGGCCGCGCACTTGGCTGGCACTCGGCCCCCGAGCGCGCGGAGAGTCCGACATAACCCCGCGGTTTTCCCGAGCCGCGGGGTATGCGTAACGCATTTTCCTAACATTAAAAAAGAAAAAAGGGCCGAAGTCTTAATACTCTGGACATAGAGGTAGTCCACAGACGTGAGGGCCTTTTTTTGGTTCCGCTGAGGAAAATGCATTAATAGCATACCCCGGCTGCGGAGAGTCGGCGGTTCTCTCCACCCCAGAAGGGGTAGGCCTACCCACTAAAAACCTCAACAATGGCCGTCCTCAGGTGTTGTAGAGGCCCTCAGAATCGTATATTGCCGTCACCACATCACCGCGTACATGTCGGCCAGGATCTCGAAAGAGCTGCCTGCACTAGCCTGAAGACGTGAGGACCTATGAATGCGCTCATCAGCCACCTTAGCACACAAGCCATACCTGGGGTAGTGATAAGAGACGGGCCTATTAAACTCGCTGATGAATAACCCATATTTGTTATTGAGCATCAAGGCCACGATGGTGCTTGGGCAGCGGTCATCTAATTGAGAGGTTCGAAATCGATCCTGCAATTAGGGTACAATCGAAATCGAAATGAAAATCGATAATCTATCTTCTTGATCGGTGTGCGGAGGGAGAGGGGGTAACGTTTTTGGTTAGATAAATGTGTATCTATGCTTTAATTTCATCACTTCACCAAAAAATACCTAGTTGGTATATCAAAGTTAGTTTATTTAAGACAGTTTACTTTTTAGTTCTTTTATATTCTTTCTAAACATACGTAGGTAAGTTAATTGCGTACAATTTTGAAGTCGGTTTTATTTTTATTATCATGCTATACAGTATTGTATATTGTCTATTCTAACCTATTGGTTGCAATCATAGCATATACTGTATAGCAACACATAAATAGTTATATTTAAGCCAGAGTTAAGCACAGAAGAGTCTCAAGAAAGAGAACAAGACGCGTGAAAGAAAGAGACACATGACACAGCCTGTTAAAAAATCACAAAAAGGAATTAACGAAATTCTACATTAAATTGGGTACCTTGAAAATTGTCCAACCCAAGTGAGTGCGTGATATAGGATACACTGTTTACGTGAATGTAATATGTTTATATAAAAAATATCGAAGTCATCATATTGCATTAATATCTTTGTTCTATTTGTCGTGTCTTATTATGTTATTGTTAATTATTCTATTGTATTCTTTTTAACTATCATTGAAATATTATTATCTATAGCATATATAATTATCAAACCTGCGTAAGAATAAGACAATAATTTTTTTCTTATTTAAATTCGAAAATCGTTTATATATTTTGTCATAAATACCAAAGCTAATAAAATTAAATTAAACTAACACAATGGGCAATTTTACCTTATATGTTCTTACTGAGCACATATATATATTTAACATGACGTATATATAAGAAAAATCCAGGTTTAGTTTTGTTTAATTCCAATATTTAAAATTGTTGGCTTGTATGCATATTGAATACTTGCAAAAATAGAGAAACAGATTGTTTTTTTATTTGCCCAACTTAACAGCATATACATTTGTTATATAAGACTCAACTTAAAAACTTACATAGCCAATAACAAACTTTGTCTCATTAACATTTACAGGTAACGTATTTAATTATTGTAATTACAAAAATACATTACACACATTAAACTATATTAAATATGGAGTTACAAACAAAATCGGCGCGTTATGTGTGTGTATGTGTGTGTATTTGTATGAGAGTGTGTATGTTGGTATGTGACTACTCAGACACACTATTTGAGAACTGTGCCATATGCTTTGAGATACTATTTATGAAAAAAAAATATCGGTATCACTTAATCTGTCTTCGTAAGTTTGTATGAGTATGAGACTTTACAACACGGAACGCTTGGTGTAATTCAAACGACCTACTGCAGCGTAAAAAGAACTCTTTCGCCTCGTGCGCATATTGCAGACGTAAAGAGCAATCAGTGATATGAGCGCTAGACTGTCTAGTAAAATTTGACTAAGGTGAAATGAAAAATAATTAACTCACATGCGTTGTAAATTTGGAAGAGTAAGAAACAAGGAAGACCTGGTGAGATGCACCTGTACATATTAGTGGCTGTTTCAGCGATTGTGGAGGCTCCTCCGATGTCCAGTCAAAACGTCAGCGACGTTTAACCACTATTTTCTTGCGGTATCACCGGGTTCAAACTTTGCACACGCGGACTGTGAGATGGGTTTGCCCCGGGGTGAATTAAGCGGTTAACGAAAGTATGGGAAATTGTCGAATTGATAAATTGAAGACGACGTTAGCGCGGCGCCGGAGTTATCGCCATCTTGATATTACTTTTATATCGCGGCGCTGTCGTCGCGTCTCAGGTCCGGGAATAGGTCAAGGGAAGGGTAGGTATTTTACGCTAACAAGTATTATATATTCAGATAAAATGATGTATTATATAAAATAATACTTGTAATATTTTTTTTAAATATAAGGTGGATCGTCTGCATTATTTCAGATTATTTCTTTATTTATATTGGTGTTTGGCTTATGTTTTATAAGTAATTTAAAATTTCAACAGACCAAAGAGTGGAGTAAAATGTGTTAAAATTATAAACAACGTCCGAAGCTTCGACGCTTAATTATTCAATTATAAACTTAAATAAGATTTTATATTCATACCAAGAGTTATTTAAATTGTTCCCCAAGTCAAAGACTTTAATTAGTGATCATAAACTCCAATACAAGTTACTGCAGAACAGAGGTGCGTGGAGCGTTGTTTCGCTAAATTAATTAAAAAGTTTTTGAATTTAAATTGTGCTGCATCAGTCTTTGAGCTCTAGATTTCGTTTGTATGAACAAATGTTTTTTTTTTAATAATTTTTTACGAAAGTGCCAATTAGCTAAGTTACAATAGAACTCTTCGAGTTAGTCGCACCTTTTATGTTCACCGCCGCTCCATGTTTAATTGGCATAATGGGTAAATTGAATGACTTCAAGCCTTTTTCCATGATCATTAAGATTTTGTAATTTAGTAGAAAAACTTGCTCTGACTCGAAGTGCTTCGTTGATGTTCGTTTGTCTACGAGAACTATACGATTACTTATTGTTTCATATAAGTATTTGTTTTGTAATATTACCTTTTTTGTGTTCTATATTGAACGCTACCTTTACTACACTTAATAAAATCTTTGAAAACAACTCGATATCTCGAATATTTATTTTCATATATTTATAGCTTTTAAGCTTGCTACATTTCTAAAGGAAAAGCAGCAATTGGTTATTATAGGGAGGGTCCCGTTTTCAGTAAATATAGACCAAGAAATATCGAAGTACAAGCAAGTAAACTTAAATACGGCTTTATAATTCATTAACACATCAGCAAGTTACAGGGCTTGGTATATTCTACGTTCACGATGACTGATATCTGGTATGTCGTGTTGTGGTATTTCGTTTTGTATTCATTTTCTCTTCGTGTGGTATTGAATTGTAGTATTTCCTTACGTAGTATGAAAATAAACATATTGTTGTATTGTTTACAGGGGTTTTATCAGTCTTTTCGTAGTGACGTAGCCTTTTACATAACAGAATTCCTAAATTTTAAATACAAAATATGACAAGGACCACAGAACTTAAGCTAAGCATAAATATTTAGTAAATTAAGCCTATCTATATATGACCAACCACAAGAATTTCTAACTCATAGAAATTAAAGGTCTTTATTATTGACTTTTTACCGGGCAGATAGATAAATCAAATAGATTATATAACTATATATGTATTGTATTGGCAGTAATGACATAGACATAGCACAGAAGCCTGAAACTTGGCCACAAACCAAAGAGTAATAGAGAGATATCTGATCAGGGATTTAGAAATAGAAGAAATAGGTTATATCTGCAGAAGAATTAGGGCCTGTAAATAAAGTATCAACATTCGCATTCACCATAAGAGAATGTATAGAAACGGTTCCGTAAAGCGGAATCTTTCCCATACATTTATGTTTGGTACAAAGATGTCAATATCGAAACGAAAGCAAATTATACTATCTAAAATCCTTAGATAAAGTATTATTTTCATTCGATTCGTTATCAGATTTAATTCATTCTAACAAAACGAAAGCGGATATCGTTAGTGTTACTTTGGGCCCAGGTTCACCGAGATCACCCGAAGAATTGAAAACCTTAAGTAGCAACGTACATTTCTAGCGAGACTGAACTTTCTCAAAGGTTCTCGTAGAGCAAGCATATGCCAGATAGCGTAGCATTGGAACACCTCCAGATTTCACTAACTTCCGATTTTTCAATCAACCACTGAGGTTGATTGGAAAGAGAACCGACCATTTGATGAAAACGGCGTTAGCTCCATCATCATCACTCATCATCATCACTCCAGTCAATCACATCTTTAATAAACTCTATATAAAAAGTTCTAAGAGAAAATACAATGCTAACCTGAACACCTTGCAGCTTACAGAAAGCAACCTGATTCACCGCACGATCTTGTACATTTTCTACTGGCCTTACGGCTACGTCAGCGAAAAGTTCCTGCAAATTATCAAGGAGGCAATGAGGGTAGCTGTCATCACCAACCCAAGGGAGAGCGTGTACGTATTTTGATTTGTAAAAAATATAGCAAATCATCAAATCCTTAACGTTTTGATAGAATCAACTTTGTAAAGAGCGTTCTTTTTTATTTGTCAATATTGAAAAACAAACAGACAATCCTATAAAACACTAGAGTTACCTTATCTGATAGTGGTTATAGTCTCCTATAGTGCATGTGGATCCCGTCAGAATCGTAACAAATCATAATCCAAAACCACAGAGCACGTAGCCAACTTGTGACAAATGATATAAAGTCGTGGTACCTATTAACGTCACTGGTATATCTTTCACTTAAAACTGAAACATAGCAATAAGACTGCTACTTTGTGGTAGATACAGGTAACATAGAGGTGGTAGCTAGATGATCTTAACATAGATTCCTCCTCCAATATGATATCCGCAAATAATAAATATTAATGAAGCAACATTTAAATAGTTGGTCAGCATGTAAATTTATTAATAAAAACATAATAAACTAAAGAGTTTAGCGGTTTCCATCACCTGTCAGCTGAAATTACCCAAATGGCCCAAAAGCGCTAGAGAGAGCGCGGGAAGCCGAAGTGGCGCCGGCCTTATCATGAGGGAAGGCCTAGTCATGGCGATGCTGAAGGCTAAGGATCATGGAGGGTTCTTCTATCAGTCGTTCTCTTTTCGTGCCGCTAAACACTCAGGAATAAACGTTAACAAGCCAACATTTATTTAGACAAGATTATTTGTTTTTTTTTATTTTCGAAGCTAACTAGGTAGACGTGTAAAAATTAAGTTGGAGCAGAATAAAGTGTAATGTAAAGTAATTTTGAGTATTATATAGCTAACCATCGGTGCAATTAAATTAAAGGTTGCAAAGAATATATATGTTTTGCCATGTTTGTTATATATTTCTATAAAAAATATTTATATATGTATGTCTATCCGTTACCTAGATCCCATAGCACAAATCTTACGAAGCTTAGTTTGGGCTAGGCTAATTGATGTAAGTGTAACAAATTAATATTAATATTTCATTTATATTTAAATATATGAACATGATAAATATTATAAGTCCATTATTTTGTATTCATCAATCTAGTTATTTATAGTTTTTTTAATACTTACCTATATATAATTATTTATATTTTATATTGCACTTGTGTGTATATTATATTATATTGTATATTATTAAAGACTAAATGTATGAATAATATTGAATGAATTTATATAATATTCAATACACTTACCTGAATCACCACTCGACTGCTTATACTATAATGAGTTGGAAGAAATCTCTATTACACTTAAACCCACCAAATGTAACATTATTGTTGTGTTTTTTAATTTGTACAATAAAGTGTATGTAAAGTTTGTTTTACTCGGATTATGTATTTCTCTTGCTTACAAACTTCTGATTGCTAGTACAGATACATTGCTATGTTATGAAGATGATTGTCACATTGAAGCTTAATAAAGCGACAATGTAACTGCACTACCTATCAGTTTCAATCTCATAGTATAATAAAGTTACATAGTCAGCCTACTGGTCCACACAGTGTAACCGATACTGCATGTACATTCACGTGACAAAGGTGATCGAAACAATTGACTTGTTTGCGTTGCCGGATCGGTATTACGTCAGTTACGCGGAATCCTAGCTGGATTCAGGTCGCACAAACAAACGTTGGTAATTCATAAATCAGTGAAACGAACATGTCATGAACGGACTACCATTGTCCGATGATATGTGACAAAAAGGCAGATGTTGGACTGATATTTTTCCGTGCTACTTTTCAAAGCAAGAGTTCCAAAGTTTGTTAAATAGCTTATCACATTAATTGAAAAGCTATTAACAATACTTACCAATTATACACTTGTAATATTTTTTTTTTGTTTCCCTGAGGAAAATGCATTAAATTGCATACTCCGGCTGTGGCGAGCCGGCGGTTTTGTGGGGCTCTCCTCCCCAGAAGGGGGAGGCCTACCCACTAAAAACCTCAGGGATGACCTTCCTCAGGCATGTAGGGAGCCCCCGGGAACATCAAGCCACTTCCGGGAACCCACAGCCTCCGCTCCCTGTCTAGAGGGGAGCCCTCCTCGGGGGAGGCTATACTACCTCCCCCGGTCTCCTCCACCGACGACGCCCCCCGGCCACGGAAGGGGCGTGGTACATCCCGGGTCGCCGTAGCAGTCGCGACTTCCTAGCGCCCGCCGGCGACCCGCGGCGGCGCCGCAGCTTTATAACCGAGCCTGGCGCCGCCTTCTTCGAGCGGGATCACCCATCTCCCGACCCCGCTCGGTGGCCTCCTTCTGGAGCATCACTGCTTCACAGAAGGAGGCCACAGCCCTCCAACCTCCCTCGTCCGCCAGCATTGCCGCAATCAATGCCGGCGGAGACAGATCTCGCCCGATCTCTGCGACCAAGACTCGGCGCTCGGAGGCCCACGCGGGGCACTCCGCCAGCGTGTGCTGGGCCGAGTCGAGGTCGGATGCGCAGTGGTGGCAATGTGTCGATCCCTCCCGTCCTATTCGACACAGATAACACTCGTAATATGTTATTTAATGGGTGAATGTATGAGATTATTAAAGTCAAATCTTACTCACGGTTACAATATTTACTGAGTTCACCACACATTAACTGTTACATATAAAACACAGAAAGAACACCTTATGCAAACACAACAATAATAATACAATTTAAATAAGCCAGAAGCAACATTAATATTTCGCAATCGGTATGCACACACAAGCAGGCGCAAAGCGACATACATGCCGGCTTCTGAAATGCCACATTCTCCTAGTGATCTTCAGCGAGAACCATCAAAATTATGGTGTAGGGTTCGGGTAGGAAGAATATGCATCAAACATAAACTTGCCCTCAGCAACTGTAAGGTTCTTGCTCTCAAGGATGTTCCCAATAAGAGATTTATAAAACAACACTATTAGATTGCCTTCAATAATTTAAAACAATAATAATAAATTCGATATCAAAAGATCCATACGCCGCAATTCACTTGAAGAAAATTTTGTCCTTTTGAATCAAAAATCTGTCACAAGTACACCAGCCAAACTGAAGTTTATCGCGGCTCGGTAGCAGTGAAGTTAGTCCGGCTCAGATTCATGTTGTCATACAAAATAATAGGTGGCCGATGCAATAACTACGGTGTTTAATAAAATAGATAATTAATATATTCCTGTATGTTATTGTATATGTTTATGATAGCGTAACCTTACGTTACAAGGATCAGTACGAAATAAATGCATAAATAAAAAAAACACATACACAATTCTCAACATCAACGGTATTCGAACCAGCTTCTTCAAATTCACTGAGCACTATTGTTTAGCATATATTTATTTAGCATTTTTAATAAAATGTTATCAGAAATACCCAAGATACCTTTTTGGTTTATGTAAACTTCGCAAATTCATATTCTCTTAAAGGTTCACAGTGTAAACCTAACATACAAGTTAATTTTGTTGAACATACAAGGAAATATTGAACATCAACGGAATATCAAAACAATCTCGATAACGAAACGAACGTGGATGATATGAGTAATATGTCTAGTTATTATTTAGTTGCATAATTTAAGTGATTTAAATCTCATAAATGTATGTTATGATATACATTGCTGTTTATTTTTGAATTAAATTACTATTTTACTAAAATTATGAGGCGTAATTATGAATAATAATTTAACGCAATTCAAATAAAACGAACTCACTTTAAGCTCGCTCACATTCTTTTTATATAGAAACGTACAAACATACAAATAACAAAGTTATTCGTATTTTTTTTGTATTAGGGTTAATTACGGTAATTTTTTTATTTAGTAAATTAGATTGTAAGCCGCGACAACTGTATCTTCAGACGTTATAATCGCAAGTACAATTTTGCAATATACAGAATAAAAATAATTATCACCTATTCTATACTCTGTCTCTCTTGAATAGAAGATATAAAAAGTATAGTCTACTAGCTGCTACCTACTACTTTGTCTGGGCAAATAATCACCGATTTTCAATAATTTTTCTTAATACCTTAGTCACGATGTGATTTCATTACGAGTGCCCTCACCCACTCGTAATCAAGTCATACTTGTGGAAATGTTATCTGTGTTTTATTTGATTTTTCAGTCTATATATATATATTATTTATTTATTTATTTATTGATACATACAAGCAAGCTTACAGTACATAACCAATACGCTTACAAGTTAGTTGTCATACAAAAAATGATAATAAGAACATATACATGCTTGTCAAGAAATTTAAAATGTGAACAAACACTTAAAACGTAATTAAATAGAATTAATAAGAATTATAGTCACCATAATTTGCCGATTACATCTAAAAATTATGAATAGTAAAATTATACAATTAAATAATGTCAAAATCTAAATAATAATATTATTATGTCAAACAATTTAAAATTACATGTCATTAATAATTAATTCGAAACAATTGATAAGATGTCTTGGTGAATGTGCAACTATGTCAATATCACAGTGCTGTGCAAGTATGTCACTTATCAGACTTAGTGCGTAGTTTGTTGGTGCGTGAGCTGTTCGAAATCTAAATAATAATATTAATATGTCAAACAATTTAAAATTACATGTTATTAATAATTAATTCGAAACAATTGATAAGATGTCTTAGTGAATGTGCAACTATGTCAATATCACAGTGCTGTGCAAGTATGTCACTTATCAGACTTAGTGCGTAGTTTGTTGGTGCGTGAGCTGTTCGAACAGTGCGTGTAACAGACCTTACCAGGAGCCGATGATTTCGGCACGAAGCTAGCGCTCCATCCTGATTGCATGCTGGCATTCTAGTTGGTACTCTTAGTCCAACTCTACGAAAAATCGTTGGACTATCTATCTTTAGTTGCAATACAGATAAGTAAAATTTTATGACCGCGATTATTCGTCTGAATTTGAGGGTTTCCAAGTCCACCATGCCCGAAACAAACATTGAAGGATACAAGTAAGGATAATACCCATACTTATACATACTACTATATACATACTACTTTACTTTACTATACTATACTATATACATACTACTTTCACGTTTATAATACTAGTAGGTATTAAACCAAACGTAAATGCAAAATGAATTACTGATTCGCTTCAAATGATGAACATCACATTTGTCAATAATCACGTACAAATTTCCGTTAATTTATTAGTTGGGCACGTCGCTTATCAATATTTACGTCCGCCCAATTCATAATGAAGTGCTATCAATCGTTAATTAATTAATTTGAAATCATTGGCCGCACTTAACCACACTCTTGTGCGTATAATACGCAGTATACTTTCCGTGTCCATATGGAACAAAATACAGTAATACTATTGTTAAAAATAAATAACAATACTGCGATGAAATTGTGCTCAAACTTGCTTAAGACATGCTTATTCAATGAACTTTTGAAAATCGAACGTCGTTCTTTGTAATTTTTAATATATACAGAGAGAAGTTACATTTTTCCACAAAAACAAAGGACCTACACCACACAGACTGATCTTGACTATGTTTTAGAAAGCCGTCAGACGTTCATACGTTTCAACTGATGAATTAATAATTTAGAATGTAGATTTGTTTCTTCCATAACTACTCGTATATCATAAGTCTTGTAGAAATGATCAAATATTACAATTTATTTCTTGCAAGCCATTAATAAAATCCTCAGTATATTATAAGTTTATTTTATAGTTTGAAAAAGAGTTAAATTATTTTTTCCATTAAGGAAAGGTTTTAATATAATTCGCCCTATTACCAGAAGGTAAATGGATCTATCCCGTATAGCAATTATCTTTTGTTATTTTATGCATTCCGACTGTTTACATGATATTATATAGATTTTGATGTGTGGAGTGCTTTGCGAAAAATATAATATTAGACTCCATGTTGAGGATTAATTAAGTGATGAAAAAAAAAATCTTAACATCATACACACCATTAAACCTTGATTTCAATTCCACATAATGGATGGTCAGCACAGCTTTGACATTAAAATGACACTCAAACTCACTACTCAAAATCGCCTTAGACATATATTTTTCCAATACTGAAATAATATTCGAAGTAACGTAATTAATAACCATGTGACAAGCAAATAAATAAATATGAAATATAAAAATATGAAATAATAAATTGCCAATACCAAACACACGAAGTGAGTTATTATGCTCAGTAATAATTTATTACTTTTAATTTAGTTGATAATATTATCTATAAGGTAAGGTATATTATATTACTTGATAATATATCTGTCTCAAATTCAAATAATACCACATTTAAATGAAAATAATCAAAGTTACCATATGATTTCGCAATCGGATATTTTCATTTTTGTAGCTTTACAAATATATGTGGCATGATCTAAGAATTTGTAAATTGTCTACTTGTAATAAACGAAGAATAACTTATACCAATTATTATTCATATAAAAGTTACTTCAAAGTTATTCCAGTCCGCGCCCTTGTAAAACCCTACTATAAATAGGTTTGTGTTTATTTCCTGTACCTGTGAAATTAAGTTAAAATTAAGCTTTATAATAGTATGTTACCTACATTAACTATATTATGGTATAGAATAAGCGCGATTACTTGCCAACAAACTGTTTCAGTTTGGCAGGACTAGATACATTAGACAAAAAAGTGTACCAAAGTAATTTAACAATAAATTAAAAAAAAAATTAGAGTATTTAAGTATTAGTTATTCCAGCTAGCCCTTTGCAGGTTAATCGCCTTTAATTTACCGTTAGATTTTGTTAATATAACAACTGGATATATACCAAAGCAAATATCTAGTTATATTTTCTCGTTGCCCTTTTATGTCAAAGGACAAATAAAATTTTGGATGATATTCTAAGTGATAGCTAAAAGGCGGTTCCACGAAACGACCCTCAAATTTGTCACACAATATTCGGTTGACATGCTGTTGTATAATCTCATAAGATAAATGTTTTCTGCGTTATTACTAACCTACTTGTACATTGAACCTTTACCTGTTTCGCGTGCAATAAATATGACAGTATATTTGTCTGGGTTCGATTTTAACCGTTCAAATAGCAGACACTTTTCTATTATTGATAAAATAGGGTTAAAACAATATTGAAGCAGAGACACGGCTCTTGTTATTATTATAACGCGATCTCACTTTGTCCGCGGTTTTATTTACAAGTTAAGTGATTATGGAAGGGCTACAGGTCTAAACCTATTAAGCTACCGTTTGTTTATTCATACATTCATATAACTTTTTTTTTTATTACTCTCAACAAAATTTGTTTATTAATTCCGAAAAACAATCTCGAAAATAGGTAACACTTTTTCCGAATTTTGTACTTAATTGTCTGTCTCCAAGAAATCATTGTTTTCCGAATTTGTTATTAGTTAATTTAATATTTGAAATGTGTTTAATAGTATCAAAAGGTTTTCTTTCTTTTTACTAAGTAAATATGGAGAGCTTTTTATAAAGAAGAATTCTTAAAGCTCTTCATACGAAACGACAATGTCTTAGATAAAAGCCTAACATTAAGCTATTATATCTAACTGAATTTCTGAATATTACATTATTGTCTTAGTTTGAGTCCCCATTATACATGTTCATTTTAGCGCATCATACCACATTCTTTTTAAATAGTCATACAAAAAATATTATTACAAAGCCATTGTTTTGGAACCAAAGATTTCCGATCCATGAAGCACAGAGACTAACACACTATCACGTATTTGTGCACAGGTACAGTGTTTTAGAAAGTCGTCAGATTATATTCTTTTGATACGTTTCAACTGATGAATTAATAATTTAGAAGGGAGCAGAATCTAAAAAGGGAGTCCACGATAGCGTACGAAATGACAAAACACACGATATCTTGCTTATTAACAAAGCGCTGAAAGAGGATGACGCCAAAAGAAACCTCTTCGCTATTTCCAGCACAATGTCAGATTACGAAGCTCAGAGTTCATATTCTTAAAATCGCACATCTTTGAACGATATATGATCGTCGCTTTGCCACACGTCTCATTCTAACTTCACTGTGTGTATTTAAGACAGATAAGGACGCGGTGCGTCTATGACAAGGTTAAATCTAATTTGTATGTTCAGAGTACAAGGCAATAATCCCAACTAATATTATAAATGCGAAAGTGTGTTTGTTTGTTTGTTTGTTACCTCTTCACGCTTAAACTACTGGACCGATTTCAAAAATTCTTTCACCTTTGGAAAGCTACATTCTCCCCGAGTAACATAGGCTACTTTTTATCCCGGAAAAATCGACAGATCCCACGGATGCGCAATAAAGGCTTCGCTCAAAAACTACTGCACAGATTTTTATGCGGTTTTCATCAATAGATAGAGTGATTCTTGAGGAGTTTTGCGGCATTTTTTATCTCGGAAAAACGGATAGTCCCACGGGAAGCGCGATAAAATCTTCGCACCATAAACCGACTTCCGCGTATATGTAGCCGTGGGCAAAAGCTATGACCCTTAACCCTCTATACACCCAATCCCGAAATCCACGCGGGCGAAGCCGCGGGCAGAAAGCTATTTTAATATAAGGCAAGCACAAAGCTTGCCTTATATTAAAAGGTAACCGATCACATCATAAACCCGTTTGTACCGTGTAAAACTTATTAGTATGTCTAAAATCAATTACTCCGACGACCACAAACTTAGAATTGGGTACCATCATATCGTTTAAATAAAATGGAGTGATACGATGGAACAAAACAGTTAAAAAAAGTATTAGCGATGCTGTAGAGGGAGATCAGTGGTAATAATAAAATACAGATTAAACTTGTAAAATATGAAAAAAAATATGATAAAACAAAATCTAAATACAAAAAAAGGGAAAACAAAAATATGTACAAAGCAGCAAAGAGGTCGGTTTGCCACAGAAAGTATAGTGCATTATATATGCATTCCACTTGAGTTTAACAGGAATTCTGACATGTGTTCATAATTGTGCAAGCCATATATAAAACGTATCCAAAAGTTTTCGAGTCGCTCAAATTTATTAAATTGTTCTTCGGTCAATCTCGGAAAACTTGTACACATAATCGAGAATTGGGAGGAGAGATTGAGCAAGCGCAATTTCAGCGAACAAATATCTATCTAACGAGTACCTTTTTTTTTGCGAGGGGAAATGCTCCTTATGCACCGTGACACCGCGCTGGCTAGGCGCGGCCGTGTGTGGGACTCCGGTCTGACAGGACCGGCCTACCCACTAAAGCCCCTCGGTGTTCTCTAAGCCCACATCGGAGCGCATGTGGCGGGGTGCGCTTCCGCGATTCTACCGCCACAGCACCCACATCTAATGAGTACCTGCAAATAACAGGTTCAAAACAAATCAGTCACAAAGTGACGATCTAAGTAAAAGTAATACAAAAAAAAACTAAAATCCCTTTACTATATGCCACCATAACGATATCAATCACTATATCCGTGCGTCTATCCCTTCAAAGAATAAATAACGGACTTTCATCAATTCGTATCCAATAAATTGAGTATTTTCCTTGGCAATCATAAAATATGTTTTGGCCAACTCTCAATCGGCGTTCGACTCAATCGAATTACTAACTACGTGATAGTCGGACCATGTTTGGGCACAGTTCGCGGCAGAAACTGCCATATTGCGGTGGGATAGAGCTCTGTTGCGTCCAATTTTTTGAAGTTCGCCAACGACAAATGTAATTTTTAGAAATACCTCTAGGCTAAGCGCACCGGCCAATCAACGGTATGGCTGCGGAAAAAGCTAAACTGTAGAGCAGAGGTTAGTTCTGGCTTGTTTCTGTAAAAAAAAAACACTGAGTAACTATATATCATAATCCCAATAATTTACATTAACCGACAGCTTCACTTCTATTCAGTTTGCTAGCGAAAATAGAGCTGAATAATTTGTCTCGTTAGACATATCCGAAAGATTCTAAATGGTAGGTAATCGAGTGAAGGGACCAGATTTGAAGTGTTAAAATAAAAGTTGAATCGAATAGTTATTTAATCTTGTAATTGAATTAACACTTTAATCACACTCAAACACATATGATGTCTATAGATTACAAAATATGACGTTCCATCCCAACAAGTGAGGCGTGCAGGCAATATGGCCGCGTTTGAATCAGAACTGACAACTATCCATTATGGCCGCCACCTCAAGCCAATTCATTTGTAACGTCGCATTAAGATTATAATTTACATTATAGGTTCCGCATATATTACAATCAAGCGACTCCTAACCACTTCCACCAACTAACCCTGGTGAACTGGTGGTCAGGCCGCCTATACAAATCACCGGTCCTACCTCCGGCAGATAAGGTGTATCGTGACTTCCAGGGACGTGTCTTCGATGTTCCTGTTCTACATGTAAGTTTGTCAACATACTGCATAAAAGAGCAAAGTAATCAATCGTTTGATAAAGTTATAAATATGAAATATCCATATCTATATCCAAGATATGAAATTTTGACAGATCATGTATTCAAGATTTAGCAAACCACCATATTTATTTTTCAAATTTAATACAATTTACATCAGCTTCTCATTCAATTGAGAGATTGAGATATACAATAATATATTAAATCAAATAAAAACAATATAATAAATAAAACAAAAACATGCTTCTTTTATAAATCTTTTATGCAATTTTCCTATTACTAGAATCTTTTACATTATAACACTAAATTACCATAATGCATCTGTATAGAAGATTATGTACAGTCAATTCATAACGAATATATTCTGTCTTTACCTTCCTTTAAGTAAGAAAGCATATTTTAGGTGTTTTATTTGTAGATAGTATTAAAAAAATCTAATTCTAAACTAAAACATTTTTTAACGTTTTTTTAATGTGCTGGAATAATATTTATATTAAATTGATATTTTTAAAATATTTATTAGACATTTAATAAACCAAATAACAAAACCTAATTATGTATGTATATTTAGTAATCCTAATGTGATTCCTATATATTTCAGCAATACTACTGAAATATATAGAAACTACACGAGAATTACTTACCTTAGCTTACCTCTAGTTATCGTATTTATAGTATGTATGTATTATTTAGTTAACTTCAAATTTTCAGAGCAGCATAGAGAGCTTTACTATTTGCGCATTACTGGACTCCAATTTATCTGTTTTGTGTAGTATTCGCTGAATACCAGGTTCGAAGCACTTTGTGCCGTGTGCGAGTAAGCTAAGCAGGAACCAAATTGGCTTAGAACTTGTTTGTGTTTTTGCTACCGTGATTTTTAAGTTGTATGTTTGTGCCAAACAAACATTTATTCTGAAGAAATTCAACTTATTAAAGTTACCACAACTCATAAATAAATTAAGTAAAGTGACTATAGTATTTACACACTATAAGAAGCCCGTTTTGACAGATCATCCACATAGTTTATTTGACATTGACAGATAAACTATCTGTACTATATGTGTTAAAACCGATTTTTTAAATTAAGAACACTTTAGTATAATGTCGTAGCCTGATTACAAGGCTCATAGTTGGCTCTTGACCAGAAATTAATTTTCAAATAACAATGTCAGATGATATGAAGTCTACTGTTGACTAACATGTCGAACCATAACGATCTCTATCAATAAGGAGAATGATAGAATACCATTTAGACAAACACGTGTTTAGTTCTTTCAGACAAGTTACTTTGAACAGGTGCCAAAATAATTTTCGGCTCTCTTTCGGTTATTTAATGATATCAGGTCTGGGGACATTACCTTTAGAAATTTATATTGCGACTATTTTAAAGAAAAGTTAGTAAATATATTTGCCTCTAACCGTTAGCATCGTAAATAGCTAAGACATTAATAAAACAAACGAGAAAGTTAACGTTATTAATCGACAAGATAATGTCGATATTTAATTTAGTTGCATTAGTGATCTATTTGTAAAAACGGTTGGTTTGTGTTCTGAGATGCGTTCCGAGGATCAGGGTACTGCAATTGGGATTGATTTTCACGCTGATTTGGAACTTTAGATCAGGTCTGTTGCTAGAAAAAGACAATATTAAAAAGACAATATTATAAAAGACAATAGTAAGTATGTCATTAAGTGAGACATCGCCATCTTCCCACGTAATAATTTATTTAAATTCTGTCCATCCCAAGGTTACCTGGAAGAGATCACTTTTTGTGATAAGGTCGCCCTTTGTACAGTTAGTTTTAAGGATCCATTATCTGTAATTTTTTTTTTCACTATGGTCGATGTACAATAAAGTTATAAATAAATAAAATAATAAATATTTTTGTCTAGTTTGATTCTTGCTGAGCAAAACCAAACAAGCAGGCGCTGTGAGCTATGGGAAAATCCGATATATAGCGACCCCGCAATAAAAAAGTAGTTAATTATATTTTCGTCGTATTCACTGAATTCTTATCTCACCAGGCCCCACCCTGGCACTTCGTGAGGTACAACAATGACTCGACGGTTAATGTAACTGGTGGAAGAGACGACAAACTGTTATCCCTTATCTCGAAGAAATTAAATTTCAAGTATGTATCATATGCCCTATTTATATATTCCGGGTATATAGGAGACTCAGTTAATTGTAAGTCTCGTTAAAAAAATAATCGATTTTACCGGACATATAGACGTATTGGCGACCGTCATAGCCTCCATCTCCGAGCTCCCGGGTCCAAGTCCGGGTGTTAAAATATTTGCATATCGCACTAATAATACAATAGTGTATCAACTCAAAATCGATCATTTTTCAGAATCAACAAAAAACTTATTACTCACTTCATGTAATAGTTGCAAATTGAATAACTGTCACATAAGTTTTTTAATTTATCCTTATTCTGTTTTTGCACTAATCGAACGACGGTCTTGATCACGCTTGAGGAATCAAATTTTGCGTGTGTTTATAGTATTATGTCAAGTACGACGTTTTGAGTTGATACACTATTGTATTATTAGTGCGATATGTATGTATGTCTATCCCTTAGCCTTAGATTCCATAACACAAGCAAAAATTTATTTGATGGTGGAGAGCGAAGGTGATTGGGAGACCATAGCCTCTATTTGTGAAAATGTTATTTCTCACAAGGAGGCAGCAGAGAGGGGGCGAGACAACGACCCTTACGCTCCCACCCCTATCCGACACAGATGGCTGGGTAGTAGAGGGCCAGCATTTACAACCCCTCAATGACCACTCAAAATGTGGCCAGTACGCCTCAGTGACTCCTCAAGCGCGCATGCAAAGAGTCCCTCGTCTTCTTTTTTTTTTGGTCTCCTGAGGAAAATGCATTATATTGCATACCCCGGCTGTGGCGAGCCGGCGGTAATGTGGGGCTAAAAACCTCAGGGATGGCCTTCCTCAGGCTTGTAGGGAGCCCCCGGGAACATCAAGCTACTTCCGGGAACCCCCAGCCTCCGCTCCCCTGCCTAGAGGGGAGCCCTCCTCGGGGGAGACTACACTACCTCCCCGGTCTCCTCTACCGAAAGAGTCCCTCGTCTGGAGATTATTATTAGATTATTATTTATTATCTCTATGTCCATAGTTATCACCAACCCATAGCTGGGCGGGTTGCCCAAGGGTGATCTGGAGAATTATGCCCATTAGGGCTTCCAGTACCTAGATCGCTCTAATTAAGGACAGGTGGACATCGAGGTGGTTTAATGGGTAAGCCATGCTTCCCGCCGGGTGAGACCCACATACGCCTATTAATTAGTCTGTTAATTAGCCTGTTAATTGACAAGTACGGCGCGTAACAGCATTCCACCTCAAAAAAAAGGGTAATTAGTATAACAAACATTTATCATATCCGATAAGTTTCATATTATACATAGATGTAATTATATTATTTTATGATTTAAAAAAAACGAGTTAAAAATATACCTTCATAGTTTCTTGCCTGTTTTCTTTTGGGAAGCTCTGCCTTGTAGAGTTATTTTTTATTTTCTTTCTTTCTTGTACGTATTCGCGTACAAGGTTACGTAGATCTTAAGTCCAAATTGTATATATTTTATAACATCAAGAAATACCTGTAAACGTCTATGTTGAATGAAGATTACTTTGATTTTGAATGGTATAATGACGTCCATTAAGAAATATCATCTATTAAGTTTTACATAAAATTTTCAATGTGCCTGCCTCCTACCTCAATACCTAGTGTGGACCGACGTAAAACATTTTGGAATGGAGTGATACTTATATTGATATATATTTTATACTATATTATAAAATACAGGTTTTCCGCTCACGGCTAGGTCTGTATATAATAGGATTTTTATTTTTCTGTTATTCTTTTATATTTTATTTTCTGGCCTAAAAATAACCGTATTTGTTGATATCATCACTAGAGATCGGATAATCGGATGCATATTTACCTAAAGTTAGTTTAAGACAAAGTATGGAAACGGCTTTTTATTGTTTTGTTAAATAAAAATTTTTCATCATTTCTGTTTTTTTATTCAATTATTTAATTGATTATTGTTTTAGTCAAACTAGCTCACTACTTTCGTATAACACTCTTCATGTAATAAATCGTACATTCATAAATTGCACGGGGAACTGAAACTAAACTTCATGTAAATACGTATGCATAGTTCTATAAATGAACCCGGAGTCTCGGTCTTTTGAAAATAAATACCACGTGCTAATTTAGTAATTTTCAAACAATATCACTACGTTAAATTTGCAGTCCCGTATTTTCCCGGGATTTTTATTTAACAAAATGTATTTTAAAAAGCCGCTTCCATAATTTGTGAGCCAAAAATTAACTTTAGGTAAATATGCATCCGATTATCCGATCTCTAATCATCACACAAACACTTTTATATTCTATTTTACTTGCATTAGAGTAAAATTTTAGTAAAATTTTGAATATTGTCATTAGTTATATTTAATACAAAGCCTAATAAATAAGTTTCATTCAACTTTCATCCCCTATTTTAACCTATGTTCTATGTAGGTATACTGTTCTTTCCAAAGTCTCTGCTGCAAATTTGGAATCAATCTGTTCAGTAGAGCTGATTAAGTAACATACATATAAACAGATTTACTATCACATTGATATTCATAAATTAAGAGAGACTATATAGTCTGTTATATCAGTGTTTTAGTACTACCAATTTTTTTTATTTCTGTTGCAAAACGTTCGGCGTTTGCGTTACTTTGTTCTGCGTATGTGGCAGTGTATCCTGTTTAATATTATATTACCAGTCCATTAAACGGTAAAGGAATACTGCCGTCTATAGCACATATCATCTATTCTATTTTCCCTAATCAGCTGCAAATCGGCAACTAGACTAATTTCACAATATAATATTAAAAATAAAATATAGCAATAGAGAGAAGAAAATGACACCCAAAGAGACGATCGTGATATAGACCCATCTCCCTAAATTACTGGGTACTATGAGTTCATATAATATGTCACAATATAGCAACGTATAATATGAGCTTAGGTGTTGTGGCAAATCTTACAGAAAGCAAACTCTACATTTGCACTACGAAAACCAGCTCTTATTACAAGCTATACAAAAGCTATCTTAAGATCAGTATATTTGCAAGTACACGCATTCGTCAATTTTGACGATCTATCAGATGGACAATCATTTTCAAACGTGACGCAAGAACATTAAATGCAACGTAGCAGTAAGAAATCCGTTTTCTGCTACCAATCAAGCTATATATATCTACGATGGATATGTTTCTAGTCCACTTAATCGATACTTGAAACCCATATCAATCACAATGATAAAAACGCTGGCGGCTACCTTTTAAATCTTGCGCTCTTTATATAACAAGCTGCCTAATATGTGGGTCCCATTCGGGGCATTTATTTGATGAGAATGGTTCAGCCTCCTTGGATTGAGGCACTATCGCTCCATTCTACGCGAATAAGTCATAAAAGGCGTATTACTATTTTATCGTTACTTGAATTTATTAAAGTAGTTACGTCATTCGTCTTCTGTCTGAATCATTAATTCTATTATTTATTACTTTAGGGCTTATATTTTAATTCTACACATTTTTAAAATTTTATTTTTGATCCTCCACTATATTAGAAATCTATGGAGGATTTCCAATTCTATTTCACAATTTCTACGGACATCGAAATAGTGACAAACTAAAAGTCGAATGCACGCGTGACTTTGTCATTGCTTAGGTGATAATCATACCACTCTCAGCGTTTTGATTGCTATTCAGTTGCTTTCCAAACGAGCGTGTGTAATAATTAGAGATCGGATAATCGGATGCACATTTACCTAAAGTTAATTTTTGGCTCACAAATTATGGAAGCGGCTTTTTAAAATACATTTTGTTAAATAAAAATTCCGGGAAAATACGGGACTGCAAATTTAACGTAGTGATATTGTTTGAAAATTACTAAATTAGCACGTGGTATTTATTTTCAAAAGACCGAGACTCCGGGTTCATTTATACAACTATGCATACGTATTTACATGAAGTTTAGTTTCAGTTCCCCGTGCGATTTATGAATGTACAATTTATTTCATGAAGAGTGTTATACGAAAGTAGTGAGCTAGTTTGACTAAAACAATAATCAAATAAATAATTGAATAAAAAACAGAAATGGTGCCCGGGCGTAAGTATGGTCTAGTATCTCATATTACCTACCGACTAGTTTTGCATTACCAAAATGTTCTACAGTACCGGAATTCCGTGATTTTTATTTATGGAAATAAAATAAAAAGGCAGTTCCATACTTTGTCAAAAACTAAATTGGGTAAATAAATAAACATCCGGCTATCCAATTCCGCAATCCCGGGATTTTGATTTAACAAAACAATAAAAAGCCGTTGCCATACTTTGTCTTAACTTTAGGTAAATATGCATCCGATTATCCGATCTCTAGTAATAATCATGGAAAATCGTAGCATTTATCTCTGCGGAAACTCGGCAATTTTATTTAAATGATATGTTTTTACGTAAATCTGTCCACGTGGCGGTAAGTGGTCACAGTTGCCTAATGACAACAATTATGATTGTTGTGAGATTCGCGATGTAGTAATAAGAGCAAGCCCATAACAGGCATTTTCGATAATTTATGTACTATCGGGGTCTCTCGCGCCTTACCACTTTTTAGAAATATTCGTGTGCAAGCGGCTCGCACCGGGCACGACTACGCGATCCGTAGCTATCCCTGATTGGTTACGTATTTTACTACGATTTACTACGACCATTCATTATACCAAAAGAGATTTCAAACAAACGATTTTGAAATCTCTTTTGTAATACCCTATCCAGAGATATTTTTTTTAATATCGCTCGCATATCGCTATCTCGCTTGCACGTTTCCGCGCGAACACAAATATTCAATGAACGGAAGGCGTGGCTTGTAGCCGTAGCATCGTGCAGTGTGCAAGCGACTAACGCTCTAGGACTGGTAAGGCGCCAGTGTCCCCGATAGTACCTGATGAAATTTTGTGAGAATTTCGAATATTTACAGGCACCGTAAGGTTTTATTTATGTGACATGGTGACAAATAAGCAAACTGCCCATCTGATGACAAGAAATTGCAGTTACCTATGGTTACTGTGAGATGTTACACATATACATTGCCAACATGTAACATAAGATGTAAAATTACATTAACCAGTAACTTCTCTTCCCATCTTGCTGCAAACATAGCTTTTACATACATACATACACTCACGCCTTTTTCCCACGGGGGTAGGTAGAGATTACGTCCTTCCACTTGCTACGGTCCTTACATATCTCTTTCGCTTCATCTACTTTCATAACATTCCTCATACATGCTCGACGATTGCAGGTACTTCTGACCTGGCCTTTTTTGAGGACACTTTCGATTTGTTCGAAATATGTTCGCCTAGGTCTTCCTCGTCCCGTGTCTCCACTCACTCCAGCTTCATAAATCATTTTGGTCAGTCTACTTTCATCCATCCGTTCCACATGCCCAAACCACCCAAGCATCCCTTTCTCTATTCTTAATAGCTCTATAATAGCTTTTACGCGGCTAGAATTTGTCTTAATAGGGTATTGATCAAACACTTTGTTGAAGGAAAATTTAATTTACTTATTTATTCAGATACAAGTACTACGACCCCCCAGACAGAAGTCAAGGATCAAGTATATCTGGAAATGGGACATTTAAGGGCACCCTGGGATTGATATGGAAACGGGTAAGTCAGTTTGTTACTTAAAATGTAATTATTTACCTAGTAAATCACAAGCTGTTAAGCTTTGCGAGCATCATTGTAAGTTTGCCAAAAGTTTACGTAAATTCTGTATTGGAATTGCTGGAACGTGCACCAAAGATGGTTATCACGAAAGCCTATCGGACATAGCTAGGTAGAAAGTGGAGCCAGGGTAGTGACGGTGAGTGCTGATGTATCGTGCGGAGCCTCTAAACCTGAATCACATGTTCAAGGCGCTACTCGGCTCGGCACTCTTCAACATTATAGAACGCTGAGAGTTTGTGTCGCTCTTTTAATGAAGATAGAGACAAAAAAAACAGTTCATCAGCTTTCGTCATTACCCCTCATTTGAATCAAGCGACGTAACTGCTGAAAATTGGTCTCCCCAGAGATGTTCCTTGCTCACATCCCGCCTGATGTTCCCCAAATCCTCGGCTCATCCTCTAAGGGCTTACAGGGTCAGCGGCCTTCAGACCTGCAAACAGCATACTAATGCAATCCGTCTTCCATACCTGCTCACAATCAAATGCCTTCTCGTTTTGGGGAAGGCAAAAACATTGTCAACATGGGTAACAGCAGACCCATGCTGAACACTTTGTCAATATGACGTTATAATTTTTAAAAATTAACTCTCAAATTCTGTTTTTCGTAATACTATGAACGTTATGAAATAATTTTGTGACAACATAACGGCACAGAAATAATATTTCTCAATTAAAATTAAACACAATCATACTTGTTTTGAAATATAGACTTATTTTATTTTGTGTAGTTGGTATGATTGAAATGTTTTTTATTTGTTGTGGCGTGTACTTATTTGCGTTTTAAATAAAATTATTTTAATTGTTAACTAAATAGGAGTCAACTCTTTAAGAAATCTGTGGTAAAAGTGAAATTAGAATCGAATAGCGAAGTATAAGAATCAATTTCCTATATTTATTTTTACAGACTTAATTTATTTACTTACACAATAACTTCAGTCATGGCTTATACAAGTATTCCCTGAATAAAGCTTTACCTGAAAAATACGGAATCTAGAAAGCGAATAGAAAAGCGAATAAAATAATTTATAGACAGTTTAGTTAAAAATGTTAACGCAAAGGTTATATTGCTTATATGTATATCGATGCAAAACATAAGCCGTCAAGTATGTCATTGGGTATCCACTTAACGAGAATTCTTTAAAATATGTTATATAATATAAAAAAAAACATTATTGGTAAAATATTTCATACTCTTTTATTGGCAAAAATTAACTTAACCAATATACATACAACAACTATAAACATATCACGGTATGATATTTGTTTTAATTTTAGGAGAAATTGCTAATTAGTGAATGCTGGCGTTATGAAAACAAGACACTAATGTGAATTTTTTAAAATAGATCCACTATGAAGTTTCGTATAGTATGTATATATATACAATATCTCGATCCTGATTAATAAGTGAATTTTGAAATCAATCCTCGTTTTGTGACTGCCCGTAATGTAAGAAGAAACCTAGTATAGTTCAATATTGACACTTCTAGTAACTACTGTTTATTCATATCGATAAACAGTCGTTAATAGAAGTGTCAAGCCCTAACATTTTATTTTTTAGTTATTACTGAGTCTGGCACAAATTTGTAGACTTTTATAAAGTAGTGATTAAGTACTCCATGTTCGTGAACTAGAGTAGATTTAGAGAATATAACTGTCAAACTATTTCCGTTTGAACGAATATACGAATCGAATGACAACTTCGTGGTACAAGACCTGAAATTTCAATCAACATTTCGAAATGGTACCTGTAGATTAATGATGTCTACTTGTTTAAATGTTAGAACAATGCAATTTTAGCAGGTTTTTATATATGATATAATATTTTAATTTAAAGTTTTGAACATAATTATGTTATAAACACGAGAGCTACATTAGTGTGGTCCGCGAAAATGTATCCCTTGCGAGATGTGCTAAGAAGAAACTAGAAGTTCGCGATAAGAAGCCATTTTTAACTTCATAAATTGTAACAAACTTTTGTCTAACTTTTATCAGCGTAAACATAAGAATGACGTGAAGATATTCGAATAGAATTCGAATTTGAATGTTAAAATTTTATTAGGTAATTTTTTGTCGACTTACAATTACCCAACACAAAAAAATAGTAAATCGAAATTCATAGGTTCTAGTACTCATACCGTATATGGTTTCAATGACATCTGATGCCCACGTGTCGTAGAAGCGTAGGTAAGGTTCCAAAATTTTTTCAAAATCTATGAATTCAGTTCAAAATACACAAAAAATTTTTACTAATGATGTTTTCCTGCAACTGTTATAGTTAAGTGCCTGACATTACTATACATTACACATTTATGTACCTTTCTTGTTATATTTTTTTTGTACGCAACAGTTTTTGTATTTTGGAAGCAACAATCAAACACTTTGTCAAGTCAACAATATTTTAACAAAGGTGGCGAAATATGTTTTGTCAATATAAATAAATTTTCATGTGTCTCCTTATATTTGAGAGATGACCTCAATCACTTTTACAAAAATTTTTAATAAAACTACAAAAATAAAAGATACAAAAACTATGTATAATAAAAATGTTATTTGAAAAAGTTATTTTACTTTTTAGTTGATGAACTATAGAAACTATTTCCTTTTAAAACTTACTTTTAACAGTGCAATTTTCTATTACAACTAAAACTCACATTTCGATTATTTGATAATCAATCTTTTATTGAATATTTGATAGATAATCTCGATAAATGCTCGTATTTTCTTCTCGCTATTAATTGAAAACAATTTTTTTCTCTTTCAAAATTATGTTTTTGTTAGTTTAATATCTATTAACATGTATAAAAGTTTCATAAGCTTTCTGTTTTGATTATCAAATAAACAAAACGTAAGGATATATTTCAGTCTTAAATATTGCATTTGCATAGTTAAATGCAATGCTATTGCATGTTTTATGTAGTTGCAATATTTACTACTTATTATTATATGGAAATATAGCAAACTTGACTTAACTCATGTTCTATAATAGTAATAGTATCTTCAAGGATTAACATTTGCTTTATCTCCGATTCGAAATCTCACCGTCATTAGTGCTTTATACTCATACATCTATGCAACAATCTGTTTGGCGCTTATCGCACTAAAACCGCGCTTTTAGTTAACTACTAATGTCAAAGCTTTCTCTAAATGTTGAAACTTTGTATCTTTTAAGGGGTCATAGTATGTGAAAACGGGAAAATTTGCTGTTTTCATAGTATTTTTGTTTAATAGTATAAAACAAAGTCTATATCCGCCGTCTGTTTGTCCTTCTATGCTTAGATCTTTAGAACTACGCAACGGATTTTGATGCGGTTTTTTTAATAGATAAAGTGATTCTTAAGGAAGGTGTATATATATAATACATGCATAATATAGTAGAGAAACACTGATAAATTTAGATAGATAGATAGATAGATAGATAAAACTTTATTTACACTTGACTTCATCACACACAAATACAAAGAACTTAAAATTATACAAAACTTAACAATTACACAAAACAAACTGAATTGTGTGCGCTGCAGAAGTGCAAAAGGGTCGTAGCTCAGTGACTGAAATTTACTCACATCAGGATGTGAGCAAAGCACTGGTATTCTGCTACCACCCGAGGGTTTCTTAGCAGGAAATTACAAGGTCTTATAGTGATTTAAATCATTTTGCGCGTCCATAAGCAAGCGTATTTACGTATACAAGTATAATAGCACATACACACACACACATACGTGCACGCACACAAGTAGAATATAATTATTTTAATACTATTACAACAGTAAAAGCTCGAGCGAAAAATGTGAGTCCGCCGTTCAAATGGCGAAATCCGCTACCGAATACCCCTTTGGAATACCTAATCGTTGTTTTTGTAAAAGAAATAATTTCATATGTTTTTTGAAAGAAAATTTAGATGTCAACTGTCTTAAAGGAGGAGGTATATTATTCCAACATTTGGCAGCTAGATAACGGAAACTGCCAGTGAAAGCCACAGTTTTATGAGGATGACTTTCTAAAAGATATCTACAGGTTCTGGTACCATATCTATAATGAAAAGAAGATGTTTTGATTTTCGAAAAGAGATATGCCGGCTTCCCATATTTTAAAATATCAAACATCAAGCAAGCAAGATGCAGATGTCTCCTAGAGCTCATATTTAGCATGGAAGCTTCATTTATATAAGGAGAGATGTGACTCCTAGGAGGTATCTTGAAGCAAAAGCGACAACATGCATTTTGTACTCGCTGTATAAGACGACGAGTTTTGGACTGCAACCGTGGACCATATACCAAGTCTCCATAATTAAGTTTAGATAATATTAAAGATTCACAGAGCATTATTCGTACTTTTTCATTAAGGAGGTTTCTAACAGTGTATAAAACTTTTAAGCGATAAAAGCAGGACCTAACTAAGTTAAGTATATGGGTCTCAAAACGTAAAAGACTATCAATAGATATACCCAGATTCTTCGCTTCACATACTTGTTCAATCATCTTTCCCTGAATCATAACTACAGGATTTCCCTTAATGACTTTAGTAATTTGATTTTTCGAACCAAGAATTAAATATTTAGTCTTACTAGGATTAAGAACAAGACCATTTCGTTCAGACCACGAGGCAACACTATTTAGATCTTCATTTAATTGAGAAATAAGAATGCGAGTTTCGCTTGGTTTGGCGGATAAATATAACTGAATATCATCAGCATATAGTTGATATTTACAATGTTTAATGACTCCAACAACATCAGCAGTGTATATAATAAAAAGTAAAGGGCCAAGTATAGAGCCCTGTGGAACACCACGCTGCAGGAGCCTAGGCAAGGATAATGAGAAAGATCCATGTTCTTCAGGAAGCTTAACCGACTGCCAACGGTTTTTGAGAGAGCAATTAAACCAAGATAGAGACACGTCATCGATACCGTAATAGCGGAGCTTCGCCAGGAGTAAAGGGACATTTAAGCAGTCAAATGCACAGGAAAAATCCAGAAGAACCATAAAAGTACTGTTACCGGCATCCTGCTGTGCAAGCACGTTATCGACAACATCCAGTAGAGCTGTAGTGGTTCCCATACCTCTACGAAAACCAGACTGAACAATTGGCAGAATATTATTACTCTCGACAAATCTACTGAGCTGATTATAAACTGCCTTTTCCAAGATTTTTGATAAATATGGTAAAATACTAATTGGTCGGAGTTCTTTCACTTCAGTTGGGTTATTCACTTTTGGTAGTGGTATCACAAGTGCGGACTTCCAGGCAGCAGGGACCACTCCTGTCGTGATAGATTTATTTATTATAGCAGTAATGACCGCAAGGGTCTGAGGTAGTGTCAGCAAAAGCATATCTCTACTGATACCATCTACACCCACTGCGTTACTAGTTGATGATATAATATATTTGGCCACAACATTCTCATCTATCGGCTTCAATTTTAAAAGGTCTTTCCCATGGTTGTGGGATTCAAAGTAGGTCAACTCCGACAATGGAACACTGTCACTACCAGGGACATTAAGAAAATATTCATTTATGGCGTTTGGATCATTAAAGCAATCGGGAAGATAAACATTTTTAGAAGGGTCCGTTAAAATATGTTTTTTTAAATTATTCCATAGTGTTTTTGAATCATTATGATGAGTATTGATATAAAAATTGTAATATGCTCGCTTTTCCTTAAATATGCTGTCCTTCACAATTTTTTTCATTTCATTGTAATAGTTTTTGCTTGATTCTGTTTTAGATTGTTTATACTTTTTGTATGCCTCATTACGAATATTTATCATTTTTTTAATCACATCGGTGATCCATGGCAATGACCTATTACATTTTAGTTTGCTTATCTTAATAGGTGCGTGTTTATCAAATAGTGCCAAAATGACTCTATTAAAGGAGTCAACCATACAGTTAACAGAGTTTGAATCTAATATCGATTCCCAGTTTATTTCACAAAGATCCTTATTGAACTCGTTAATATTAATATTTTTTAAAGGTCTGTACGAAATTGTTCTCGGTGGAGGGCTCGCTCGTTTAATTGATAACGTAAAATTTATCATGGCGTGGCCCAGAGATCCGGTAATATTTGTAACATAAATATTTCGAATAGGAGCGTTCGTGCACACGACATCTATAAGAGTTTCATTGTCTGCCGAGTAGTGGGTGGGTTCGGATACCACCTGCTCAAGGCTCATGCTGTGTAAAAACTGCTTAAATTTTATTGTCTTGTCATTCGAAATATCTAAAAAGTTTATGTTAAAATCACCCATTAAAACGACATAATCATTGTTTGAAAAGTGGGTAATTGAATCCGTGATAGCATCTAGAAACGTGTCTACGTTTATCCAATTCGGACGATACGCAGTACCCACAATAATCTTCAAACCATTTATTGTAATTAACATCCACATCTGTTCAATAGAAGAAACGGGATGCGAGACAAAACGCGCTCGGACGCAAGTTTTAACATAAAATGCGACACCCCCTCCACGGCCCTTCCGCATCGCTGTCGGTCTCGGAGTATTACGCAATCGGTAGCCAGGTACGACGGGCGCGCGCTGTTCCTGCCCCTCACGTAGCCATGTCTCATTAACAGCAAGTATATCTGCATTGAACCGGTTCATAGCAACTTGGAAATCCTCATGCCCAGTTCCTAGTGATCCCGCATTATACAGAGCTAATTTGAGTAATTTCATCTTAGCCAGGCCGACGATTTAAACACAAATTCCAAGCAAAACATAATACGCAACAAATAAACATTACAGTGAATAATAATAATCGTGGTCGTGTAAAACAGTGAATTACATATATATTTGAAAGTGCGCATGCAATATACAAATAAGTGTAAATATAATCGTAGTATTGACGTGAAATGTTAAAAAATGTGATGTATCTCATGAAAAAATTTAAGATAAAGAGTGAATTGCATAAAATTGCGGTCATTATATCGCAATTGATTACTTCTTTTACACCCCCGACAGCACACACAAAACTCGCACAAAATATAATACAGCAAATAAACATAGAGGTTTCTAATTTGATGTCGTAAACACAAAAAGCGTCCTTACGCTTTTTGTGTATAAGGACATTTTGTAGTAGGTATATTTACATAAGAATTGCACGCGTGCGAAGCCGGGCCGGGTTGCTAGTTAAATAATAAAAATATATTTCTTATATGTATTATGAGCGACAAAAGGCCTAAGAAGAAGGGTTAAAGTTAGTCAGAGGACAATGGAGAGGGCTGTGCGCAGAGTTTCTCTGCGTGATGAAATCCGCAGAAGAACCAGTGTCACCGACATAGCATTGTGAACCTTAAGTGGCAGTGAGCAGAACACATTGCTCTCAGGACTGCTGGCTGCTGAAGTGGAAAGGTGTTCGAGTGGCAAACATATTTCTGACATGGCAGTATTGGCAGAATTCCCACTAGAAGAGAAGACTTTCGTTAGGACCGGAGAAAGAAGCTCACCACTAGCGGCGTAGGTTTGACCAGTGTGGTGATCCTTGGGGAAGTCCAGCAGTGGGGGTCTACCGATCGAAACGATGATAATGATTATAAAGCGTATTTGTGATGAAAAGACTATTTCTAAAACACAGAAAAATTGCCTCTACAATTTCATATAAATTCATATTACGATCGTGTTTCACAATAATAATTACTATAAAATAACCAAATTTTAAATAACTAGTATAAACATAAAATAAAGATCACTGTTTAGTGTCTGTTCTGGTATATGCAAAAATGAAAAGTGGTAAATGTCTCGCTCCAGAGTAATTCTATTTATATTTTGAATAGAAAGCTGACTTCTTCCTGGGCGATGTCACAATGACATGGGAGCGTCTGCAAGCAGTGGAATTCTCCTTTATGACCCTGGCAGACTCTGGTGCATTCCTTACTCATGCACCGGCCCGATTAAGCGAGACCCTTGCCATCATCAGGCCGTTCAGATGGGAGGTAAATACTATAGGTTCTAACTTATTTCTAGTTTATTTAGTACTTCATATGGTCAGAGTTGAATTACCTATGTATTAAGAAGACTTACATCTATTTGTCATGTCCAGAATATATTGTTTCGTACTCTTCATACTATAAAACAGACAGTTTATCTATAAAATGAGTAAGCGACATCATCGACAGCTAAAGGAGTGTAGCATAGATGGCGCCACCATTCTATATAATGTTTATACCATATTCCACAGACTATACATAAGAGTTATAAAATCTATAGACTGCAAACAACATAAATATTGCTAATAATCTATTGAGAATGGCATTGACTATTTATGACGACAGAACATGCTTGCCAATGATAACGATATAATTTGCCATAGATAACCCTGGTATAAAGTTTCATTCCAATATGATAATCTGATATCTGAATATGAACGGTTGCTTTTGAAGTGGTTTTATTCGACGTGTTTGCTCTACATGATTAAATTGTATTGTATAATCGAATAATAAGCTTGACTTATCAAAAAAATAAAATACAACTTATCATGATTTATAAATAACAATGGCATGACAAAATACCACGTTTTAGGTGGAATCAATTTCAAACATCAATGTTAAAAAACTGTCATTATAAACGCGAAAGCTTGTATGGAAGGATGTTTGTTACTCTTGTATTGGATTTTAATGATGAAGAACTTTACAATAAATCTAATCAAATCATTTATTTTTTAATATAAGTGACAGTAGACAGATAGTTACTCCGTATCATATTTGCATCAAGGAATGGTGCTAAAAATTTTATAGCAACAGTACAGGAGTAATAAAAAAGGAGAGAATCAATGACGCGACAGAACATTAGCTTAACGAACGTTAGTGTGACACAATATTGAACCGACAAACGAAAGCCACGACCTAACTTTTAAAGTGTCGAAGTATATTGCGACATCGTTTGCTTTACACTGACAAGTGAAAGTTACATCATACTATAGTTTCCAGAAAAGCGTAGCTATTATAAGCTTATGTTCCTCGCTGTCGATATTGACAGCATACATTTTTGCATAGGAACTTTATACAGTATTTCTAGCGGGCACGTAGATAAATTAAATTGTACATATATTTGTTATAAGTTTGACGTAACTTCTGTGTATTTATTATATGTTAAATATCTATCGAAACCGATAGCAAACTCATGGTAGCCACAGAAGTACTGGGCGATTCTATAACAGTAACAGCGTCGAGTTCGACGTTCTGACTGCGCCATTTTTCTTCTTAACAAAAACGACCCCCTGTCGTGCAATCGCTTAATGAAATTAAATATATTATAATTATTACTTTGTCTCAAATTACTAAGCTCAACGCACAACTAATGTTTTAAGATACTTGTTCCGTTAGGTGTGGCCCTTAGTTTGCGCGACCGTGCTGGTGACAGGCCCAGCACTATGGGTGGTGATCGCCGCCCCGTCGCTATGGCAACGGCGGAAGCAGAACCAGCTGCAGCTGTTCAATAACTGCTGCTGGTTTACAACCACGCTATTTCTCAGGCAATGTGAGTTTAACTTTCCGGTAAATCTTCTCTACTTTTCTCTCTGGCATATAACTAGAATCATTGACTCTCGATATTTCAACTTGCTATTTGACGGTGGATTGAGATGTAGCCTCTTTATGTATCCTATAACATTTCGATGCAAACTTATTATTTCACTAATAAGATATACCAATAATTACCCAAATTATCGTATTGAAATATGAACTATTTCATAAAAGCATCAAGCAAAGAACCATCGAAGACACACAAAGCGCGGCTAGTCTCCGTTCTGGTGTCACTAGGTGCAACCTATGTGATCGGGGACATGTACTCAGCCAACTTAACCAGCCTGCTGGCCAGGCCGGCGAGGGAGCGGCCGATTGGTACGCTGCAGGCGCTGGAGGAAGCTATGAGGGATCAAGGCTACGAGTTAGTGGTGGAGAGGCATAGCTCATCGCTGACGATACTAGAGGTATATTAATAAAACATATTTTTTAAACTAACAATACTGTATATAAGCATCCAGTAAAGAATCATTAGAAATAGAAATTCTGTCTCCGCCTTGATATCATTAGATACCACCGACGCGAATAGCAGCATGCACTTCATACATAAGTGTAATATACTTTTATCATTTACTAAGCTATTGGCAGTTTGGTATATTCCAGAATTGACGTAAAGTCAAGTATAAAGTACAATATTAATTAATAAGTGAATGATTGCTTAATGCCACAATGTTTCATCCATGATGCAAATGGATAAGCACAGTTGGAGGCACGTCGTTGTCGCGAACAACTCTTACCCGTTCATCGTGCTTTGTAGTAAATTACAATTAATCTATCACAATTTCACTAATTATGAATCACACAAGAGCGTCTCAAGTGGTCTCTGCACTGGTTTGTGCGCCGCATAGAATCGGGAGGCCCGCGATCTTATCCCCACCGTGTACCAATGTGTTTTTCGTTCCGAATTTCATATGTACATTTATCCGATACTCCTACGGTGAAGGAAAACATCGTGAGGAAACCTGCGTACATCTGCGAAGCGATTCAAAGGTGTACGTAGTCAACCAACCCGCACTGGGCGAGCGTGGTTGACTAAGGCCTAATCGCCCTAACGTAGTTAGGGTAGGCTCGAGCCCCTCGGTGGGGACGTATATGAGCTGAGATGAATCTATCACATGGATCGTCATCCGCACTGGTAACGAATCGCATGATCCGGGAGTCCGACGATGACCCTGCCATATACTATTGTTATTCGCTTATCAAATTTCATATGTATATTTAACTGAAGCTCCTATGGTGAAAGAAAATGTCGTGAGTGTATGCAAGCATATACACTCGAGATGAAATTCAAAGATGTATGTAGTTGACCAATCGATTACAAATATTGATTTGTTTAGAACGGCACGGGAGTATACGGGCGTCTCGCTCGGCTGATGCGCCGCCAGCGAGTGCAGCGCGTGCGCAGCGTCGAGGTCGGCGTCCGACTGGTGCTGACTCAGCGACACGTTGCCATCCTTGGCGGCAGGGAGACCTTGTATTACGACACCGAGAGATTTGGTAATACCAACTAAATTATAGCATTGGTCATTGTTACTAAGTATTTTTATGGTAGGATTTAGATCTTATAACTACGCTAACAAGCTATAAGCTACTCATTCATCCTCACCTCGCTCGTTGTCGTGCAGTATTTAGTTTCAAGAACTAAATTGTATATATATATATATATATTATAGTATTAAATACAAACAAAAGGTAGATATCGCTAGCGCAGCCATATAATGCCGTTTTAATTCGGGCAGATGGTGTAATTGCCTTTAGTTGCATAATAATAGCGAGAGAATGAAGAGGTCGTTCCTCGCTCTTCTTCTCTGTCTGTAGAAATTGATTTACTCACAAATAATTTCTTGAAACATAAATGATAAGTGTATACATACAAAACGGGGTCAGTTTTAAAAACTCGCACAGTCTGGATGTGTCATCTATAGTAAATTATCATTGGTTTCAAGATCCTGAAACCACAAACTCGCCTCGTTCAAAAGGGCACGAAACACATTACTATATCTTATCTCGGCCATCAACTTTCAGGTTCGCATAACTTCCACCTCAGCGAGAAGCTCTATACGCGATATTCGGCCATCGCTCTGCAGATAGGATGCCCTTACCTCGACACTTTCAATAACGTGTAAGTGTTCGCTTCTGTGCGAAATTCTATTTATAGAAGTCGTTTGCATAATGCTTTATACTTATATATCTTTAATGTTGTGTTTAATGAGCATATCGAAGATTCCAGTACAGTTTTCTCATTAGTGAGTCTTAATTAACTTAAAGAATCCGAAAATATATCGAACTACAATGTGGATATTGGTACCTATTTAATAATAATGAATAATTATATTACTATATACATTTAACTAGCAGCCAATTTTAGTGTGATGACATTATTCGAAGCCGGTATCCTGGGTAAGATGACGACAGACGAATACAAGAACCTTCCAGAACAATCGAGGAGGTCTGATCCAGTGACAGAAACCGACAAACACAGTGGTGACACCACTGGAGATTCACCCGCAGCGTCTCAGGTAAACCTGACTAAAAGAAAAATCCAGAAGGTCTAATCCAGTAGGTATCGAAGTATAACTGATAAACTAGCAAAGTCCCTGCTGCTGCAATGATTATCGAATGATAATCATTGGATATTGGTATTTGGATTCCTCAGTAATTACCAAAATACAGGCTTACTTGCATATTGCTCTAGCAAGATTTGACAACAAACTATCTATGCTAACGCTACACCTCAACACAAGCCATTTTATCATAACTCCCTTATTCTTAAATATATTTTGATAGACTGAACTTTGAACGGACATATTTTGACCATCATGGAAAACGATGAGTGTGATCAACTTAAAATAAACTTGAATCCTAATCAAAACTATCCTTATTCAACATAGCCTTTTAAAAGCATTTATTGACATCAAACAAAAATATAATTGAAATATAAAAAAGATATATAAAAAGCTACATAGCCTTATACGCGGAAACGTACAAGGAAAAAAAGTAATTGTTGTTACTTGTTGTAAAACTGTTCCAGAATTGGCTGAACCTACCAAAGAAGAGCAGGCAAGAGACACTTCTCTTTTCAAACTCATAACATAATACAATGACATCTATTCTCATATCAACACAATAAACATATCAGATATACATACATATATAGGTAAAAAACAATAATTTATTTAATCTAGAATCATTAAATTATACTCGTAAATATCGAAACATTAAATCAAAAGCCTGTATGGATCGGAATAATATGCATCCTTAAATGAGAATATGCATAAATTACAGATTTTTATTTCATTGGTAATGCGTCATACGTCAATAAAAAACTAAACAAAACCGCCAAGGAATGATCTTATTACAATTACAAAAACCAATGTTATCTTCTTATATATAAAAATGAATCGCAAAATGTGGTGGTAAGCTCATAACTCAACAACGTCTGGACCAATATGGCCAATTCTTTTTTGTTAATGTTCGTTGAAGTTCAAGGAGGGTTTTTACAATGAGGAAAATTCGAATAATTATCGGAAATACCCTAAAAACAGCCCTTTTATTTTACCATGCAAACGTTTTCTAATTAAAACGTACAGTCGAATTGAGCTTTATTGTTATTGTATAAAGTTCATATTGCAAGCACTCACTGTTGTCTAAGCAATGAAGGTGTGTTCCTAACATCAAAGAGTCAATTTGCGCTTTATTAACGCTACATATAGTTGAAATTCAATCATATCTATCAAAACAGTGTGCGTGCGTGCGTTGGAGCACAGAATACATCGTTGGAGGATTTAATGTCACGTTCCAAAATTGAATAGCCACAAAATGTAATAGGTCATTTAGACTTTTTTTGCGATTTGGTTGGCTATGCGACATTATCTATAAAATAATTAGGAACAAAAAACTGCCACTGTATAAATCTTTTTGACAGGACGAAGTCTGTCGGGTCCGCTAGTTATATATAAAAATGCCACTCTTTCTTGCAAAACACGTTTTTATATGCGTGCTGTATACCGGGCGCGTAAAGTAACGTAACGTGACATATTTATTGGAGCTCTTTTCTAACAGACCTCTTATAATCTGTCTTTATAGATGTTTATCTTTATTTTCTGTGTATTGTTTGTCTAATAAAAAGGCATATTATAAAAAAAAAATTATGTGTGCATGTTCTCTAATATTTTGAACCATGTCAAAGACAAAATGTAGGCATCGATATTTTGTCTTTTTTTTTCAGCGGCAGCTCGCACTGACACTTGCAATAGGCTTGTATCCACTATGAACAAATCTGATGCATTAGGTTATATAACTATTAAGATGATCATTTAATTATGAAAAAACAAAGTTTTATAAAATAATAACTTTTGATTATTTATATTTTTATGAAATAAAATTGCACAAAATAAGCCATAAGTCACGTGACAGCAAACACCAATTAAAAAGTGTTACGTCACGCCGTGCGAAACGTCAAAGTCAAAATGTCATTCCCAAGTGTCTTGTGGAAGTGCGAAAAAGAATGGGCATCATTCCTTATCGCGAGTGTCAGCCACTTTTTACGTATCTGCTGATTGTTTGGCACGTATATAAATATTTTTTTTTGTGTTTTTATACTTGTGCTTGTACACTGGGGCACTATGCAGTACTTGTAATACGATGAATCCATTTTTTATTAAAATAACTTCACAATACCGAATATTCCGATACTAAAACAGCTGTGTTTTGCACGGCGTGACGTCATTCAAGACGCCATGACAGTCATGAGCGTTTTTGATGACTAATGTCAAATATTTAATTAAATGCAAAATTATTCTTATAAATAAGCATTTTTTTTCAAAAATAATAATTATTTTGTATAGAATAGGCATCAAGGTATATTAGTATCTAACTACTGAAATTTAGGCAACAAGCCTATTACGTATAAACATTAAATAACAAATACGGTCAAACTAGAACAAATTACTAACAAAATATTTGTAGAACCCACGATATGTTGAGCCAAACGTGTAAAACCAACAATTCGCGCTTTCTTCCTAATTTAAGAGGTTTTTCCTAGAGAGTATAACTGTCAGTTTTTAAGATGACAATAAATAGGGTTTTAAAGGGTAAATACTGCGCTTGCAATACCCCTGGTTTTACAGGTATCCAAAGGCTACGGTGACTGCTGACCATCAGGCATAATAGACCATAAGTCTGTTTGTCACATTCGTGGTTTTAAAAATTTTGACCAATTTTTTTATGCATTTTATTTTTTATTCCCTGAGATTCGCAGCAACTCTACACTCCACAAACACCACAGAGACAAAAGATGTAAGCTCACAGTAGTTTTTATGGATGAATGTTTGTTGTTGTTTAACGTAAAATCTACTAAATGGATTTTAATGAGATTTTGCAATAATATAGCTTTTACGTATTAATTTTTACATCAGAATAACACAAAAGCTACAATTTATAAAGATATACTCCACGCTAATATAAGCTTCTCAAAATATTTGCCCTGCGCTGACGAATTCGCAGGCACAGCTGTTTTTACATAATTATACAGAGGGAAATAGCTTTAGTTTAGAACAAGCAAACTTTAGTAATCATGTAATTAAATAATAATTCGAAAGCATTTAATGAAATATCATATGCGTAGTAGTTTTAAGCTGACAACTAATGCTCCTCGCGCAGGGGTATAAGATTAACAAAAGCTCAGAGATACAAACAGCTGTTTGACGTTCAAAGAGTAAGCTCGGCTTTGTGCTCGTAAATTTAAACTAGTTGGCGGCAATACGCGATATGAAAAATTAATTTTACAAAACACCCGTTAGTACCTGTTTGTGATCAAAAGAGTAATATACTGGTACATAATCTTCTTAGTATGCTATAGACGTTCGGGATCGGTGTGGGATTCCTTCTGCCAAGCGTGAGTCGCTCCTTGCTTGTAAGTCTGACAGTTTTATGTCTTTTCAACTTGATTTCCTAAAAAAATACTTTCTACAATTCATCCTAATATTTTACAAACAAAATAATGAATTTGATGAAATAAAAGGAAGTACACAAGACATATGCGGCGCATGAGTGTTGCTAGCTGCTCAAAAATTGTGTATATTTGTGAGCCATTTAGAAAATAAACATTAATCAGAAACGTTGTTATATGTATAATAACGTTAAAAACCTTAAATTGCAAAACCGAAATTTTCATATTTATTTAATGTATAAAAATTATGTATAAAATCGAGATAAATCACTTTTTATCTTTGGCTTTGCATTATTGAAATACGATGTTTAGGCGACATTTACCTACATTTAATATTAAGACTACAAGAAAGATTCCGAAAATCAATATTTAATGAAATAGAATCGAAGAAATCATCAAACAATTATTGCCATTATACTGTACTATAAATATCCAATGGTATTAACAAATAATTTCACAGGCTTTCAATTACAAGAAGTAACAAATAAATTTTTAGCGAAACTATCTCGTAATTCATTAAGTCTTTACACCGAAATCAATTTTATTTATAGCGAACTAGAGCGTCGGTCTATAGAAACCAATTTTCGAGCTACACCTCACTTCACCCAGTGCTATTCTAATTACAGCCACAAGGAGAATCAAGCAAAGGATTGGAGCCAGTCTCATTAAGGATGTTGAGGGGAGCTTTTTGTTTGCTCGGCATAGGACATCTCCTGGCTGGTAAGGCAAAGCTTTAATAAAATGCCCGTGTATACGAAAACATTCTTTCATCAATCCCTTTCTGAAGTCTGCTTTAATTATGTTTTTAATTATCATTAAAATATCAATTAACTTTAGTATCTTCCTCGAAAGTTAAAAGTATTTTAAAATATTATAAGACGTAGTCGTTTATATTTCATAGATAAATTTTGTATATTTTCCAATATATCGGCTTGGCTCGTACACATTCAGCAGAATGTGTTATATATATATATATATATACATATGATAATTTTCTATTTTAGGATTTGTGATTAACATAATTCATGTGAAATTATAATTCCAAAAACCCTTGTGTTTATATTTACTGGTATACTGTATTTTACTTACGGTATCATTAATTAGAAATACCATGTTATTAATACAACATTTCTTTTTATCGCCAAGGCAAGATATGTGTTCTATACAATTATCATATGTATCTGCGAAATCTACTGAGGAATATAGCTCCATATTGGATGAGCCGTTTTTAATCTGAATAATTTACATTTCATCATTTATTCAATTCAATTCATTGTCTTCCTATCCTTTCCTTTTAAGTGAAATAAAAGAGTCGAGAGACTAAATTAATTTAAATTTACTGACAGCGCAATTGGAGCCAGAGTGCTTTTCTTTACATTGAAAATGTCGGAGCAAATAAAATTTGGATAGTTGAACGGCGCTCAGCACCAGATCTTGTATAATTGCTGCAGACTGGCGCAACAATGTTGCTGCAACGTGACCGGAGTTCTCATTGGTTTAGTTTACACTTCCTGAGATTGACTTACTCGGTAATTTATAACTAAAAGTTTCTCGGTTTGTTGACTGCAGAGAGTTTACTATGTTTCATTATTTCCTACCAGGCAACAGGCTCAAAATTTTATATTTCTCTTTAATTACTATCTACGGCAGTAGTTCAGATTTATTTGCTCATAATTGAAAAAAAAGGAGGTGTGGCTGTGTTATGGACACGGCCGTTTGTTGTACGTGAATACGTCTCGTAACGGGTAATAGTACGCAGCAAAATGGCCTTCAAATTGGCGGGGCTCCCCCTCCACCGCGCGCGATGTGTTACAGTCTTTACTGGGCGTAATAAATTCTTTGATCCTTTAGCTATCCAGTGGTGTAATTGGAATTTGGATGGGGATGATAGATATGTAGCTACAACACTAAACTGTATCCCCCGATTTTATTATCATTCAATTTTTTGATTTGCGTCCCTATGGAAGCAATTTTAAAGACGTATTCACGTCAAAAATATGGTGAATATTTTCGAGGTTTTCCTGGAAGGCTACAGTATGGGACTCTTCAAAAGGGAAGTTAATAGCTTTTTAAATAGTCGGCAACACGCGACACCTCTGGTAGTGTAAGTGTCCATAGGCCACGGTAACAGCTTACCATCAGGCGGGCTGTAGGCCTGTTTGCCACCATTGTCGTATAAAAATAATTGCCTGAACTTATTTGACTATTTTGACATAACTGAAATATTGGAAGGCTCACATTTGGAACTTGTTTATTACGATTAATGTTTTGCTTTCAGCTATTACTTTGGGAATAGAGATTCAGGTGTTTCGCAGAAAACGGAAGCTAACAAAAGTTGAAGTTCCCATGTTGGGCGCCAAACGAGATGTGCGGAAAGACGCTCTCCGTAAAGCTAAGAAAGCTGTATCGCTGTACTTCAGAAAAATTACAATTATGATATATATGTTGATTGATAGAGCTTTGGGACCAGGGCGCAACTAATAACATTAAAAATGATACAATTTAGTTTTTATAAATAAGTTCAGCTATGTATACGCACTTGATGGTTAGTAATTACAATGATTCCAGTAAGATACACAGTAAATCTGCAACTCAAACAAAAACCACCCTTTACCTTGGCAATATGTGACATAAGACACATGTACAATAATAGCACCTAGTAATTTTACTGCCAATGTTACTGAAATTCAGCATTGCGAACACTAACTTTTCTGTCACTCTATTATCTACGGATATTAAATCATTTTCTATTTTCGAGTAACTTGTTTACGAAGTACAACAGCAATTGAAACAGTGGCGAGTACTTCATTCTCTATAGATGTAGTTGTTTACGCAGCAACGTTCGTTCAAGACATTTGAATCTTTTTTGTTATGATGTTATACATGGTACACCAAATCACCCATAAAATAATAATCAGAGACATCAATTAAAGAAATTATTTGTTTGAAACACCGATGACTTGCAATAAATATAACAGATACCATTAGCAATGAATCTAAGCGTAACTGTGTTTCAATTTGTTTGTGATAATAAAAACGTATGAATATTTGTCTTTTTTTTTCATATACACTTACTTTTTTTTATATATAATTACTAGTAACATTCCTGCCTATCTTATTTTTCACACGGAACTACAGCAATGCGAACATTGCTTTGGTTCGATGCAAGTTATAGACTCTATTTCTGAGGGCATAGAGAACTTGTACTTTTAACCGCACATATGAAAGGACTACCTGAGGACTGAATAATCTTCATTGAATGAGCTTGTTTAACTTTCGGCTTGTACACTACTTGCGAGGGAGATTTTATAATATGAACTGATTTGATAAAATTCGAACAAATATGAATCCTTATTAGGTTTCCGTAGCCAAATGGCAAAAAACGGAACCCTTAAAGATTCGTCATGTCTGTCTGTCCGCCCGTATGTCACAGCCATTTTTTTCCGAAACTATAAGAGCGGTACTGTTGAAACTTGGTAGATAGACGTATTCTGTGAACCACATTAAGATTTTGAGCAAAAAAAAAAAATTATAATAAATATTGGGGGCTCCCCATACTTAGAACTGAAACTCAATTTTTTTTGCTTCAAACGCATACGTTTGTGGTATCTATGAATAGATCTTCAAAAATGATATCGAGGTTTATGAAATATTTTTTTTCTAAACCGAATAGTTTGCGTGACAGACGCTTCCAAAGTGGAAAAAAGTTACCCCCCCCCCCCCCTCTAAGTTCTTAAATAAGAAAATGAGAAATCTAAAAAAAAACATATGATGTACATTACTATAAAAACTACCAACGAAAATTGTTTTGAACGAGATCTAGTAAGTTTTTTAATACCTCCGTAAACCGTAAATCAAAGGTACCGGAACTCTTTGTGCGTGAGTGCGACACACACTTGGCCGGTTTTTTAACTATAAAATATTTTTAACATCACTCTCCGAGAAATCTCAACATAATTTTACTTGAATCCAAAAATAGTCATCCATTACAATTACGATCGCGAAACAATCGACGCCTTATAAAACTCTGTTGGTATTCTCCAAGAATTTTGAATTTCAGATCATCAGACTGTTCAAATTTCTCAAATTAGTCAGTTAACTATACAATAATGTATAAATATGACACTAAAAAATTGTCCATTATGACAATATTCAGTCGTGAATGTCTTCGTCTGTTTTCTGTTTCAGAATCTGCTGTTTGAGCATAGTAGCTTTTTTATGATAAACTTTCATTGAGTATTTAAGAATTTTTTTCGCCGATGAATATTTTCTCACCTCTTACGACATCTTTATTATTTTCAGCATAATAAGCACCCGTAGCATAAAATTATCCAATTTATTGCGATAAACACAACAGACTTTGTCTAAATATATAATTCGAACACTTTTTTAGATTGTCGCCTACAGTATTGTGAATTGTATAGATACTTATAATCTACATAAACATAAAATTAATACACCTCTATCATTGAAATCATCTTTGAAAAATCGATATGTTGATCAGATAAATTTGTAACGCCTCATGTAATACCTAATTTAACTTTATGTCTTATTAAATCCTCGTTTTGAGGTTACTCGTACAAACAGAAAACCGTAATTTGTCTCTCCATTCAGCAAGACCCCAATAAAATAAATGCTCTATTAGAATAGAGCGTTGTGTGTTGTACCGAGGTCGGGACACACGGATACGCAGAAAGGCAAAGAGCATTCGCATCTGAAATGTACGTACGAATACTTAAAAATAAAAATAATAATTAACTTAATTTACTTTTGGACTTCAAAGAGGCTACGCCATTGGTGCGCCAGCGAATACTTTCTACTATACAAAACCAGCAAATATTTTTATTTACCGTGATTTAAAGTCATCAATTGAATTAAAATTTTATTAAGAGTTAATTAGAAAAGAGGCTTTTCTGGTATTAAGAAGAGAGAATGATCATTTTAATAGGAAAGTTATGGACATCAAAGTGGACGGGCGTGTAAAGAGAGGAAGTTCGAAAAAAAGATGAATAGGGGAGAGTGGAAGAGGAAAAATAAAATTTGATAGAGGGCAGGAGACAGAAGGTATCCGACTAAGCTGGTTTGTTATAGTACGATATTTTGTGATCAGTAATTCTGCAAATACGAGCTACTATAAGCAGTTTAAATTGTCTTAGTAGCGAAGCTAAATTGGCGCCCAACATGGGACAAATAATCCGGCGGTGGGCGCCAACATACCTATAGCACATATTCTGTCCTCAAATATGGCAGGATCATGGATATACAAAACGTGCTGAATTTTATTTCGACAGTCCAAACAAAACAATACCTGATTTAGAGATGAGTCATCGTGGCTAAACTGTTTGTTGGGCGTCGGATATGGAAACCTATCTTTAATTACACGAAATTTATATATGCAATTTTACAGTACTAGTTAGCACGTAGAATCCTTGTGACATAACAAAATAGCCTCCTATTATACTTACTTAAGGGAGCTCTGCTTCAACTCTAGAAGCAGATAATACAATTTTATAATTATATCTCTAAAACTAAAAACCAACCCAATTGACACAAAGATATAACCTATATTGGCGAAACAAATAATTAATGCTATCGAATCCATAATTATGATATCGTAATGGTTTCATATAAACAATATAACTAATTTCCTTTTTGGGATGATAACTGAGAACTCTACTACGACTATACCATTTAAGAAAAATCATTCACAGTCCCATTTCACTGCTAAGCTGTTTTCGCGTAATAAATACAATATTCAGAATAATTAAATCTAAAACGTATAATGGTGACACGACCATTAAGCAGCATATTTCATACAAAGCACTCGCTGTTATGTTAAGTTCATGATTTGAGTTTGTATGTAATTTTTATCGCGCGAATACGCTAATGTTGGCGCATAATGGGCTGTTGTTTAATCGCGACAGCGGTGAGTTAATACAAAGGGGTCTCATTGAATTAAAGCGAGGAGATCTCTCTAATGAAGTTAATCCGGACTGACAACGAAACAAACGTCGACCCCAGAGGCTCTGATGTCGAGTCAGTGGAGCTATTTCGAGTGGTTTTTATAGGTATTAATTATAATTAGACTTTAGATTAAGCCTGAAATTTTGTGTCGCGATATAAGATGATACAATATTATAGATGAATTTTGAATATAAATTTTATTCAAATAATAAACAACAAAAAATACAACTAATTATATTACTACTATGTTGTTAAATAACTACTAGTGGTTATGTTAGCCCCGTGCTAAACTACACTATTTGTTTAAATGTTTAAAATATATTAGTTTTATCATATTTGTCATTACATTTTAGTCAATATACTACGAACATATTCCAAACATGGAGCAAAAGATTCTTAATACTCGTCGCAACCAAAGCTATACCAGATCAACGGCCTTGTGCCTGTTCCGTCACTCGTTAAGAGCAAAAATATAACTTTTATTGTTATATATATTAGAAATAGAATAGTATTATCAACGTATTTTAAATTTCTCTCGCTTCCAGCATAAACCGACTCACCTGTAATAATGACTGTAAATACTTGAACAAAGACATTAGAAGCCTCTGAAATAAACATTTCGGTTGAGCCACAAATGCCGCGGTCGCGCCCAACGGCCCACGAAGGGGTCGAATACGATATATTGTAGAACTGTTTGACTGTCACAATGTCGTACATGGCATTGTTGGATACAGAAACTCGTATCGGAAACTAATTGTATTAATAAACATCATAGTTTATTTTAAATTATTATGTCTCATATAATAGACGAATGTAAAACTGGGCATAAATAAAAATACTGTACCTGTACCTTTTATTTAAATAGAGCAATCGGTGATGTTGGATTGCACTTGTTTGAGCGTGATGAGGAGACTCAAATCAAAATTGGACAGGTCTACTGCCAGCACGGCTACTCCAGCATCAAGCTACTTAGGCTTTCTTTAGTAGATGTCAGTAGTGGCTCCTGTGGGGAGTGCGAGAATAAGTATGTATACCACTCGGGGGGAGTGCAATTAGAGGAGGTAAAAAGGGAGATTCCGGATATTATAAGAACGTAGGACCATTTTAAGTCTTAAAGACTTCGCGCGTTAATGGCATAGGATTAAGAAATGAACATTTATTTTACAACATATATATAATATAAATAACAAGCACAACAATATTACATAAAGAAGTAAAAAAAAAGAAAAAAAAAACAACATTACTGAAAAGAGCCCATGACGATCTTGCACGAAACATCAAATACATACTTATCATTGTCTACTTCATAATACGAGCAGAACTATAGGAACCATAGCTCTATAAAGCTATGATAGAAAGTGGAGTTGCAGTTGCCCCTGTTTGAGAAAAAAGATGTTTTAAGACTAGTTGGATTAAAAAATAGCATACATGAAATATTCAGAGAAGGCTGGCAACCTACATCGTAAGGGTACATTTACACAAGGCACTAGCTTAAATCGGTCTTAGTATGAATTGGAATGCATGATTCATGATTGTCTGTGACGTTGTCCTTAGTACTTCATACACATATATTATGTAGAGTCAAGTCTTACGACAAACTTAGTGCTGCTTTAACCCGTGGGTCAACGTACTCGTCCATATCTACGCTAGCTAGAGTCAGCCTTCTGTAACTTTTTATTTTGTGCATGAACTGCACAAGATATATTACAGTGGCAGGTTCCAATTACATCATGGCAAGTTAATTTTGGTGACGAAGGGATGGTTTAAATTTAAATAAATAATCAATCTATCTACTATAATAAGTCTTTGATCACATTCTACTCTCCGTTTCAAAAAGACATAACAAGGAGCTGACGTCGTCATTTTGGTGAGATTGACTAACTCTCGCGACTTCAAAATATCTAGTTTTAATCTCCCAAGGGAAGAAATTGGCAGTTTGTTCCAACGGCCAATGTCTCCAATGATCGTAAGTGCACGTACAGTTTGTGCGCATTCACTGTGCTTATTTGTAATGAAAGAAAGACATTCACGGTCATGTACTTATATAAGTACATCCTCTAATATATATCGACTTATTAATTTAACTATATATTGAGAATAGCATTCCTTTGACAGTAAGAAACTTTCGACAAACGTACGAACCTTGATATTCAATTACGCTGTGAATATTTTCGATGCCTTGAAAATAAAATAATAGAATTTTATCTTAATTATTTCGGAATATTTTCGTCCTTGCATCATCACACAAACATCTGTTCCCCACCGGGATTCGAACCCGGGACCTCAGATATGGCGATACCTTGAAACGAAATGAATGACTGAAATGGTGTACCATCCACTCGACTATGGAGGTCGACATAACATTTATAATATGTGATGGTCAATGCACATGATTACTGAACAGTGACCGAGTTGGGTAGCCCGATTACAGATAATTGATGAAGAATAATTAAACAAGCAAATTGTGCCTTGCAGTAAATTTAGTATGTTCCTAACAAGGAATTTTAACACTTAGCTCAAGACTTTATTACGCAAACTAGAGCCTTATTTAAATCTGCATGTACTAACTATATATATCCCCGATATACCTTAAAGGGTTTACTAATTAAATGTATCAACAGAACTACTATTGTTGGGGCCAAACGGAATCCGAAATATATTCGCGATAGTGCAGCTGCCAACCCATAGTTTGCAACTTCCTTCGCTCCCAGGTGTTTAATTCATAAGCTGAACATATCTAGAGACAAACTAAAATCGTAGGTGTCTGAACCGGGAGGAGATCGGGGGACGTGGTGTAGCCTCCCCCGAGGAAAGCTCCCCTGTAGGCAGGGGAGCGGAGGCTGGGGGTTCCCGGAAGTCGCTTCGCGTTCCCGGGGGCTCCCTACATGTCTGAGGAAGGCCATTCCTGAGGTTTTTATTGGGTAGGCCTCCCCCTTCTGGGGAGGAGAGCCCCACATAACCACCGGCTCGCCACAGCCGGGGTATGCAATTTAATGCATTTTCCTCAGGGGAACAAAAAAAAGGTGTCTGATCCGGTTTTCATTTTTATTTTTTTTATAGGATAGGGCAGCGAACGAGCAAATGGATCACCTGATGGAATATGCTCTTTTTTTTTAAAGGTTTCGATATCGCATCGGATCGGAAATACTGCAGGCGACAATTTATTCCACAGTGGGTGGCAGAAAATTCCTAGAAATTTTATATTTTTATATGTCCAGAAATTATCCATACTACTTATACTACATATATACATATAGAAATTATAAAGTGAAAATGTTGTGTACATGTAACGAATAAAGTCATAAAACTACTTAACCGATTTCAAAAATTATTGTGCCATTAGAATGCCACATTATCCCTTATTGTAATTTTTACCACAAGAATTTTTTTTTTTCCTAGGGGATTATTCAATAACTCCTGGATCGTTTTCAAAAATATTTTCACCATCAGAAAACTTATCCCTAACTAACATACGATAGAACATAATATTTTCGCACCGGAAAATATCTCTTTACTAGTTATTTGAAGCCGGGGCCCGCTACTAGAATTCAAATAAAATTAGTAAATTCAAAAACCTAAACAAAATGTATACGAAATAAAGTTGAGATTTATTTATTTATGTTTTATATTTAAATATTGCTCAGATGTGATTTATTTTGCTCAGAATCTAATGTAACTTTCTGTAGACACTATTGGTTTATGTTTTTTTATATGTTTGTTTATTGCTTATATATTATTGTAACTAATTGTGTGTCAAATGAGAACACAAAAAAACAGAAATGTTGCATTATCCTCTCATCATCATCATCATCATTGAAACCAATACCCTCGCTAATGGTCCCCTCCCCTAAGCATCATAATACATAGGTTTAAGACCGTCTCGGACCATGCTGGCCCAATGTGCGGAGCATCTGTTGACAGGATGCATGGTCATAAGTGAGATTGACTTAGATTTCGTATTGTCGCGCCCCGATATGGGCTTAGAGGACACCGAGGGGTTTTAGTGGGTAGGCCGGTCCTCTTAGATCGGAGAGCCCCACACACGGCCGCGCCTAGCCAGCACGGTGTCACGGTGCATAAGGAGCATTTCCCCTCGAAACCCTTATTACCCCTTAGCGTCAGATAAATGTACCTCAGATAAGTGATATACATTACAGGATCGACCCTGGTCTACCAAAATTGCGATTCCGTTGTCATCTCATGACTTACACGGAACGCAACATCTGGACTTTACGCAGGGCCGAATGTTTCAAAATTTAAAGTTTATTAGGGGCCCAAACGGCGGAGCGGTCGTATATTGTCGTATTGGCGATCGTTCTGTTTTATTGCACTACACTAACAAGGTAAATTTGGATTACAAGGCTGTCCGTATTTGGTGTTTGCTATTAAACTTACCCTAAGCAATAAAGACAGACATTACATAAAGTCAAGATTCTGTTGTTTACGAACGACCTTGTGAGTAAATTACCAATTCCAACTTAATTAACAGATATGTGTGCTCTAAGCGTTATAAATAAATATTAAAAGCTGCCCGCTTTTTTCGGTACATGTTTAGGAATTTAATCGCACATATGATACTTTTTAACAGATAAGTAATACAAGCTAAGGATGTATGGGTTAATGTTCTTTTGCTTTTACGTAAATTGTAAAATTGACTTCTATATCAATACGAATATTATAGATATAAGATTTGGCAGTATGGCTTAGTACTTTCGCCTGTCCCTATGGACGAAAATTGACAACAATCAATACGAGTATTTTATCCTTTACTAGCGACCCGCCCCGGCTTCGCACGGGTGCAGTGAAAAAATGGTTATGGTGGGTTATCCCTAAGAGATAGACATATACCATCGCGGACTTTTTGTGGATTTTTGTAAGTTGTACAATACTGTAGTACATTATTTTGGTCTATCTCGTAGGGTTCAGCCAGCGTTTGCAATATAAGCGCAAAAAAACGTGCTTATTTACGACATCACATTAGAAACCTTTAAATTTATCAGTGTTTCTCTACTATATTATGCATTTATTATACATACAAACCTTCCTTAAGAATCACTCTATCTATTAAAAAAAACCGCGTCAAAATCCGTTGCGTAGTTTTAAAGATCTAAGCATACATACGGACATACAGCGAAAGCGACTTTGTTTTATACTATGTATTGATAGTTAACATAATAAAATGGGTGTGTATATGTATATTGACTTTAACGCTTTATTTTTATTAATAATAAAAATACGGTAAGTTATTTATTTATTATTTGTTTATTTATGTACACAAAAATCCGACATACAGAATAATAATATTGATAAAGAGGTACATTGGTAAAAAAAAAATCTATCAATTATGTTAATTACTGTTATGTTAATTACAGAGGAAGGAATAAAAACAGTTAAAAGTACAATTAAAACAAACGGATTCTGTGTGGTAGAATACTCGTACCATAACCTTGCAATGTGAACGGTAAAGCAATTGGAATAGAATTGAATAGAATGGGATGGGATGTCAAGTTAGAGACACCTCATCACTGAAATGTGTGGGTTTATCAGATTCCATTGACGTTCGTAGAAAGGCAACTATCCTTCAGATTACCTATCTATATCCAACCTCAATTGGAACTCAAAATTAACAGGCGGTCGGCCATTGTCGATACGTTAATTAAACATGTCCGAAGTAATCATAGTCTCACAGCTTTGTCCCTCTATTACCAGTTTTTGTTTTAACACGACACTATTTAAGTATCTAGATGAAATTATTATACGGTTTGATTATTATTTGTACATGTAAATATTATTATAAGCCTAATCTTTTGTAATTTTTATAATATTATACTTACCTATCTTGTTATTTTGTGTAAAACTTATTGAAATCCTGTTTTTATAAAACTAAATATTGTGTTATGGTACTATTTAAGGTAAGGTACTATATCTGTGGAAACCTTCAAAGTTAGACTGAAAGAGCATTTTTTATCGCAACTTGAATCGAACAATTAATTAGTCATGTTTTTATTGTAGGTATGTTAATATGTATATATATTTATGGATATATGTATGTGTGTATGTATATATATATTATTTGATTATTAATATATATTATTGTTATTTATGTATTTATAGTAATAGATGTAGTTAGTATTTTTTTAAGGATAGTAATTAGTTTTGCTTTGTTTTGTGTAGTGTAAATTTTCTATACTTTGTTGATTGCATTTTAAGTAGTATCCGCAATTTTATGACTAAATCGCCAGTTAGGTTGGCTGGGGATAAGCCCACCTATGTACATATTTTATATTTAATGTTATTTCCTGTGAAATTTTTATGTGCAATAAAGAGTTTAATATTTATTAAATAAATAAAAATCTGTGACGTTTATGGACTAAATGCAACTTCAATCTAGGAATTGTTAAATATCCACCCAAGCATTTTTGCATAATGGTGCTGGATCGGATATATCAATAATGACAAAGTAACTATCAATTCCAATACAAACAAAAGTACCTTAAATACTCATAAGTGGTTATATTCTAGCACTAAAAGAATCGTATATTGAGTTCTATTCATTAAAGGCGAATAGGAGAATGCCAGGATTCCCTACAAGACTCGGCCTGAACCAACAAAGTTGAACTATATGTCATTAAAAAGGAAAACAATTATAGAATTTAATAGTGTAATGTTAAGATTTTTATTAGAAGTACACCAAAAAAGCACCAAAAAAGTTATAGCTCTTTAAATTTCACCATTTACTCACTTAATACTTCTTATTTTAAATAGTAAATGATTCATTAAATTAATGACTTGTTAAATCATCCTTGCATACATGTTTTTATAGTAAAAATATACACAAAACACAACAATACCTACCTACATTATTTTAAAATGTATGAAAAATAACCACATGTCATACTTTTTAACAATTTATTATTCATCAAATAGGAAAACGGAATTACTTCGCGGGAGAAGTGATAAAATTTTTCGACATTGACGTGACAGTCAAAGTTTTATTTAGTGTTACCAGCACTATGATAACATTATTCGATAAATGGTACCTATATAATATATGTATATACCGTGTATGTATATACCGTTATGACGGTATATAACGGTATGTAATAAATAAAATAATCGAATGTTATATAATTTTATCAATAAAAAATATGATCATATTCAGAAATATAACTTATCACAATTTATTATAATAGGGATTACTACTTGCGTCCCTTCGTAATGATATTATTGCAATCGATTAGCAAGTACAATTATTATCGATGTTGTTATTTTGGTGTTGGTAACATTTCCAAAAGTAATTTTCAACGGTGTACTTCACACCATTTACAGATTTTAATTATATTGTATAATTCTTAATGTTTTTTAATACGAATTATAGAAAATATGTCGGTGATCAGGCCTATTCTTGTTATTGTCATTTCATAATTTAATATTAATTTACTACTCAGATATATTCAATCGATTTTTATGTTACATCAAAAATTATTCGTTGCTTTCACACACGCGTGAAAACACACTTCCATTTGTAAATAAATGAAATATAAGTGGCCAATTCTGTAACTCCACGAATCTAGTTTAAATTATTTATATTAAAATAAAAAAAAATTCTACGTCGTTACTAATCTCGTTAACACTTCAGCGACTTTTTACTTCAACACAACTCGCGTACTCGCATGAAACAGAATCCGTTAGCGTGTACACACACAAACAAATTAATCATACCCAAGAATGACGTCACAGGTACACTGCGAATTAATTACACCGGAGACTTTGTAGTCTGTATTTACGGCCCATTAATTCAAGATTGTGACATTTATATCGCAGAAACTGCACGGGAGAAAGTGATGTATCGAACAATTTATGACAATAGTTATTTGATCATAATATTCTTATAAATAACAATGTAGAGGAACTTTGGAAGCAATCTTAAAAGTTTTGAATGATATCGGGGGATGGGTAATTTTTCACTCATAAATAATAAGCTAAAAAAATATCTAAAATCTCATCAAAATCTCTACAAGACCTTAATATAGACATAATTATGATCTGTTTTAAGGTCTTATAGAGATTTTAATAAATTTCATACATACAACTACGCCTGGTCTCCCAGTTAGACCCATTAGGTCTAATCCCACATCACAGCTACAAAATTCAAGAAAGTTTTCTTAATGGAAACTTATATCGTCGATAAAAGAAAAGGGAGCAGTACCACATGTATTCTTAATTCTCCTTACTTAATTCTATTTTACATAAAAAATAAATAAGATGGAGGTACCCAAACAGACAACCTTGTTGTCCTGTAAAGTATAGTTTTATGTATACGCAAACATTGCCTATATCAGGATGATACAAGGAACTGTCTATACCCTCCTCATAAACTTCTGCCGCCTGACTCGCTGGACGCCAGATCAGGGCTACAGGTTATTACATTACTATTACATTATTATTATTATCATTCATATATTTAATTAGTAATCTTAAATTTAAGTTTTTTTACAATATAGATATATATAACAAAACATAAATACTATAAAAAACTTAAACCTATTGTTACGCCGGTGGCTTAGTAAAACTTCAAAAGTGATTTTCTGTGACTTAGAAACGTTTTCAGCAGGCTGAAACGTCGTTTTAGGCCGTTTCAGAAGTAGCTCTTTCACATACTAAAATCTAAATTACACCCAAGTTACAGTAGTTTTCAGGCGCCTGAAACATGTTTTCAGTACGTTTCAGGCTGCCCTCTATCCAACGCCGCAATAACCGAAAACCCGTTTTCAGGCGTTTTCAGGACCCCTTATGAGCCATTAAGCCTACTTCAGTAAAATTACATAAATTTCAATTGGAGTGAAAGAGATAGCAATAGTAGAAGAGACAGATATAGTTGGAACATTCGAGACGTATTAGAATGAGAAAACATCATTAGAAAGAGATAGACAAACTCAGAATATTCGAGAAAGATAGTACGGGAATATTCGAGTATTGTGTGACAAGGATAGCACAAGGAAGAGACAGTTATACTCGAAACGTCTCGAACGCGCGACGTCATTCCTACGCGCTTGTGTATTGTACTACACATTCGAGTGTGTCCGCGAATGTTCTGGCAAGAGTGGCAAGTATCTTAGGGGACTATATAAGGCTGTGTCCGGCCGCCGGCGCCGGCGCCGGGAGGAGAGTATTGTTTTGCGATACAGTGCGAAAACATCTAAGAAGTGATATTGGAGAACTAAGAAGCGACTTTCAGTGCTTTTAGTGAAGTAATTAGTGACTGTTAATGTACTAATTAATAAAAGTTCAGTGTTTTGGTAGACCGCCGTTTGATTTACTGACCCCGGCTCGTAACACTATTATGCCACCGGCAGAGAGGCAAGACCCAAGCAAACCGGTGTTTAGGGCTGCAGACAGAGAAATCTCCGGACCGGAAGAAATACCCAGTTATATGCACAGAAACTATTGTCATCAGTGATGAAAACGTTTGAGGACTATTGCATTTCGATTTAGGTGGTAATGAAAACCGGACTATGGAAGAGACTCCGGTCACCTGCCTTCTCAAAGCCTCCTAAATGATTTAAATATGGCAGGTATTTTGGACGGGCCCCCGAAAAATCTGACCAATATTGGTGCGAAGGGAGCAACATTGGTGTGAACGGCTAAAGGTGTAGAGAGTGTGTCTGCGACAGTGATCGAGACGCCGTCGGCGTTATGACATTATACAATTCTACCCCTCGAGCATCTGCTTATGCGACTCCACTCCGTCCGGCTACTTGTGGCAAGGCAGAGGTGGATGGCATACGCCCCCCTGAAGCACATCGGTACCCTCGGTGACGCAACTCACTGACAGCTCGCCACAAGCTGCCCTGAGGGTAGACTGGGACTGACTGCACTGATGGGGCATTAATGACAGTCAAGGGACATTAAATGCCCCACAGCGGGCGATAGGGTCGTCACTTCCCTACGCACACATTATTATCATTATTACATCGTAATTTATTTCTTTTATTGCTTCATTTAATTCCAGTAAACGTACGTGTGACGATTAAGTCCTGACGTTATAAGTTGAGTTTTTTAATTTCTGTCAAAATCTTCCACGGTGACCAGCTAGGGTTAGAAGATGTTTTCTGTTGTTTCTTGTATGTTGCTTGTTTTTGGTATTCGTGCGAGCATTTTTTTAAACACATTAGAAATCTCCACGGAAATAATATAACAATAGTATCATTAGACATCAAACGTAGTTAAGTTCAAGTCATCATCAATTGGTATAATAACTTTCATTACAGACTAATTGACAATAACAGCGGATTTCCAATATAGGTAACATGAATACACTTAATAGGAACACCGCATCAATAACAGTTATTATTATTGTAATCCCTATTGTAAATGAGCATATAGTTACGGTACGCATAATCAATGACTTCGAGTATTCAGGACCGGATTTGGAGGTTTAGAGGCTCTGGAGCAAGAAAGAAGCAAAAGCCTTTAATCGTTTTTCTGAAAAAACTTCAACATCAATATAGTGTATTATGAATATAGATTATAATAACACAACAGTGTACATAACTCCTGAGACAAACATACGATTTCAGATCATTGTCGTAGTGTATCTTGTCAGTGTGTTTTGACAGAACTGTTAGTGAATATCTCTCTTGTGGAGTTCTCTCTTATGAAGTCCCAGGATAGTAGCACTGCTTGCTCTCTCTCAAATACGGCCCTGAGTGTATTTATAAATGTTAATGTCTCCCATTATATACAAACTACTTAATCTGGCCATAAATACTATTGTGGTTAAAAATGACACAATATTACATTTTAATTCGGAATCTGTTGTTCTTGTATGAATATTATGTTTTCCCATTTTTGATCCAATAAATTTTCTAATATTTTTATGATATGTAAACACAGTGGGATGACAAAGAGAACCAACTGACTGTGAGTACATCACACAAAATAAGTATGGCGCCAAATATTTTTTTTTGTAAGCGATTAGACCAACAATGTGGTCCAGGTAGACTGCCAGGCGTCCGTGAGACTCGACGGGTATCTACGTTGGGCAAAACAAAAAAATGACACATTACGACATTACAATTTAATTAAGATTAGCGTATTAATAAAATTAGCATTAACTTTGTTACTTGTATATTGTAATATACATATAGTATATTACATGTATTACAAATACTAAATGAAAGGTAAATAGATATTTAAATTAAATAACTTCCGCTGTGTGTTCAGAAGACGATCTTTTAAGCGTTGTTTAATATCGAAAAGACGTATGTACGTCTGCATTGTAATATCTTTTATGCAAGTTTAGCCTCTATTGAAATTGGCTGATGACAAAAATTACAAAAGACTATTAATTAAACTGTATCTTCTTTCGCCGCCAATATCGTGGTGATTGGGCACTTGTTCAGCCTCACGACGACTCGACAGAAACATTCCGTCCGCAATAATTTACGACTTCCTCATTAGTTCCGCCAAGTCCCGAGTTCGATTCCGGCCGAAGATTAATTGTTCACATCGAACACCATTGTTCCAGTTGTTTTCGACGCTTTTGGACCTTTTTTATGAAATTCGCGTACCATTGTTTTGGTGGCGGATTTATAAAAAAGTTTTAAAAAGTTCTTAGTTAATGGCCATGCTTAAGACGCGGCTGCGAAACTTTTGTTCAGACCTAAAATAATCTTTATGACAAAAGACTAAAGGTGGTGCATCCGAATAGAATGTATCTAGAAGCTGAACGAAAAAGTTTGTAGACTATATAACGAGGTCACGGGAGATTTTTCGTTTTTCGTCGGTCATTTAAAAGTTTCATTAGTGAATTCGTGCGCGCTAAAATTTCCAGTTTAAGTATATCTTTTTTTTTTCTTTAAGTTGTTTAATTATAAACTGATGCGAGTGTCGCGACAATACTGCGACTGCAAGATTCTAACTTAATTTTGTATTGCCCTGGGAATAGTTAATTGAATTAATGCGCTCTTAAAGAAGCGAACGAAATCGTTGAGGACTAACTACTGGAAGTAGATAATCACTGGAGTGATTCTCTTATTTATCCATTTAATTAGTTTTACAACGAAGGAAAATTCCAGAACCATTAATACTGCACACTTTATTATTTTGCCAACCTGGTTGCGAATTTAAAGTTTTAACTTAATATTTGTAATTTCTGTCACAAATAAATTAAATATAGTGTATTGTATATCTTATCTAAAAACTACAGGTTCGTTTATGAGCCAATGAATAAATTTTTATAAATTGTTTTTCATAAGTTCAAGGTACATGTTAAAAAAACGCTAATGAGTAAGGGCTATTACAAAGTCAATGATTACTTAAATAATGCCAAAGCTTGGTGTTGATTTGAAGACATCACATTCTAAAGTGTCAATATTTGTTTTCCCGTATAAATTGCAAACACATATGTTGTTAATACACACACGTTGTATGATAACAGCATAATTTATTGTAAATGTTGTTATTACTTTTGATAAAGCTGATAAGTTTCTTGCGCCCATTCTTCTTATCAGCTAAACAGTATTGTTAGCGTCCAAATTTTTTTCTTATTCAGGACGGAAAAAAAATTGGATCATTCAAAAGAACTTTTTATTAAGTCATATTTGAATAAAGTTGATTTTGATTTGTAGATACTTGTAACAAGGAACGACTCTTACGTAATTATGGTAGCAGGTCTTCAATCCAAGTCTAGATAAGACGAACCCCGTTCTTAAACGCGGCAATGGTTAGGAAAGCGGGCCGCACACGCACGGTGACTATTATAACAATACTTTCAAAATCGAACGGCGAACTTTCAAAGTCGGGTTGCGCGTAGATGCACAGATATAGTATGCATGTTAGGCGAGGAACGTAGATGAGAAGGTAAGCCGTTACAAGTGTAAGTGCGGTTAAAGTAAAATTATTATAACGTTAACCAACACAAGTAAATTGTCCCATCTAATCGTCATTTAACATATGTAATCTGTAAGGTACTGATTTGCTATCCCTACAAAATTACCAGCACTCAGAAAATATCTTCATGAACCTTTTCGTCTCTAAATTTATTTGAAGTCGGGGCATTATATTTTTGTCTTGTCTCTTACACCCATCTGTATTATTTGTCATCCCATCATTCACTCCAGTAATTCACATCACCTTTTATACAATCAATTTTAGGTCTTCCTTTATTCTTCTATACATTCACATACATAGTCTTCGCCTTTCTCGTTATACGCCATTCATTTCCACACATGAAAATCCATACCAGTCTTTAACCTATCGTTGTCTAGTATAAGGCATTCGACTATGTAGATCACAGCATTCTTCAAAATAAGCTCCACGCTTACGGCATAAGAGGAAATATTCTTAATCTTTTAACTTCATATCTAACATAAAGAAAACAAGCAACAATTATTACAAATATATACCAAAATCTAAATTAGAACTCAGTTACATATCGGATTTCAGAATTGTTAATTATGTAGTACTACAAGGAAGTATTCTGGGACCATTATTATTTATAATTTATATAAATGACTTTCCTAAGTGTATAAGTTCCTCAATGATTTTATTTGCTGACGATAGCACTGCTATATTTAGTATTAATAGCGCATTAACTGACATAATAAGATGGTTAGAAAGCAATAATCTTTTAATTAATTTAAATAAAACTAAAGTTATGACATTTCGCAATAGGTCTAAGCTTCCATTTACAATGGATATTAATTATAATGGAAACAGTATTCAAAAAACAGAAACCGTAAAATTTCTGGGTCTATATGTCGATTGCAATATGAATTGGAAATCACATATTGAGTCTGTCTGTTTAAAACTAAGTAAATGCTCCTATATGCTATATATGCTGACTAAGGTTGTTGATATATCTACAGTACTAACTGCTTACCATGCATATGTTGCATCCACTCTGAGATACGGATTGATATTTTGGGGTAATTCAACTCACTGGGAATTTGCATTTAAGTCGCTGAAAAAATGTATTCGAGCGATTTGTAAATTAAAACAAAAAGAAAGTTGTAGACCGTGTTTTTTAAGGATTTAAAAGTCTTAACTTTACCTTGTATGTACATATACGAAATTGCTTGTTACATAAAAAGTAATATAGGTTTATATAAAAATCTTGGTAGTATTCGGCACCGCCATAAATTATGCATACCACCACATAATACATCGCTTTATACTAATAGTGTGTTTTGCAAAGGTCCTCAAATTTACAATAAATTACCTAGTGACTTAATACAAATGTTAATGTTGTTGCAAGAAAAGACCTATTACAGTATTGCTGAATATTTAATGGATGAATCATTGTAAGACCCCAATAAAATTGTTATTTGCTCACGTAATTGACAATAATTTTAAATAAGTATAATTTATTAATTGGGATATTAATAATTAACTTTTTGACATTGAGAGTGTATTAATAAATTAAAATTTTGACATAATTTTTGTAATGCATGATGATAATAATTAACATGATTTTAAGAACATTTGATATACTTGTAAAAATTTGTATACCCAATGGGTCGGATATAGCGGTCACCAAATCTTTATAACATTATTGTAATACCTATATTCACAAATAAATATTCATTTCATTTCATTTCAAGAACCATTTCCTCTAACTGTTGGTTAGTAGATCTGATTGGTAGATCCTAAGCAATATCATTTTATTTTGTAATATTTTCATTCTCAAACTTTTTTGTGTCGTAAACCCTTTGCTGTTTTTCAGTTTTGAATAGATCCCCTACTTACCTGATTTGAATGCCTGCATCCTACAACTTACAAAATCCTATAAACATTTATAATAATTTTTTTACTTCATAGGTACTTTTATAAATAATTTTATGTATTTATATTAGAAGATAGTATATAATAAGTAAATAGGTACTATCAGTGTTTCCATTTCATGGACCCCCAAATTTAGACGTGGATTGCAGGTTGTCATAGACCCTTTTTTTTAAGTCGATATATACCATTTTGGGAATCACTGGTCTTGATGGTCCCCGCGTAGTACAGAAAGAGACTTACACTTCGATTCAGACTTTAACGAGGAATTGCTATGCCACTAAATGAAATTATACCAATGAATATATGTAATGTAGACCTTGAATCTCAATATAAATAAACCTATTTAGCACAGACTACAATAACTTGTATCAGTGCTTAAATAAAACGAAATCCACACCAGCTTTAATAGCGTCACTCAGAAAAATACGAAAAAAATATCATCACCGCGAACAATCACATTACGCCCATGTGGTAGGTATGTATGAGTATCATTACTAAGTTATCCTCTTAACTCGATAAAACATCAGTGGGTTTTGGCCTCCAACTTAACCAGATTGGATTAAGATTCCGGGGAATATGTGCGTATGTTACTGGAGACTTAGACCCATCCCCCTGTACCAGAGATGATACTAAAATAATTATGTTGCTTAAAAAAATATTGTAATAATATTGCCAGTAACAAAATTTGTTTACCGATTATGCTGCAGGTTCATTGTAATTCTATGAAATGAATTTACTTCTTTTTGACGTGACAACGTCTATTAAATTGGTACGGCGTGGAGTCATTCTCGAAAACACCGTAACGGCCGAATCTGACGCCACACGGAGTCCACGAACGGCGTAACGGCCGATCTGACGCCACACGGCAACGTAATAAAAATATAAATGTTATACATTACTTTATTTTTTTGTGTTATTATACAAAGTTCTTGAGAATATTACTAGATGGCGCTATTCATAGAAGTGCTACACTGTTTTGGATTGCAATCTTAAAAAGTATATTTTGTCCGATTTGTTGAGAATTCTTTTGAATACTGAGAATACTAATTGTATAGTGCTGAGTCTACGACTTAAGAAATGAAAACAAAATTTGGTATTAACGCAGTTTACTTCACTTAAGTTGCTAGCAGCGACATCTTTGAACAGATCACCGAACTTTCATTAACTTGTAACATTTTTGCGTTATATTTTCTCCGTATTCATACGTTTCATTTGTTTAAAACTTTTAGTCTCTACCAGATTACACTTTATAACGCCTTTTGACGTGACAACGTCTATTAAATTGGTACGGCGTGGAGTCATTCTCGAAAACACCGTAACGGCCGAATCTGACGCCACACGGAGTCCACGCCTACTTTACCCCCACCCCTAGAGCGCCCGAAGGCATACTCGGAAACGGCGTAACGGCCGATCTGACGCCACACGGCAACGTAATAAAAATATAAATGTTATACATTACTTTATTTTAAAAGACGTTGTCACGTTCAAATATCGGCAGTAGACGGAGTTCTACAGACAACCAATTTTTTTTAATTAAACGCACTAAACATAGTTTCATTAAATTAACACTAAATATATATTTTTCTATAAACATAATTGCATAAATGAAAGAAACACAGAATGAAAGAAAACAAACAACAAGAAACACACAAGAATTTCTTACACTTATTGCTTTCCTGTTATACAAGTTGCTGTTAAGGCGGCTCCTTAGTCAATGACCTTGAGCAACTCGGCTCGCTGTTCCCCGCATGCCCCGCTACCCTCTACAATACATCGATAGTAATCAAGTAACGACATCTATGAAAAAGCAACGAAACTACGTTCGATCATCTTAGCACAGCATAGTCATGTCACTTGTTAGCCAGAGACCATAGTATACTATCAGACACGGCATGGTAGTTAATTATAATTAATACTTGGATATTTTTTGTGCTTATTGAATTAAATAAAATAAAAATACTACCTGGTCGGCATATACTCGTAAAGCCACGGTAGCCTATAGACGTAAGTGTTGCCTGTTGTTTTTGTGTTGCAGTTCTGTTGTTGTTTTTACAATAGGTACTTTTAGAAAATTATTATTATACAAATACTTTGTACTATTGCAATTTGCTCACTATAGCATTGTACACTTTATTCCTTTTAGTTAGTTATGCCGTGCGTGAAAGTGTAACTAAAAATATGTCAATAAATTGTAATACTTTTAGAAAATTAATATTATATACTGCTACTTTATACTATTGCAATTTGCTCACTATAGTATTGTAGGTACACTTATACCTGAAGTATAGTCAAATGCGTGAAATTGTAACGGAAAATATGTCAATAAATTATAAGACGTGAGTCGATTGACAATATTCCTGGCAATTATAATATCACTAGTGAAATTATTATATCACGGTTTTCTCACTCTATAAGACTCGAATAAGGTACTGATATTTTCAGTAATTTCTGGACATTCTGTGTCCAGTGTAATAATAAAATAATGATATGGTAATGAATGAATGAATTATATGGTAATTGATTTTTAATATATCTTTACTACTTTGAATATGAATTACCTGTAAATTGATTGTGATAAAAGTAGAAATAAAACAGTGTAAATTTTATCATGAAATTATTCATTGTAATCCATACAATCTATCTATACAAATAAATAAAATTGGAATGTCTGTTTGTAATATTAAAATAACCGCTTCTACTACATGTATATTTTTAAAAATATTTTTTTCAAAATATAACATATATATATATATATAATATATATATAATATATATATATATATATATATATATATATAATATATATATATATATATATATATATATATATATATATTATATATATACGGTACACATACCAAAATACATATTTTTAAAATTTTTGTCTGTCTGTTTGTTCCGATTAATCTCTAGAACGGCTGGACAGATTTGGACGGGACTTTCACTGGCAGATAGCTTATGTAATAAGGAGTAAATTAGACTACTTTTATTTTAGAAAAATGTCAAACAAAAAAAAAATAAACAATTTTCTTTTTATTACATTCCACGCAGATGAAGTCACGGGCACAGCTAGTTATATATAAATATAGCTATATATATATAGCTATATATAAATCTGCAATACCACTTATCATTCACTCACTGATCAGGGTAATTTTTAGGATATTTGCTGTCGCTTTCCATCAGTGCTACAATTTTATTGAGAATTTATAGATTTTTATTGCAAGAGAGGATATTAGATTGCTAAATTTTACACAATTATTGAACCGGATTTTCTCCAAGATGGCGGAATCGAAGTAAGGCAAAATTCTAGGCCAGAGGTGTCAAACTCAATTTTGCAGAGAGCCACATATTAAATTTAGAATGTGTAGGCGGGCCAGATTCAAATAAAAAAAAATACTTAATTATTATAACATTTTATTTATACATATATATATATAGTTATAATGAAATAACGGTTGTCAAAAATCATATTAAAGTTATAAAAGAGGGTAATTATTTTGAGCTGGAGGATCCAGATACCTGACTTCTCTTGTTTTGGACAAGCTCATTAATGTCAGGTATCATGTTTTTTTGTAATTATTTTAAGAACAGATTGGAAATGTTCATTGGTAAGTTTTGTGCGATGTTTGTTCTTATTTATTTTCATGACGGAAAACATCTGCTCACATAAATAGGTGCTACCAAACATGCATAGAATGCGTGCTGCATGCTTTTTTAATTCCGGGTAGTTATCCAAACTCTTGAAATATTGTGTATAAACCGTAAGAGCGTTAACCTCCTTAAATTTTTCTTTCAAAATGCTGTCCGACTGAAGATCTATCAACTCCATTTGCAAATGAACTGGTGCCTGTAAAGCTTCAAAATTGAATGGATTGTTGAAAATTGGGACTTCCATTTCATTCATTTTATGGAAGTCTTCAGAACGATTGTTGTTAAGTTCCATTATCAGACCGGATTTGACCTGAATTGATCTTCCAGTTCCAGGTGCGCTAGAAGCGCGGGGAAAATGTCATCCTGCTCGGTATACGGTACAGATATAGAGAAAAAATCCGAAACTTTGATATTAGAAAGTAGATACGGGTAGAAAGCTAGTAAGAATATAAAACTCGCACCGATTGCAATAGTACCTGCGACAGCGCACGTATTGCTATTGAGAATAGTTGTCACTGCAATTATCGCTATTTATGCAAAACTTCGAATTGCAAAGACGAACATTTAAATGTGAATTTCGACTGTAAGCCATTTTGAGTTTCAGCTACGAGATCCAATTCTGTGAAGCTGCATCCAAGAGGTCCATGGTTTGAAATACGTTTTAATTCAGAAAGGAAGTAGCTGACGTCTATAATTCTTCTATTTATAATTGTTTCGTGACAATCTGCTTCTTTTTCATCAGTAATTTCAAACTGAAAAAAAAAAATGTTTAATTTCGTTATATGCGTTTGAAATATACAAAGAGAGTATCAGTGACTATTGAGTTTATTGATTTAATTGCGCCTGCTGACTAATAGGGAACTATCAAATACGAAATATTATATCGTTCTTGTGGAGGTTTGTAATCACGAGCCAAACAATGGATTCTAACTTCTTTCAGTTAGCGCAGTACGGTAACTCTATTTTAAAATACATATGTATCTTGACAAACCTCTTCAATATTTTTATAAAAATCTTGACTGGCTTCATCTGCCGTAAACTTCTTGTTTCTTTGTAAACTGCAAAAGAAATATAACTGTTATAATTAACGGAGGTGATGTTTAAGACCCAGGGAAAGAAATAAGACAATTTTACTAAGGGAAAACATCGCTTTCCTTTGGGAAATTCGAATAAAACGCGGACGGGCGAAGCCGCGGGCGGAAAGCTAGTATATTTTATGTAGGTAATTAATAGAACAGTTACAAAAAAGTTAGCTAATAAAAATTACATTGACTACTTACTCATTATTGCTTATTTCCATCGGTGGAACATTAGAAGATTCCTTCGGAAGTGGTCCTTCATTGACTTGCTTGTCTCTTATCCTATAACATAAATATTACTTATTTTATTATATTACTTATTGGAAACAAATACTACACACAATAATCAATACGAGAAAACTGCTGAACTACTTTGGTTTCATTAAACCAAATCAATGTGAATGTTCAGCTGTATAATTTTATAACTCTATGGCGCATATACACGAACGAGCGAATAAAATTGTATAAGATTTATTTTTTTATAAATAAAGACTAAAAGGTTGGTATTACTTCCCTTCCCTTATCAGGATAATTTTGTTGAGGAGATGTAGATGTTATTGATTGTCCGACACTATTCTGCTTATTCCGACCCCATCTACAAACAATAATAAGATAATATAATTAAATTGCTAAGTTTTATTTATGTAAACAATAATAAAAATATGCAATAATTACGAGCCTACCGAACTTCGTTCAATTTAGCTGCTCTTGCACGTCCTTCTCGTACAGCTTTTTTACACTTTGGCATTTTAAAATTTATTATTACTATTATATATACACACACAAAACGTCTTCACGTAGTAAACAAACAGTATAACCTAATCTAAACTAACACAAAACGTCTTCGCGCAGTAATCAAACACAACAAAATACTTAATTAACAAAAAAAAATATAATTAACTAAACTATTAATAATACGTGTGGTAAGCAAGGATGTTCGTAAGCCGACGCGGTAACAAACGACACAAGTTTCACTCACAGGGACTGCCGACCGACTGACTCCCGCTACCCCGCGGTGGGGAGACGCATGAGTTTTAGTTGTGAATTCTCGCGGATTTTAAAATAATTAAGTTATAAAATCTAATAATGAGCTTTTCAAAAATTTTTTTCATGCAAAATGTTCATTATTAAATTACCTATCGATTGGTAGTAGACGCATATCGAAATAATGGTTACTTTACGAGGAGATGCACAATATCGTAGAAGTATTGATGATTTCTGTGGGTTCTTTGTAAGGAGATTAGATCAATTTAAATGCGTCTTTAGAAAAAAATGATCATACAATTTAAAGTTAAGACTACTATGAAATTTTATTTGTTTTTTATTTCTAAATACCTCTTATAAATAACAAGCAGATAGCTTCTGAAATGTGCGTAAAAAACGGCTAACACGGCGTTTTGCTCGGTGATGCCCCTTATTTAAATATCAGAGACATAGAGTCAAAGGTTCCTGCAATTCCACTGCGACATTTAATAGTGCCAGTGCTCCTTCTAAAAAGTAATTAATAGTTCTCCTGCCGTTGTGCTTTCTCTTGACTTCTTAAGAACCATCTGTAGAGTTTTTCCTTTATTTTCTGCCTAAACTTTATATTTGTTTATTTTAATTAATTTTACTTCTTCACATACAATTCTTTGATATAGGTTTTATTCTAAACGCCACAATTATTGATTCCAATTTAGTATTTAATACCCCCACCCCGCGTGATACCTCAACTTAAGCTGTACATTATAAAACGTGTTCCTACTTCGGTTGGTCATTTATTATTCAACTTAGGAATAGTGCATGTATTTTTTTTTTACTTTTACATATATTACTGTGTGTCTTAACAAAATTTTTGCAGCAAATATTAACACTAACTAAATTAGAACGTCGTTTTTAGACTATGAGTCAGCCTAGTAACCCGAATGCCGTAGAATTGTCCAACCAATTAGTTTTAAAATGAACATGAACAAGACGACAACTATCAGTATGTCGAATTACATAACAATACAACCTTTATAAGAGTTCTACATTGTACAAAAGGCTCTCACTAGATGCTGTTACTGGTCAATTGTGGGATTCTGTTCGGCTGGGCAGCGATTGGGACTTAACGGGAAATTTACTTGACGCATCTACTTCAAAACCTCGGAGTATCTCAAAACGAAAGTCTTTGATTTGTACATGTTACTAGTGACAAATGACACTAATACTCGGCCACTTATAACAAACCTTATAAGGATGTTCAAATTTAGCGGAAGGATAATGGAGAGAACTATGGCGTTTAAAATGGTTAAATCAGGAGAAACTGGATTACCGACATAGCTCGAAGAATTTCGATCCTTAACTGGCAGTGAACACAGTTTATCGTTGGCCTGAAACGCAGCATTTGTAGGTTTTCACAAGGTGGAGAACGATTTGGTGATATTTGGATGGTATGTTAGCAATACAGAATAAATCAGCGTGGCAATTTTTGGGGAAGGCTTATTCAATAAGTCCAACAGTAAGCGGGTCTGAAATGATGATGGGTGAACTCGGATTATAATGAAACAATTAATACATATTTATACTTTTTTACATTTTTCATTACATATTTACGACCAGCTAGACAGATGTCGTGAGACATGAGGTGTTATTCCTTTAGCCTTGCAGTTGAATAGGCTTTATCAGAATTCAAACATCCCCTAAGAAAAAAGTGCAGCACAGCGCTACCGTAGATTACACTAAAAACAGATCAGTTTGAAATCTTTACGGGAATCGAAAGTTTCTTGCTATTTATAGCGTAAAAGTAGCATAGTATCTTATAGCAAGTAGTGTAAGAAGGGAATAGACGTCAGCAAATATTTAGTTATTTGCGTTAGCCATTCGTCAGTTGATTGTTGAGTTACGATGTAACTATGAGTTACTGAAACAATACTACGATTGGTGCGTTTACTGCCTATTACTTTGTCTTTACTTCGGTAAAGCATGGTTAAACTAATTGGATAGTTAAAACTAACTAGTTTGTTTATATGATGAAAATTTGCAGTGTACACATTATCTCTAAAACATACTGCATAAAAATTATTAATAGTGGCAGCAAATCAAAATGTAGCACTTAAAATTTTGAAGAAATGTTTTGTTGATAATTTAAATAATTAATTAGTGTAACCATGGAAACAACATGTTCAAACTGTTTGCATTGCTCATAGACGCAAGCGGTCCAATCGAGTTTGGACCGACACTGCGTTTTGCAAGTCAATATTACATTTGCTGTTATTTGTAAAAATAAATTGTTGTTGTTATTATTTTGAGTTATGTTTAAGTGTATGATTGTAGTTGTTATTTTGAGATGTTAGACGATTTTAATATTTAACCTTTTTCTGTTTAAGAAACTTAAAATGAAGTACCTATTTCTCTTCATCTTCGAATCGAATGCCACAAATGGCACATTTGCTATCATCTGAAATGAATAATATGAGAAGATGTTTATAGATTTTAGGAGATATTAGACAATTTTAATAAAACATTCTTAGTGATTAATGATGACAACAAATCCGCGGAAACAGACGTTGATAATAACACATACAGTGACAGTTCCAAAGCCAGAGTACAATTATATTCTGTTTCATAATTGTCACTAATCGCTGACGTCAGACCGCTTACAAATATTCAATTTGGACCAACCATTTGCATTCGAATAATGTATACAAGATCTAACAGCAAATATTGAATCTCAACCGTAACTGTTTATAAACTTCATCCATAATAAGATAAATATGAGAGAACAGGTTAAATCACTCAAAGAAAAAAGAAAGCTTTGGTTTTGGATTCACTTTCTCTACCACCAAAATAGTAAATATAACCCAAATAATTAAGCGTCGTAAGCGACAGTGGACAAAGCACATTACTCACAGGACTGGCAGTCGTTAGGGCGTAAAGCTGCTCGAGCCAGCATCTGCCACTAAATAGGCTCTCTACAAGACGGACAAACGATTGATAAAAATCACAGAAACTCAAGTAATTATAGGATTGATCGTAGGACTTTCAAATGAATGAATTAGTGAACGTATATGATGTAACACACTTATGTATTTTTTATATGGAGGGCTCGACAGATAACTTTCTCCCTCCTGATCATCGATATATATGTACTACGTACTAGATTCGTCCGCCCGAACACTCACTACGTTCAAGTGAACTGCAGGGTACACTCTGTACTTCGCTCAGTGAGTCGTCGCCATTCGCGCAGTGTGCATCGCTCATAGGCCGACAATAACATAATTAAAACAGTGATTAAATAGTAAACCTGAACAAAAATAGTTATTGAAAATTTAAGTGAGTAAAATATCTAGTTGTTTAAGTGGAAATAAGGATAATAATATTATAATTATACAACGTAAACAATATTTTGTATTTGTTGACGCCGCGCTATCACGTGCTTGCTAAAATCATAGAGTAAAGCCATACAGATGTTCCTCCATTCCTAAGCGTACGCGGCGACTTTAGGTTAATATATGTATAGACGGGATGATTATAAAATGTGATGTGATGATGGTGAAAACACGTACTCAGGTGGAAACTTCTAAGTGTGGGATGAATAATAGAAAAGTAATCTTGGAAATAAGCAGGAGGATAGTGTGTAGGAATGACTCCAAAGGCCCTTACGCGTGTCTCTGTTAAAGAAAGGAGAACGAGGGATTAGACAATAGAGCCTCAGCCCCTACTGTGTCTATTGTGTGCATGTATTTTTTTTTGTGTTATCACTTACCTCACGTGACCTCTTGTGTTATTGCTATACTTGCATAGCCTTCGCTCCAACTAATCTTAATATCATGCTCCTGGAGGACGAAATGTAGGTACTTAGACCACGGTATCTGACCGCGAAATCAGTTCAGCGAAAATGCAATCAAATCAAATCAAAATCAACTTTATTCAAATATGACTTTATAGAAAGCTCTTTTGAATCGTCCAAATATTTTTTGCTACCACCCATTCAGGACGTACTTTTTAGCTGATAAGGAGGATGGGCGCAAGAAACTTATCAGCTTTATCAAAAGTAATAACAACATTTACAATAAATTATGTCGTTATCATACAATGCATATGTGTTTACAATTTATAAGGGAAAACAAATATTTACACGTTGGAATACAGAAATCTGTAAAATAGAAATAATTACTGAGAAAATAAACAGCTCTTATAATGACTATTAACTTGACTAATTACTCGCGAAGAGACTTTAAACTGTTTGCTACTGTATAGCGGAAAACAGCATAAGTTCGCATTACTGTTTTTAGGTTTGAAGGAAAATGACGGGGTACCGTAACCGTTAAACCGTTTAAGGATTTACTATACTGTTATCGCTTATATTACGCATCCTTATAGGAGACAGTCCTTTTTAAGCCGTGCGCGGGGACATAGATCCAACGCGTAGATACTATTATTCGAAAGTGTGTGTGGAATGTACTAACTAAAGACTATACTCAGTTAGTACAGAAACTATTGTCATTAGTGGTCAAAACGTTTGTGGACTATTGCATTTTGATTTTGGTGGTAATAAGAACCGGGCTATGAAAGAAACTCCAGTCACCTGCCTTCTCAAAACAAATTCTTCCTAATTGTTTTAAACTATACTAACACACACAAGACGTAATTTAATACTTTCTTAGTATTTATCAAGATCTTGTTGTAAGTATCTTTTCAACACACTTCCTCATAAAGTGGCTCTAATCCCATGGCAATTAGGCACATAATGACACCTATAATCAAACTGTGACTTTTTCATTACTATTATTCACGAGTGAGTAATAGTTTTTTTTTTTTTCAATATTATTGGTTGAGTTACGCTTACATTTGCGCTAAAAAGCTATCCGCGAAAAGCCCAAAAAAACCTCAGAAAAGAAACCTCATTTTTTAGTCTATGGCCGATGCGCGCGCATAGGAAACTAATTAATTTTTCCCGCCATTACGAAATTTATTAGTCTATGGCCGATGCGCGCGCATAGAAAAACTGATTAATTTTTCCCGCCATTACGAAACATTTTTCACAACTCATCTTGTTTTCTCTTTTGAAGTTATTTAGTTAGTTATTAATTAAGATGTCTGCAAATGCAATTTATGAAGAAAATGGTTTTTTATTTAAGTATTATTTTATTCATAAGTGTGTTGAGAAACGTTGTACGTTGCACGTGTGTATTGATGATTACCGTCCTCGGCTCCTTAAGACCCTCGCCTGACGGCTCGGGCCTCAATGCGCCTCAGCGGTAATCACCAACATTACACGCTGGTACTATAATGTACTATTATATATTTATTTATTTTAATAATCATATGAAATTGGTGTTAATGACTATAACAATGTTTCATACTAATGCAATAATTGTCGTGCAAAATTTATATTACTCGTAACTATAATATCTACTGCACTGAAGATCCTTGATATTGTATTCGAACATTTTATTTCATTTAAAAAATAAACTTTTCAATAAAAAGGGTGTGAGATTCATTATACTTGTTTCACTTGTAAAATAACTATGCAATTTATTATGGCATATTTGTTACTAGCTGACCCGCGCCCACTTCGTTGGGCATAATATTAATAATCCCCGAAGCGAGCACGAAAGCGAACTGAATTAAACCCGAAGCCATCGCGCGCCGTCCGCTGATGATGATGATTATGATGATGATGATGATGATGATGATGATGATGATGACACTCAACAATAATGTGGCTTTCTATTGGTGAAAGAATTTTTAAAATCGATGATAATGATGATGATGATGATGACACTCCGCAATAATGTGGCTTTCTATTGCTGAAAGAATTTTTAAAATCGGTTCAGTAGATCCCGAGATTACCCCTTACAATTTACAAACACACAAACTTTACTTCTTTATAATATTAGTATAGATTATAGTTTTTCATGCTCTACCTACCTTAGAAGACAAAGCTTTATTTATACTGTTACGATCTATGGTATTCCACAGTAAATAAAATGCGGTTTCTGCCAGAAATTATACTTTTTAATTAATTTACACAATTATCAATAACCAACACTAATTAATCAGTTAGTTCGGTGTTATAGATTCGTTGTCTATTCGCCGTATCGTGATCGAATACTGTTTCGACACGCTCACCTTATAGTAACATGGAGAAATCTAGACGATTCTATAAAGATCTATTAGTTTTAACTCCGTTACTCGATACTGGAGGGCGCTACCGACAAAGGCTCGGTGCCTTTCTCGAATATTCTACAATTTTCTTTAAAGTTTTATAGCCTTCCAGAAATTTCAATATGCTCGAATCGCTTTACGATATACTGGAAGACTCGCAATTGTTTCCGAATGTTCGAGAATATGTTTATTAATTCGATGGTGCAACAATATGTTTACAGGAATCTCTTAGAATTTGTTCATAGAAATAAAAATTGTAGTAGGGCAAACGTTAATAAGGCGGACGAGGCTGCGGAAGGAACACTAGTATTAAATAAATAGCTAGTTGACACATCAACACCAATTTCCCGATCAAACTGTTAGCATTATCTCTCGGTAAATATTTGCGTTTATCACACAAACTAAACCGGGAGCTGGGATCAAATTGCAAATCATAATATTGGATTAACCTATTACTGTCATCATTATTATGGTGGTGTTTTATTTGTGTTTGAAATGACATTAATTAAATAATAAATAATCATTATAAAACAAAGGTACTGTAATAGTAATAAGGTTATGTTAAAAGGCTATTTATTTCAAGTGACATTGAGATCGGCTCGAAGTACCGAAAAGGCCGAAGGATTAGTAAAGAAACAAAATATTTAGAGTTTACTTAAATTATTTAAATAATGTATTGAAATATGTATATTATGTCTGCGAATTATTTAAAAGGTTACTAGAGAAACAGTATTCGCTAAGTAGAGAAAATGGCGCAGATGTCTGCTTAAATGTTCTTTGTTATCTTACTCACAAGCTGAATTTACTTTTAACGTGCTATCTGAAACACACAGATGCTTTCGTAGTACTAGATGATTAATTTTATCGGTCACCCATCGTAGACCTGGCCACAACCAAGCTGGCTTGACTTTTACAATAGTCAGTTTATTGCAATATAACGAGCAAGAATCTAACTGGCTAGTTGTGTATTTCATCATTTATCGCATTACGAGAATTTCAATAGGATATTTTTCAATGAACTATAATATAATAGCAAAATACGCATGGGCAAACCCTTCAGCACTTTATAGCTCACGAGCCTGACAGCCTAAGGTCATATCTCACGGAACAGCAGCACCCAGGGAATACCTGCATGTATCAGGCAGCCTCGTCATCTATATGTTAAACACGATTGTAATTTACACGCCGCCCGCGGTCCGCTTACAAAATCAGGGTAAACGGCCCTATTTAGCCCTGTTCGGTTTTCCTGCGTACGGTCGACCTCAAAAGGTTTCTTGATAAAATCTCCGTTTTGATACAATGTTGGTTAGTTTACATGTATAATGTATGCGTGTATTGATCTTGTAATAAATATTCGCATGTCCGTTACAAAAATACAGTTCGGTACAAAAATACATTTCTCATCAATCATGAAGAATCAATCTATCGGTTTACATAACTGTCATCCTCAAAGTTTTGACATGGTGATTGAATGTCGTAGTTTTGACAGATTGAAACTAAACATGTGCACTGTTGGTTATTTTCAACAAAATTTTAATTAATCACGACTACATTTATTACTAAAAAATATTAAATAGTCATCATTGACATGGCAACACAACGTCGTTGGGTCAGCTAGTTACATTGTAAATGTCGAAAGAGAAAAGTTGATTCACATATAAAATTTCTACGAAGATATTTGAACTTTTATCAGAACTCCAATGCTCGCAAATAAATAATTTACATTTGAAACACAAAGTATGGACACAAACAATTTATTATTTACGATCGGCATCAGCTTAGTACGTTTACATAAAGACGGAGCACATTCAAGAACATCTACGCTTGATCGCGTCAAAGAAAACGACAAGCCATAAGTAATATTAAATCAAGCGAAATAGATACGAGACTTCGCCGTCAACCGTACATACTGCTTCTAGGTAAGTTCGTTTCCCAAAAGATTTTTTTTATGACAACCAAGACTCTTAACAACTTTAGTACGGTACAGTCCGAATCGATTGGGCGTGGTTTCGCCCTATATTGGATAAATATAAAAGTATATTATACATTTAAGTCTTATTGGGCAGTTGACTCCCATCGTCCTAATACAGTTAAGCCATAAATCTATAGTAAGATATTTGATTTGCTTTGTAATTACAAAACAGTGGAACAAAAAAGAGTACTCTTCCTTTCTACAAAATTCTTGTGTACTATTCAAGATTTAGAAAGAAAAGCTTGTATAAAAGAAAGCAAGAAATAAGAGTACGTATATTTCACACGATTACATAACTACCCACAACAATAACAAAACAAAACAATATATATTAATAACACACCGCTTCATACTAACAAAACTGTGGCATGCTCAGTAAAAGTAGCAAGCATAGCCTGTTGCACTGGTGTTTTACTTCACACAGTGATGCCATGATGCACGAGAAACAGTTCAAAACATGAATTTCAAATTAACAATACTCGTTTATGGTCAACAATCATACGGGAAACAGCCGGACTTTAGAGTAACTTTATCTTATTAGGCACTATAGATGAGTGCTATTTATTATATTATGACGAGTATTGGCAAAAACAAAGAGAAAATTACAAAATACAGAAATATTAGATACACGAATATTCTGAATACCAAAGAATAAAATAATAAATATGCAGAGACTGTAATACAAAGTAAGTACCTACATGATTTATTATCAAAAAAATTATACTTAGGTTTTCATTATACTTCATCGTTACATCTTCGAGACTTAAACCCACTATGTAGTCATGTATGCATCATGCACAATATTAAACAACAATGTTGTACTTTGGTAATACACATTCATACTCCACGACGTTCAAAAACAGTGTATTATTCATAAGTATTTAGGTCTAAATATAAGGATACTGTAATACAAAGTAAGTACATGACTTATTATCAAAAAAATTAAACTTAGGTAGTCATTATACTTCATTTCTACATCTTCGGGACTTAAAACCCACTATGTAGTCATGTGTGCGTCATACACAATATTAAACAACAATGTTGTACTTTGGTAATACACATTCATACTGCACGACGTTCAAAAACAGTGTATTATTCATAAGTCTTTAGGTCTAAATATAAGGAGAGAATACCTGATACATTGAGAAATGAACTAGTTAGTGAACAAAAAACTACTTCATTTTAGGTAAGTATGTTTAACCTTCAATTAGTTTTCAATGATGTAACGGCGTCCCACGTTGGGCGCCAAACACAAGAATTTTACATAACATAACCTTTTTCAAAATTGAAATTAGAACTTCACTCAAAACTGTGTACATAATATTTTTGAGGCCAAATAAAACGACAGCATAATTATTATTCAATGAGATAATTCCGTTACATGCATCCTCAACAACATGTATATATTATGCAGCATAGCAACATACTGCATAATCGCATACATGATCGCCGTAGATATAGAGACGGACAAGCGTAATGACATTGAATTAATTTGCAGCTGCCAAAGTGTCCGCTTGCATCTTGAGCAGCGGCCATCAGAGCCCAGGAATTAATCAAAGCCTGGGCATTACAGCCCTCGGACGGGCTCGGGCTCTGCGATGTGTGGCCGTAGAACGTACTATATTTATTAAATTTATTTTATTTAATCCAACAATTAATTTTATAACAAAGTTATGAACAAAGTACAGATCTTTCATTGGGACATTTTACATTATAAAGATTATATTAAATTTTTTAATAGAGGGAGTGTCTGTACTGTAGTGTCAGCGTATATATTTCTCTGTATGTGTACCTCGGTCGCTTATATTTCTACCGCAAATAGTAGTGCTTACTGTAATAGTGCTACTTACTGAAATCGTTGAAGAAGAACCCCTCCACATGTCTAGTTAATTTTTTTATTGAAAATTGCCGATCAGCCTAATTACCTCAGTGGGAAAAGTGTACTAAAGATGTATCCTCGCCCGACTCAAAGTTTATCTCTTTGACATGGGCGTCATCACCCATCCTCGATTCGGGCGAAAAACCTGGCCGCTACCTAGACAAGCAGCTAGACAAGCAGGCGCATTTCACTAGAGTAACGCGAAAGGCTAGATCTTATATTGCCCGCCTTAACTGTCTATTAAACAGGCACAGCTAGAACTGTGAAATGATATCTATGTAAAACTATAATATAAGTGAAATCATAATGTAAGTAATAGCATACATGTTATCTATGTACAATTTACAAATCACACACGGTTGTTAAAAATTTAATTACTTATCGGCGCATTTTTTAAATTTGTTCAGAAACCGATTGATTGATATCGTTTCGTGCACCCATCTGCTTACCGCAATATTATAATGCAATCATGAATAAGAAATTATTTTTCTATACTCGCTGATTTAGTGGCCCGTAGAGGCAGGCGATATAACACGAGTTAATGTGAGCGGGCCCTTCTTAACTGCAATTGAACATTTCGAGAGTTGTACCGACATGTTTATGCCCGCCCGCTCGACTACCGATCTTAAACTTTTAACCTCGGTTCTTGTCTAACTAATGTTAACAATTAAATAACGCCTTGGATGGGCTAGTTTATTTAATGAGACCGGCCTGTTCTTTGAATGTCATCATAATACAAATGAAAATTTTATATTGAAATCATTGAATCAATAAATTTATAAAGTAGATTATATGTGTCTCAGTAAATGTATACGTTTAAGTTTAGTGCGACTATGGTGCACTATGGTGTATGGTGTAGTGCGACCATGGTGTATGGTACTTTTGGAGGCACAGGATGACAGGACACTTAGTCTGTGGATTTGTAGTCTCTCTATTATAGACAAGTATAAGTACTGCTCTCTATAGTGATCTGTGATCTATGGTAACTTGTAATTTGTGTGAGCAAGTGTTTAGTTTATTGAAAATTTCTAAATCTGGGTTTTGTTGAAATTCCGTCTAATACTAACAGAAATAAACTGAAAACACAACTCAAGTGTCTTTAGAAATTCATATTTTTTCTCAAAGACATATAGGTCTCTAGGACATAGGCCTCATAATCTCTAGACCTCGATAGGTCTGGATATTTTTGTGTCGGCCCTCTCCCAAAATCGAGAATTATATATATATATATATATATATATATATATATATTATATATATATATATATATATATATATATATATATATATATATATATAAGGGCGTGGAGTACCCATTATTTGTGACTTATTTCACTATGAAACACCCTACCCTAAACTTAACCCATTTCGAGATATTCGACTTTTAATTTTTTTATTGAAAATTGCTGATTTTTAAGCTTCTAAATTAAATTTTGTTTATTTTGTAGGTCTTATTATTATTATTATTGCATGTTTACATGTGTAATAGGATGCTAGACAAGTTAAAGTTAAGAAATGAAAACAAATATTAGAAAGTTAATTTTTCTCTAAGGGATATTACAAAAAAATAGTATGGCAGTTGTTCGGCAGACGTGTTTAAAGATATCTACGTTTACATCAGCTATCCAACGATGTATAACAATCTAGGGTTTAAATTAAATGCATTTAAAAAACTTGGCTTATTAGGCGACAGTGACGAAGAAAATTAATACTTAGCCCTAAAAAGTAAAATAAAACAATAGGTTAGCATGATATGTCATTTATTTAATCAGGTTTTGACACAACTTTTTCTTACTCTACAGTTCATGTTCAACATGGCCGCCTCTGTTTCTGATACATTGTCGCATCCTTCTACGGAGACCAGTCTTCACTACTACAGTTGTCAAAGTTGTCCGCATTTGATTTGCTGCATCCACTATCCTTTCTCTTAGTTCTTCCACAGACGAAACTGGATTTGGCTCGCTGTAGACAAGACTTTTCATGCGCCGCCACACATGAAAATCCATGGGGTTAGGTCCAGACTTCTTGCTGGCCATGGCTACGGCCCACCTCATCCTATCCATTTGTTTGGATAATTCATGTCCAGCCGGTCTCTGATACTTCTCCTGAAATGGACAGAGCAGCCATCGTGTCCCTGATCAAGTTGAGTGGCAGATGTGAAGAAGTATATTGTAATAATATCTACAATACTAGTGCTGCCATCTGTATAAGAAAAGTGAAACATATTGAAATAAAGTCAGTGATTACTGTAGTCTTTGTACGAACGCTGTCTTATTTTAGATATTGTATTATATACTGTATATTATTATACATGCATATGTTTAAGCAAATCTCTTTAGTATTATTATGATATATACCAAAAAGCAGGCAATAAATTTCCAATGCTAGACTCGGAATCTTGTTAAAACTATCGAAATATCTCCCAAACTTTTATCGACACTAAGTAAATATTCTCACACTAAAAATCCTACATCAACAATGCTTTAATTTTCTACTCGATTTAGCACAGCGGTGGAGATAAGAAAAATGGATGGCTCAGCATACTTTGATCACACCTAGCCGTAGCCGTGTCAAGCATCGTGACTCGAGCCGTCACTCGCGCTATTTTACCACGGCTTTTTTACAAGGAAAATATTTTGTTGAAGTGACGCGGCGATGTAAATTGGGGCAATAAAACGCTTATTTCCTCAACATCGGGCTTAATATTTCACACATATTTCAACAATAAACTCGGGACCCGTGTTTACCACAATCCGGGTCGAAGGCAAAGAACAGATAACGGCAGATAACAAACTATGGAAATTTAAACAACAAGTGATTGTGTTTTAGGCCATCAGATTAAAATAATTTCCGAGTTGTGACAAAGGAGAGTTGGTAGCTTTCGTTGCGAGGAAACGCCGTGGTCTCTTTACTGGTCGTCAAATAGACCCGAGGTTGATCCTACCAAGAAATTCAAAAAACCAATGTGTTTTTATCTGACGCTCCTACGGTAAAGAAAAACATCTTGAAGCAACCTACAAAGACCTTTTTTTTTTTCGAGGGGAAATGCTCCTTATTCACTTTGTCACCGCGCTGGCTAGGCGCGGCCGTGTGTGGGGCTCTCCGGTCAGAGTGACCGGCCTACCCACTAAAACCCCCGGTGTTCTACCAGCCCAAATCTGGGGCGTGTGGCGTGGGTGCGCTTTCGCGATTCTACCGCCACGCCCACGGGCTAGCTCGACCTTTGTTGGTCGAGCCATCGCCAAGGGGGATTGTCCGAGAACACTAGAACAATCCCCAGGTAGAGAGGCACTTCAACGGCGCGCGCTGTAAGCCAGCCGCGCACGCTGCCTTCTCGGCAGGGTCATTAGGCGAGCGCTTGCTCGCCTTCACCTGCAACCTAAAGACCTGCGAAGAAATTCAAATGTGAATGTGAAGTTGATCGGAACTGGGTTAGCGTAGTTAACTAAGGCCTAATGACTAACATAGACAGGCTAGGCTATAGTACCCCTCTATAGCAACGAAGCTATTTTGGTAACAATGATAATAACTGTGGCAAATGTGATTATGTGAGTCGCCGGTATCTTCTTACCATGAATAGTGGTCAGATTCAGTAAAGGAAATTTCAAAAGATTGTAAGAATATAATGATGACTTTTTATAAACGAGATTTTATTCTCTGTATTAAATATTTGAATATTACCTCGTTTAAAACTCTTCAAGTACACTTATTTAGTTCAATCATAGGCAGATGATTTCAAGAAAATCCCAGGAAGGCGCTGTAGTCTAGCAGCACAGAATCGATTGGGGTATGTCCAGCAGTGGGAGTGTGTTTGCTCAAATGATAATGATGATCATGATGGGGGATACACACTACGTAGATTCTTTCACATCCCAAGTTTATGCGTAGGCATCTTCCCGCGGCCATGTATGGGGCTCCCGTGTGGTCGCAAGACTGCGCGAGATCCCCCCGCTGCAGAGCTCTGCTACGGAGCCTGCAGCGGATAATGGCCATACGGATCGTACGACGCTACCGTACAATCTCGTACGAGGCGGCGACGGTTCTGGGACGCTCCCCCCCATTCGACATCCTGGCCGACATGTACGCGGCGACGTATGCGTCGCGGCGTGTCGACCGGGGGAGCGATGAGGGGAGCGCCCTGGAACCAGCGCACGAAGTGCCTAAGTGGGAGTGGCACCGACGGATTGTGGCGGCCTGGCGTCCGCAGCTCGAATTACGGATCTGCGCGCGCCAGCGGACCGTCGGTGCCGTACTCCCGCACCTCGAAGCCACGGGAAGGAGGAGGTCACCTACCGATTGACTCAGATACTCACCGGGCACGGCTGCTTCGGTGAGTATCTGTGTCGAATAGGACGGGAGGAATCGACACATTGCCACCACTGCGCATCCGACCTCAACTCGGCCCAGCACACGCTGGCGGAGTGCCCCGCGTGAGCCTCCGAGCGCCGAGTCTTCGAGAGATCTGTCTCCGCCGGTATTGATTGTGGCAATGCTGGCGGACGAGGGAGGTTGGAGGGCTGTGGCCTCCTTCTGCAACAAATGCATTCGCAGAAGAAACACAATGTACGTTGGTAGTCGACGATAAAATGCTCACATCTGAGTGTAACCAACTGCTTCTGGCTTCACTTAGTGTTGGCCAGCCAAAAGATTTGCTAACTTCCTGTTAATTTAGTACATACTCAATGTACCTTAACACATAGGTTCAAAAAAGCACATGTATTTTTTAAGAAACACACTCGCCATTCTATTCATATTTATTCTATGGCCGTGTCGTAATGGCAGCTGGCAGGGGTGCATTATTTCGTTATCCCCCTAAGAAAAAGGAAACTTTCTTCCTGTAAATTGGATGGAATTGATACGGAACACCTTTATATGTTACATTGTAAGTTGTCTACCTTACGTCGGGTCACAATTGGATTTCATCAAAGAAAGTGTCGATGTAATTAAATAAAGAAACAGAACTACGTAGGTATTTCTCGCTTTGTCAATTTTGTTTTGTATAACATAGACTTTAGTGCTCAAATTCATATGTTATTTGCTAACACATATCTGATAAGTAGTTCTATAATTATGTAATATCTCCGCTCACGTCTTTACTCAGAAATAACTCGTCAGTATCATCACGCTCTTAAGAAATTGGAAAAAGCCTCTCAACGCATCCTCGCACATTAGTGGAAAAACACCTTAGGACCTTTTACAAGTCTTCAAACGAATCTCATATATATTCTTGTGAGAATAAGTCACACATTAGCCAGCAGCAATTTAGCTAAAAGAAAAATATTCAGGCCTCTTCCCAAACACATTAGTACAGGAGCCGTAAACATTTGAAAGTTATCGTAAATATTGAGTAAAAATCGCATTTTCCATCCTCTGGGGCGTCGTTCTAGTGACAAATTTCCGACGAAAGCCGGGATTATCTGCGACGGGAAGGGCGAGCATCAATCACGCCAGTATGTTACAACTTGGCTCTATCTACCGAATCGACTACAATAATTGATTGTTTCGGATAGTTCGATGCGATGCCAGAACACAACTTTAAATTAAATATGTGGTACCGATACGTCTTTGTTTCTCAAAATCGACTGAAGTTAATTTTTTTTATCTAGATTTTAGATCAATCTATATATGTATATGATTGTGTGTAATGGAGTTAGTATTTTGATAGATAAATATGTCGTGAATGTGTCTCTAGTAAAAAAGCCATCAATAGTGTTGGTTAACATTATAATATTTATATTTTAAGCGCACTTGCACTTGCAACGGCTAACCTCCTTTCCTATGTTCCTCGCCTAACATGCGCACTATACTTATATGTCTTCGCAAAACCCGACGTTGGGAATTCGTTATTCGAGTTTTAGTGTTGTTTTAATTGTCACCGTGCGCGTGCTCCCGCCTTACTGGCCACTGCCGCGTGGAAGAACAAAGTACGTCTTACCTGGAGTTATTAATGCAACCAATGATAAGAAATCCTGAACACGGTTCAAACATGTACTTTCTTCTATTGTACGATCAACACGTTAAACTTGACATTTGCCTCAGGATCTGTCTGACGCGTAGCTATGTGTAGAAAATTTATGTTATTACAGCGACATTATATTAGAGTTGCTCGGCAATTATTGCTACTTTTATTTGGACCCACCTAGGTCCAAATTAAAGTCCTTAGCAGTAACACATCATTATCATCATTGTTAATATGATATCGTCAAAGAGCATTCCAATTATTTTTTTTTAGGATTACACTCCTCGTTAGCAGCGCCACTAATTAATGTATTCAATCACTATATTCAGTCACCATATTCAGTTACCATATTCAGTCACTATATTCAGTTACCATATTCAGTCACTATATTCAGTTACCATATTCAGTCACTATATTCAGTTACCATATTCAGTAACTATTCAGTCACTATATTCAGTCACCATATTCAGTTACCATATTCAGTCACTATATTCAGTTACCATATTCAGTCACTATATTCAGTTGCCATATTCAGTCACTATATTCAGTTACCATATTCAGTCACTATATTCAGTTACCATATTCAGTCACCATATTCAGTTACCATATTCAGTCACTATATTCAGTTACCATATTCAGTCACAATAATCAGTCACTATATTCAGTCCCTATATTCAGTTACCATATTCAGTCACAATAATCAGTCACTATATTCAGTCTCTATATTCAGTTACCATATTCAGTCACTATATTCAGTTACCATATTCAGTCACTATATTCAGTTACCATATTCAGTTACAATAATCAGTCACTTTTCAGTCACCATATTCAGTTACCATATTCAGTCACTATATTCAGTTACCATATTCAGTCACTATATTCAGTTACCATATTCAGTCCCTTTATTCAGTTACCATATTCAGTCACAATAATCAGCACTATTCAGTCACCATATTCAGTTACCATATTCAGTCACTATATTCAGTCACTATATTCAGTCACCATATTCAGTTACCATATTCAGTCACTTTATTCAGTTACCATATTCAGTCACAATAATCAATCACTATTCAGTCACTATATTCAGTTACCAAATTCATTCACAATATTCAGTCACCATATTTAGTCAAAAATCTGTAATAAGTATGGTACATGATTGTTGTATCCTAACACAAGAATATATCGTTCACACTAAACAGTTAAGTCGGTTCGTTCTAAGTTAATTTTAAATTAAAACTTACTGAAACTTTAACATTTGCATTTAATTTTTAACTTAATGCGGAATCTTCGGTTGATCTTGTATTTTAATTGAATTGCTAATAAGTATGTATTGGCTGAAAACACTGTAATTGTTTTGCACATGAGTTGTATTTCAAATACGAAATTCACTTTTACGATTCAAAAATAAGTCTTCTAGATATAGTTTTAACATATCACACAGCCCATCCATCGTTTCTTCAGTCTTCCTCTTCCTACACGCCCATCCATTTTCATGTTCATAACTTTCTTACATGGTTGTTTTCTTTTCTTAATATGTGACCACACCAGGAACGTTTACTTTCTCTCAATTTTTCAACAATTGGAGCTACTTTCAGTCTACTTTCTCTCTTCTCTTATTATATTTGATAGCTCCACAAAATTCTATCTGAATAAAATCACACAAAATTTAAGCCTATCGTGTCGAAATAAAATAAAACGAAAACATCTTTATTGTTATTGCAATCCGTTACAAAATTACTGCAAACGATGCAAAGTAAACAAAATTATTCAAATGAGCACCAATTAGGGGTCAGCCAGACGCTGAAAAACAACCAGTCTTTAATAACTGAAACTTTCAGTCCCGGCTATGAACGTGACCGGATTACAATATTTCAGCTTAACGTCATCAGGGTGCCCTTTGAGAATCTTCGTTTTTATTATGAATAGAAGAAATAATATTTTTATAGCAATCGTATATACAGAACTGTCACGTGTTCAACAGTATTTTGTACTACCAATATGATTAATATATAAAAGACTAACGACCCGCCCCGACTTCGCACGGGTGCACTGCTGATTCTAAAAACACTACAGAAAATCTGTGAACCTTGTATATAATCGTTTGCAATGTAAGCGTAAAAAACAAAAATAACAATATTTCTCCTCTATTTAATGGATATTATTATACATATAAACCTCCTTAAGAACCACTCTATCAATTAAAAAAACCGCATCAATATCCGTTGCGTAGTTTTAAAGATCTAAGCATACATAGGGACAGACAGACAGTCGACAGACACAGCAAACGAGCATACGGATCACCTGATGGTAAGCGATTGCGACCGTTGCCTTTGGACGGAACACCAGAGGAGTCACAGGTGCATTGCCGGCCTTTTAAAAGGGAATAAGTGGGGAAGGGGGAGTTGGGCCTCCGGTACCCTCATTCACTCATCGAAACACAGCGCAAGTGCTATTTTACGCCGGTTTTCTGTAAGGCCGTGGTATCACTCCGGTCGAGCCGGCTCAATTCGTGCCGAAGCATGGCTCTCCCACGGTAATGTAGTAGTAGTGAAGAAATGTATACGGAAGTGACAACGTCATCGACCACCATCGCCTGAGGGAGGGTACGCCTCCGTACGCTACCCGTCTCTGTCTTAATTTGACTAACCGGCCAGGACGGACTCACAAGAGCAAATGTTAGAAGACTTAAGTGTAACAATATCATAACCGGCTGCAGCTCGCTATTTGCTGGACACATCTTTTTACACCCTTAACCGCTCATACCAATCGACTGTTAAAAGGAAATAGGGCATAAGCGACATTTTGGTCAAAAAGGAGCTATACATGCCATTGGACTCAAAATTTTCTGCTCTTTCGAATGCGCTTACTCCCATGGCTCTACGATGACTTTTTTGGCGCTTCTTTTTTAGCTAACAGACGAAAATTCTGGTTATTTTTGCTACTTTAAGTAACGTCAAATCACTTTAACTAAGAATACCAGTAACTGTTTCATTTCTATCTGATTTTATAGCTGTTTCACTTATCAAAATATCTTACTAAATGACGGAAATACGTCAGTGTTTCTAAAATTTAAAACTTTAATCGGCCCTCATGAACATTTCATCTTTTGTCGCTTATCCCCTATTTGCTTTTAATCGTAGCAATGTTAGTTCATTTACACTGATATTGTTCTGCTTATTGGGGGTTCTATTTAATGAGTGCCTAAACACCACCTGCTATATTTAAATCAACTAAGAGACATTGAGAAGGCAGGTGACTGGATTGTCTTCCCATAGCCCGGTTCCCATTACCATAAAAATCAAAATACAATAAGCCCATAAACGTTTTGACCTGTAATGAATAACAATTGTTCCTGTGCATCTAACTTTCATCTTTGGCTTTATTTCTCATTATGCAGATAGAGATTATACCCAGTTGGTACACTGCGAGCAATTTGTATTTACAAAAATGTAGCTTGATTATTACGGATGTTTTTATCTAGAGAAGGATACATACTACTAAATATTATTTCACGGACCCTGCATCAACCTGTATGAATATACAGATACATTTTGCTTTACACGTACCTACTTAGTTAACGTTAATAAGTTACACTCACAACAAAATTAACACACAAAAGCAGCTACACGATGGAAACAACAAACATAAAATATGCAAATTTATACTAATGTTTTGTGTAATCGCTTGTTGGTAAAGCACTGCAAAAGGGATAACAGCTCAGCAAACGATTTGCTCATACAAAATTGGACTGTCATCGGTTGTCACTGGATACACATCGCGATTATTTGCTCTTATTGAAAATTTAATTTGTGCTAAAGTTAAAAGTGATCAATCTAAGTGCAACTCTTGTGTAGTTTGGAGATTAGTGATACAGTCTTCCAACAAGACAACTGTGGATACAGTCTTCCAACAAGAACCCTAAAAGGAACTTTCTTCCCAATCGAATTGTGTCTGCTTGGAACAGACTACCAGAGAATATTGTTATGGCACCCTCACTGAATTCCTTCAAGAATGGACTTGACAAATTGAACATCTCCAAGCTATTCTAAACACACGCATCAGCTCCTTAGCGGCTAGTGTGTCTCACCTATAATAGTAAAAAAAAAGAGTAAATCAATATTATTCTGTTGTAACCCAAAGGTTCTAGAAAGGTACCAAATACTTAAAATCTCTTCCGAAGAATACTGTCAAAAGAAATTACTTTTTCACTTCAGTAGCTCAAACATGAAGGTTTTGCTGCTTAAAATCAGTGAGTAAAATCGATTTTTACTCACTAGTGAGACAAAGCTAACCACAGATTATAGTAACCTATGTATAGTAACTAATGGGATAACCATACAGACTATGTTGTTTCGCCCTAAGATAATATGCCCATGGACATTGGATCTGCCTGACACTTCTCGTTGTTCCGTGTCACGCATAGGTACCACTTTAAACTAATGTAAAATAAATTGGCAAGAAATCATAAAAATAATTGTTAAAAAAATGTCTCTTCGGAACGGAACATAATAAGTACTTATTAAAATCTCAAGAATGATGCGCGGAACGGAACTATTGACGTTCCGACTAAGTTCCTTTCCACGCATCATACATTCTTGAGATTTTATTTTTTTTTTTTTATTTAATTCGCTTAATTTACTAACAGGGAATAGTAATAACAATAATTTACTTACTTATTATTTTTGAAGACATATTTTAACAATTATTTTTCTGTTCTTTTGACAATTTATTTTACATTTGTTTAAAGTGGTATGCGTAACACGGAAAAACGAGAAGTGTCAGGTATAATTATCACTTTAGAGCAAAACAAAAAAAAAATCAAAATTTGGAATTCGAACTCGAAGGAAAACAAAAGACGATCGGCGAGAAAAAAATGTTCTCGCTGCTGAAGTGAAAAGTTATGTGTGTCACACGAGAGCAAAGTTGTTTGCATCTCGTGCCTTTGAATCCCTCGACACGCTCAGGATTCTACTCTAGAATCACTCGCTTCGCTCGTGATTCAAACAGAATCCTTCGCTTGCTCGGGACTCAAATCAGCACGCGCAGCAAACATCAACTTTGCTCACTTGTTGCACAAATAACTATTGTCTGATCAAGGCACTTGATTGAATACTATAAAGAACTAATGTTTAAATAATTTTTACTTAGTATGTATGGAGGAGCTCCAACTCACTAAAGACGATTGTGTTCTATCGAGTCAGTAGTAAATTGAAGACTTTTGTCTACTAAATCTAAATACTTAGATAATTACTTACTACTTATTCACTCAATCTCTAATCTTTACTCAAGTACAGTTAGAAAGAGATGGCGCTTTATAAACACACTATTATTATTCCTTTTTTAATAGTACTCAAGCAGAAATTTCAGTTTAAATTTGATTTTACAATATGACCCTAAAAGTCGGACGCACGCGTGACCTTGTCGCCGCTCAAATGGCACACACACCACCAGCTCGCGATCAGCGTTTTGTTCGCTATTCAATTGCTTCTGAATCGTACGCGGGTATTCATTGTGTTTTACATCATTTCCAATTTTGACAATATCAAAATTCTTCCACAACTTGTATTTTTACTAATAACAGGACAAAGGACGGACATTTTAATCAGTAAATATTTGTTTGTAGAAATAATGCTATATTTCTTAAATGTATCCTTTACCATTTTCATCACATTGAACTATACATTCATCATTTGTGCTTGTCAATTTTTGGAAGTAGTACAAGTAATAAAATACTAATATCCGCTCTCGAATACTCGCATCTAGTAATTACTCGTACGGGCGCAGTAACTAGATATAATACGAATCGTCTCAGAAGTGAAGATTCTGTAGAAAATGTTATTTCAAATTTCTATAATTTCCAATATATCTTTTAAAACTACACTGGTAACTTTTCACTGTTACAACATATTTCTTAGCATTTCACAAGATTTTTAGGAAATGAAACAGATCATACAGAAAGTAAGGAACGGAATGAGAAACAACATCGGCGCGAGGAACGTATACTCTCACCCGCTATTGCAATCAGGCTAAATGAAATTACACCAATTGGGTGAATTTGAACACCTCAGTTCCAACGCTCTAATGCAGAGGTTCCCAAACTTTTTTGTGTCGTAGACCCTTTGCCACCTTTTTTTTTTATTGAATGCCTACATCCAACTTACAAAATTTTTAAACAGTTATATTTTTTTACTTCATAGGTACTTTTATGAATAATTTTGTCTTTATATTAGAATAAATTGTATAATGAAAGTAAATAAGTATTATCAGTGTATGCTGAGATCCATTACCGTGGACCCCCGTTTTCATTTCATAGACCTCCAAATTTTTATTTCGCTGAAGACCACTTGCAGGTTGTCATAGACCCCCTAGGGGTCTATATAGACCACTAGGAATCACTGCTCTAATGCTTTCTCAGAATAGGAGTTGCGTAGAAACCTCTTCAATACCACCTCAACTAAATATCATCGGACACCAGACCGATCGAGGCTACTCAGCCAGAAGCCTTGGTTCTAATAAGCTCTTCACTTGTAGTGAGAGCAATCACTCATCAGTAACTCTTGCTTTTAGGAATATCATTGTTGAACACCAAACATGGACAACTCCAACAGAGCCAGCCCACTTCAACGTGTAGTAAATATATAATAGTCATAAAATAAATAGTAGTATACACGAAAGAACTTAATTCAAAGCTATTCCGTCACCTCATTCAAATCAAAGGCATCGAGTGGAATGAGCGAGGCATACCGTGAAAAATATGCGTTAACGCTTAAAATATCACAAATACCGTCAGAGCGAGCTTAATAAAAAATAATGCCGCTGCAAAATTCAATAACCGCCCTCATAAAGGCGGCGTAACGAAAAATATGACATTCTAAGAGACAAAAAATAATACGATATTATTTTATTCGCGCTGAGAGATCATAAATTGTTTAATTTAAAATACGTTTTAGACGTTGGCTTGACTTGCTCACTGGAGGCCGCTTTGGGTAACTGTAATAAATGTTTGGGAAAACATGGAAGCGTAAGGAATAACGTGTGTTTTGGGCTAACACTCAGAAGGTAACGAAACCATAATAAAATTAATTTCCAGCAGAGAAACTGGTTTTATATGTTATAGAGGTGAACACGAGGAAATGAATAACCTAATAGTAAGTGATTATCACCATCCATAGAAAATCGCACCTCCAGAGAAGTTACAGATGCGTTTTAAATGGATAGGTGACAATTCATTCCACAGTTTGGTAATACGAGATAAAAAGTTTCTGTTAAAACACTCCACTGTGGACTGCCAACCATCAAAGCACTTAACAATTTCTTTATTATAAACTAGCTGACCCGTGCCCACTTCGTTGGGCATAATATTAATAATCCCCGAAGCGAGCACGAACGCGAACCGAATTAAACCCGAAGCCATCGCGCTCCGTCCACTGCTTTGGCCTTCACACTTATGACGATGAGTTTACTTGTTTTCATAGATTCATAATTTTTCGTAATATATGACTAATAAATATGACCTAATGATTTGAATTATTTTATTAATATAAAAAATTAAATTGTCTATGCTAATGTTAAAAAATATACTTTTTGTAATTTAAATATAAAAGTTAGACATACGCTGTCGTTGACTTTTTTGTAGGCATTTTCAAGCTCCACATTTTTTCTCTAGAACTCAAAAATATATCTTTCATAGTTAAGGCAGCGTTCGCAAGAAACGCTTTCATTCGACCGGTTTTTCTCCGATTCACTTTGCAAAACGGGCTACCACATAAAAGCCTTTTTATTTTTCGTTTTTTTATATAACCTATGATACTCAGCAATTTCTCTCAAACTCTGGCTTTCCATTGGTGAAAGAATTTTTAAAATCGGTTCAGTAGATCCCGAGATTATCCCCTACAATTTAACAAATATACAAACACACAAACTTTACTTCTTTATAATATTAGTATAGATAAAACAAAATTACTCCTTAATCTATTCAAACATGTTTATCACGTTTTCCCATTGAAAAAAATATTTTTCTGTAGTAATATAATAAATATAACGGTAACAGACAGTTATTCTCATATTTATAATATTATTTGTTTCAAAATATTGGTAGAATTGGAAATCGGAGACCGCGTTCACAGCACTTTGTCACGCCACTGCCTCTTTTTGGGGCACCTTTCGATATGCGTCTTTTGTATATCCTGCCACCGCTGACAGGCATGACATGTACACCATACAAACATATAAAAACAGTATTTGTGTTGCTGATTGTTTGACATATTATTATAATATAAATTTTTGCAAGTATAGCCCTTGTCAGTTCTCTGGCTATTAAATGAAAAATAATAAAGTGCCATTTGAAAACCAACTTCGGAAATTTATTAGGTACTTGATATCATGGGGTGCGACATCAGATAACCTCCTCTTGGTGCATCCTAGGCAACGTCTTTTGACGGCTAATAGTCTGACAGAGGGCCCCGAGAGGGGGGGCGTGGAATGGCTGGGTCCAACCTGGCGGGCCGCGTCTAACGGCCAGTGGCGGAGGCGCGAAACCTCTCTTCTTCTATAAGAGGGGGTGGTTGTTGTGCAGGAGACCCGGACCCGTTTTGGGTCGGAATATGACCGGAGATATCCGATGGCCACCTTCATCGTGGCTTGCTTGGTGTGGGCGCTAGTTGTCATATGCCGTCGGGGTCGTGGTAGTTGTCAAGGGTTCCCATGACCTCGTCCGGGCGCGATGAAGCTTTCCCTCGGGATGACGCGCTTGCGCCCAGGAGTAATGGAGGAGGGGTCGCTGAGATTTTTAGTGGGTAGGCCTAACCTTCTGGGGAGGAGAACCCCACATAACCACCGTGTTGGTTGTATGCAATTCAATACATTTAACATTATATGTTGTTAATAGTTTATTATATTCAGTTCTTTTTTGTTATTATCATAGCTATTTACTAGAATGTGTCTCGTTCCTTTGATAAAATAAATATTATATTCTATTCTCTTACTTTTTAACAATTACACCAAAACCATTCGATCTAAGATGATATAAAAAAAACTTAATGCATTAGAATCATGATTTCAACCCAACCTAGGTTAGGTTGGGTTGAAATCAGGGTTCTCTTCTTCATCAATTAGGTAACTTAACCAAATAAACGTTGGCAACAACTCCCCTGCTACCCTGCTAAATAAGGAGTATGATATAATGTTATGGAAGCGGCCTTCTTGAGTCCTGGTAGTTTGTTTACGGCAAACATAATGTATAATAGTTATGATTTTCTCGGATCTTCTGTCATGATCAAAGAAGACTGCTTCAAGATAATATATGTAAATAGGTAGGTAATCATAATGTAAATTACTAATACTTACTCAGATAAAACTTTACTTTCAAAATTACATGTTGTATTGTAAAATTTTTAAATAAACACTTACCTCCAGTATACCGTAATAACGAACAGTTAAATTTTAAAAATATTGTTGCAAGTACCTACGAGTCAGTGCTGATAAGACTTTGACCGCAACCGCACGCTCGCTATTGTAATTTATTGACATACAACATATTCGCTTTTTACTATGTCGTTTTCCTCACGACAGCGATCCACGCTTATAGTCAATTTAGTAATTAAATAAGCCCACCTCTTTGATTACATTATGCCAAAATGACGTTCCGAGTAACAGTCAACATTAGATAGCGTATGTTTCCCGCGGAGGCGAATTCTGTGCGCCTATGCGCGTGTTTCTAGTTCATTTACGCCGCCTTCCGCCGTTTGAGCTGCGTAATCCGGAAAAGGAAATATTCTTGCGACATTTTGTTTGCATTAGCCGTAGGTGGGAACGGCTGTATTTTTAGCCTTCCGTCGCTTACTCGCAGAAGCAATAAGCTCGCTACTGTCACAAATAAAAATATCGCGTGTTCTAACAACGTTTTCTCACCGTTGTATAACATGTAGCTTATTTTTATTTTCTTTGTTTCTCTCTTTTTATTTACGTACGAATTTGGTTCACAACGATGCTTTAAGTCAACTAAAGCAGTTTCTTGCAAAAGAATAGCTTCAATTCTTATTGTTGCTTATAATGGATTTCAGAATCAGAGCAGATTTTTTATTCTCTTGATTTTCTTGATTTTAGCGTTCTGTTTAGTTGGAGGTTATAATTAAGACTTTGTCAAGTGAACTTGAGTCATTTGCAAATTGAAACAACATTATTTATTAATAGTCAATTTTTCATTTAAATTCATCTAATTCTATCATCCGGACTAACATTTTGATGCTAAGGGCAACCTTTTCTACTGTACTTATATATAAGAGAATCCATTTGACTCTGCCTATATCGACCGACCACTTATTATGTACAAATGAAAAATATTTGACAGTAAATCATGTCATTTTCTACAAAATATATTGTGCTAGTTCCGGTGTACCTCAAGGATCTTACCTGGGACCGATATTTTTCTCTATATTTGTGAACGATATTTCTAGTATCATTAAGCACAGTAAGATCTTATTGTTTGCTGATGACTTGAAGATGTTTCGGATGGTATCTTCAAGTGCTGACTCGCAGGACATGCAAAGTGACTTGAATAGGTTCAGCTTCTGGTGTTTTAATAAAAATAATGATTCCATATCAAATTCACTAAAAAGAGCGTCACTTCTATAGATACAATATTCTAGGAGTGCACTCACAGAGGTTACAAAGGTCAAAGAAGATCTGGGGGTAACTCTAGACTCAGAATTACAGTATCCACGCATATTAAAACAGTATTCAATAATTCAGCCCAATTACTTGGATTCCTGAAACGGAACACGAGGAGGTTTCATACAGAGACAAAACCATTTGTGCGCAGTAAACTGGAATATACTAGTTCAGTTTTAAACCTATCTTACGCTGTACATTCTCAGAGAGTGGAGATATCGACATTCCTTTACAGGGCATCGAGTTTTTATAACCCTATTAGTTTCATATAGGTCTCCATACAATCAAAGAGTGAACTTTTTTTAAGATGCTTCCTCTAAAGACATGACGAGTTCATCATGTTTTTGTCATGTGAAGTAAAAGAACAGAGCAGTTGCTCACGATGTACTTTTACTGCACAAATAGTAAACGGTCAAACGGGTTGCTGTGATCTGCTGGAGTACGACTCTATTTCTGTACCATTTAATATGCTCCGCTATCAGATTACAGAACTTCATCTCGGTCCTTTCTAACGTTCCAATCTAAGCTCTAATACTCGGATTAATAGAACGTGCAAACTGTACAATAGCTGAATAGTGGGTGCGACAAGGTGAACTTTTTTCACGACTCATTTCGGTTGATTCACAATGAATTAATGAGGATTTGTACCACTCAGAAGCTCCTTTGTATCTATTTTTAGGATGTTATTTATTGTTTATAAAGCTATATTTTATGTTAAATATTTATAAAAATATTTACAGATTTCTTTAATGTTTTATTGATTAATAATTATTTTTGTGTGACATAATGTTATGAATTAATAAATCATTGTGATTAATTTGGTTATTTGAGATTTTTTTTCTGTTATCTACTTGACAATGTCGTGTCACCTACAAAGGTGTATGCTTCAGACTAATACAAATATTTTAAAATTAAAGCTTATGTATGTAATGCATGCACTGCTCCTAATAAATAATATAAGCTACATTTTAAATTAAGGTTATTTTTTCATTAAGTAAGTTGAGGCAAAGAAAGAATACCTTCGCAGCCAATTCATATATTAATAAAATATGATAATTGGTAATATTTGTTTTGTTCCTCTATTTTCTTATTATTATTTCTTTTTTTATTTTTCCTTTATATTGTCCCACTTAGGTCTTGGTCAAAATACCAGTGCTGCTACAGTTTAGTCTTTTGCATTTTATGCTCAATTCTGGTCCTTAATGACCTTTTGTTCATTTACTGCATCTGACTTGTATTATTGTGCTTGTGGTCATTTAATATTAGAAAATGACAAGAATCCAATAGAAATTCAATTGTGAATGAATATAGAATAGATCTCCATTATTCCATTTACCACGTACAAAAAATCACTAAAGCATGTGCCATACATACACATTCCGCCACACTACATTTTTCATAGACAAAACGCCGCGTAAATATCCAAATTGCTTGCCATTCAACATTCAGAACAATCTGTATCGCCACTTGAAAAGTGCGCCACTGAATACTAAATCGCAGAAGGGTTGTCTGCGTAATAAAATATTGTGGCAGCGGACGGGGGCTAAACGCTCCCATTCGCGCCGACATAAATCCCAACTAATATAATAAGAATGGAAGAATTGTATGAGAATTGATTCGATCTCCACGGCTGTGTGAATTTGTGACGGGGTTTGTGTCAATGGTCCCTTAACTTTCCAATCTCGTTACACCGTGACTTAACTAGGGAAAATGATTTTACCCCACTAGTGTACGTTACACTAGCAATCTGATCATTTATTAATATCCTACAATATTTTTTTTTAATTTTATTCAAATATGACTTTATTTTTTGAAAGCTTTTGAATCGTCCAATTTTTTTCCCCTACTGAATGGGTATTCAGGACGTATTTTTTAGCTGATAAGAAGAATGGGCGCAAGAAACTTATCAGCTTTATCAAAAGTAATAATTACATTTACAATAAATTATGTCGTTATCATACAATGTACATATGTGTTTACAATTTATACGGGAAAACAAATATTTACAATTTAGAATGTAATATCTCCAAATCAACACCAAGCATTGGCATCATTTAAATAATCATTGACTTTGTAATAGCCCTTACTTATTAGCGTCTTTTTAACATGTACCTTGAACTTATGAAAAGGCAATTCGGCTACATTATGTGGAATCTTGTCATAAAAATTTATATATTTGCCCAAAAACGAACCTCCAGTTTTTAGTAGCCTGTATGTTGGAACAGCAAGTTTATTTTTATTTCATATGTTTAAATTACGCATTTGAAAGTTATTATGAAATGTGTGACAATCTTGTGTCATAAAAGTAAGATGTAATCTTAAAAGTTTGTAAGATGTTTGTTACTCTTTTACGTAAAAACTACTCAATAGATTTTAATGAAACTATAAGAATAGAGCTTATACATCACAATACCACTCTAGCTATCTATACTAACATTATAATAGAGGAAAGGTTTGTTTGTTTGTTTGTACTGAATAGGTTCCGAAACTACTGGACCGATTTCAAAAATTCTTTCACCTTTGGAAAGCTACATTATCCCCGAGTAACATAGGCTACATTTTATCCCGGAAATATCGACAGATCCCACGGGATGCGCAATAAAGGCTTCGCTCAAAAACTACTGCACAGATTTTCATGCGGTTTTCATCAATAGATAGAGTGATTCTTGAGCAAGGTTTTGCGGTATTTTTTATCTCGGAAAAACGGATAGTCCCACGGGAACCGCGATAAAACCTTCGCGCCATAGACCGACTTCCGCGTATATGTAGCCGTGGGCAAAAACTATGACCCTTAACCCTCAATAAACCCAATCCCGAAATGCACGAAGGCCAAGCCCCGGGCAGAAAGCTAGTAATTTATAAAGATATTAGCTAGTACCCATAACTTCGTCTGCATAGATGATGGATATTTTCCTACTTACTTGATACTTATCGTCATAATTTGGACAATACACACAATATCTTTATACATTCTAGCCTACATGTTATTCTGATGTATAAACTACTAGCGGACCCGACAGACTTCGTCCTGTCAAAAAGATTTGTACAGTGGCAATTTTTTGTTCCTAATTATTTTATAGATAATGTCGCATAGCCAACCAAATCGCAAAAAAAGTCTAAATTACCTATTACATTTTGTGGCTATTCAATTTTGGAACGTGACATTAAATCCTCCACCGATGTATTCTGTGCTCCAACGCACACACGCACACTGTTTTGATAGATATGATTGAATTTCAACTATATGTAGCGTTAATAAAGCGCAAATTGACTCTTTGATGTTAGAAACACACCTTCATTGCTTAGACAACAGTGAGCGCTTGCAATATGAACTTTATACAATAACAATAAAGCTCAATTCGACTGTACGTTTTAGTTAGAAAACGTTTGCATGGGAAAATAAAAGGGCTGTTTTTAGGGTATTTCCGATAGTTATTCGAATTGTAATTTCCTCATTGTAAAAACCCTCCTTGAACTTCAACGAACATTAACAAAAAAGAATTGGCCAAATTGGTCCAGGCATTGTTGAGTTATGAGCTTACCAACACATTTTGCGATTCATTTTTATATATAAGATTAAATGTAAAAAAGTAATTATAGAGACGTAACTACAATAATTAGACATATGGTCTCGGGAAGTTTTTTGTAGATATTTATATATTCTATAATATTGTCGAACATTTTTTTGTCCTATCATTAATACTCTGCGCAGCGTATTCGATGAACGACATTTTATGACTACTTTTTTTACACCTTCGTTTGGTTTTAATAAGAATTTCTAAATATAGCCTATGTTACTCAGTGATAATGTAGCTTTCTAATGAAAAAATAATTATTAAAATCGGTCCAATACTTTTTGAGTTTATTCGTTACATACAAAAATACAAATCTTTCCTCTTTATAATATTACAGTAGATATTATTGAAAAGTTTTATAAAAATCTACATGAAATATGATAAATACGAAAGTTTGTAAGTAACAACTGAATGGATTTTAATTAAACTTTACAATAAGAGTGACATTGCGTACATTTTATATAGATATTATATTATTTAGTATACAAATAAGAATATATACGTATGAATATTTTAATAAGCTATGTGCAGTGTTTCACTGCAAGAGATTATAAATGTAATATTGTAATGTGTATATTAAAGCCAGCGAGGCGGCGCGTATTGTGTACGACGCGGCGCTTGGCAAGTTTCTCACTCTTGTTAACTTCACTTTCACGTTTTGTAATAACTCCGTAAACGTTACATCAGAACAGCAAAATTCTCTTGTCGCAAACTGATATAACATTCACATAAATCTCACATATGACCATATAAATCTATGCTCAAATCTTTACAGCTATTTAAACCCGTTGAGGGTAATTTATTGCTTTTAACGATATTTAAATCCAATACAAAAAGTATCATAATTTTATCATCAAAAATGACAATATTGATACTTGACATATTTTATCCCCCATTTTTGTTTTACCATTTTAAATTTTAACTAGTAACATTCCTAAGTGTTATGTATAGATAATACTGGCCATTAAGTGGTTGTCTTGACATTGTGAAATTGTCTGGTTTGTCAATAAATGAACTTATCGGAAAATGTTGTATCATTTCATTGGCGACGAGGATGGGATAGAGATTTTGGAAGAAATGCCGATCCTTATGTAAGAGGGGTGATAATGGAGATGCGTGGATCTAGGAATTTTGTAGTGGAAACGGATGATGGTAGGATTTTAGATAGACATGTAGATCAGTTAAAAAAATGTAACAGCGCAAATTCCAATAATTCTGTGGGCAATAATAGTAGTAATAGTTTACTACAAGCGCCGATTGTAGATAACAGTATCCGCTCAAATAGGGCCGAATCTATCACCAGTGCCGAGCCGTTGCCGTCACGATCGGCAGAACCTACAGAGAATTTATCGCCCATAGTGTCACCCGGAATATCAGTCGTTGCACCACCACCATTAAGGCGATCAGCCAGAACTATCAAACCTCCTCAGAGATTTGAGTGTTAATTAAGTGTAGGGGTGTTATGTATAGATAATACTGGCCATTAAGTGGTTGTCTTTGACATTGTGAAATTGTCTGGTTTGTCAATAAATGAACTTATCGGAAAATGTTGTATCATTTCACTAAGGAAAGAGAACTACCTCTTTCCTTAGGAAGTTAGGGTAAGAATTTTCTAGTGAACAATCTTTATGAGATATAAGTAACGAGAAAGCTTCAACAATACAATCTAATGAAGAAGCAACTGCTAGCTGTAGGTGTAAAAAACTATTTGTATGAGTATGGGGCGATCAAGATGCTCACAATAGCGAGGAGTGCTTTAAAATTAATACGACAAACATCGATAAGCGTCGTGAATACCTGATAAGGGGCAGAGTATGTACCTTATGCCTTCGCAAACTATCTTAGATATTCCTAGATTTCGTAATAGTTGCGTTAAACTCCAAAATCGTTACCCTCGCAAATAGTTACCAGAAATCTGGACGCGAAGAAACAATAGGCTGAAGATTTTTTTGCAAAGTTCAACCCGGGTCAATTTCATAAATAGTTTCTCGGTTTGTACATTATTAAAAAAGGGTTGCCCCCAGTATCGGCAAAAACATGTTTATGTATGTATGCACATACATATTTATCTCGACATTGTAATATGCGGGAGGTCATCGTACAAAACCGTCTGTTATTGTATTTTTTGCGCCATCTGGCGAGCGGCCGCTAAGCGGTTAGCGGGGCGGCGACGCCGGTTAAATATTTCATGATTTCCACGTACATTGAAACTGTCATGAAGATCACGTGCCTTTCATAAGGATACGAGCCGAAAGTGTCTGTCTGTCGCGAGCTGAATGGTCGGTTTTATACCACTGACAAAATTTTATCTACTTTATAGTGAGTTATAAAGACTACAGATATATTGCATATTATGTAAAAGTCCTAGCTGATTCACGATGTTCTTGTCTCTAAGGCGTTCATGGCATTTTGCAATTATCACTGAAATCTTAATAATTGCACAGTTGAATGCATGCGTGACCTTGTCGCCGCTCAGGTGGCGCACAAGCCTCCTAAGCTCTTATCCTTCAGTCCCACTGATATGAGTGTAGCTGAATGTCAGATATAAGCTGTGACGAGTGTAACTGAATAATATAGCTAAGAACAGTTGGATGGACTACATAAAAGAAATATGACAGTTGCTCGAGAAGCTGAGAATACGAATAGTGAGTGAAAAAGAAAAACTACCTCGCTGAATGATTGTGACGAGTGTAACTTGGACGATAATCGTTTTGCATATTTATGTAGTTAAAGCATTTTTTAATAAAATGTTAAATCAGAAACGCAAATTTAAACACTTGCTTTATACATATACACTTGTCTAAATCTGTAGACTTCTTTTTTGATGGCACACAGTTAGTAATTAATTTTTTTTTGAACGGATAAGCACGCGGTAGATGAATTGGTCGAAGCGTCAATACGAATTATTTAGGATAATAATGAACGACCCTATGACCCGTGACTACTCTTTAGGAGAGATAATTTAGATATTTTTAGATATTTAGAGCCCAAGAAACCTTATTTTTGGAAATGGTTTTTAACTTATTATTTTTTTCTGCTGTTTAGACATATGTATATAATGTTTAAAATTTTACTATCGATTTCAAACAATAGTTCGATAGAAACACTTTATTTTACACAATAAATGAATCATACTTAACCTACTTGTGTAGGTCCTAACCAAACATCAAAATAGGTAGCCATTTCGCCGTAGGTGATTTCTCACGAGCAACCTTTAAGTAGGAAAAAATCAAACCAGCCATTAAAGTAGTTAATTTATTATGTACATGTAAGTTGTTGAACATTATTATTATTATTAATTTAAAAATACAATAAAAAATAGCAATAGTTATTTAATATAGTAGCACATTAAATATAGTTACGTCATATATTATACATACTAAAGTAATATGAAGGAAAAGACAAACATATTCTCCAGGACAATTATGACCGTAGATAAACCTGTAAAAAATACATACAGCTCTGTAAGGTAAATTAGCAAAAAATTGCACAATTTCCCTAAGTAAACAGTAAAACAAATGGCGATACTTAATAATGGTAAGTAATTAATGACACCACAAAAAAACTACAATGCACACCTAATTATCTGTTTCAGTTCAGCTTCATTGTTTTGATGTATGTTTTAGTAATATTATTGTGCAATTAATATCATTGTAGGTTAGGATGACGATCAATTAAATACCAGCCTTTAAAACTTATTTAACTAGGAGATTACACATTACATGTTTACAATGAAGTCAAAGTTAGTATTTCCAATTAGATCACTTAAGACAGATAAATATCGAGGATTATTAGCAGTAAGCAACGGCATTGGTGCGACGACGAGGAAATGATAAGATTAGGGTTGACAAATATATATTTTTGACGTGACTGTTTATCTAAAACAATTATGTCAACGGTGGTTTTGGCTTAATAAATTTATTATATACTAAGTACTAAGACTACTAAGTAGTCACAGATCGTAAACAAATTGTTTACGCTGGATATAGTTCTTAAGGCTCATATTTTTTGAGTTCTAAATGCTATGTAAACACATGAAATAAAGTTTACGGTTACTTGAGAAATTGACATATATTTCTGTTTCTGTTCTTATTTAAAAATAAATATTTGCTACCTTGCTGGACGATTCTGGTAACTATTCTCTATATGTAGTTTCGAAATAATAAATAAACGAAAATTAAACAAAAATACTTCAATATTTTATATATTTCGTTTCGGTTTTAACAAAAAACAAAAACTTTATTAAATATGTATATGATTATCCGTACAGCGAATCATTATCCTGTCCATTAAAAATTAAATATACTAAGAGGGTAAAAACGATGATAAAATTAGTCGAAAACTTTTTCTATTATTTACTATTATAGTAAATTCTTTTAATATTTATTATTAAGAATCCTGTTAATATTTATTAATAAGAAAGTTAAAACTAGCTAGTTAGCTATATTTCGGTCTAAACGGAGTAATGAGGTCAATAATTAACTGAATCTTTTCATTTAATCACTCGAGACATATCACTCTCACAATTCATGAATTCTGACTAAACGAACATAACATTACGATTTGAAACTCTACAATTTTTTTTTTTATACTACAACGATAGCAAAAAGGCTTACGGCCTGCCTGATGGTAAGCAGTCACCGTCGCCTATGGACGCTTGCAACACTAGGGGCATCACAAACGCTTTGCCGACCTTTTTAAAAACCTATTTACTCCCTTTTTGAAGAACCCCATACTGTAATCCCCCGGGAAAGCCTCAGCAGAGAGCTCGTTCCACAATCGGAGCGTGCGCGGAAGGAAATTTCGTTGAAACCGCACTGTGCGTGACCATTTAGGCTCCAGCATGTGAGGATGAACACCCTGCCGATGGCGAGCAGTGCGATGGTAGAATGTGGCCGTGGGCATCATGTCGAACAATTCTTTGGAACACAACCCGTTGTATAAGCGATAGAAAACACACAAAGAGGCACAGTCTCTTCTCAGACTTAAGGGCTCAATACCGCATGTATAGGATCGTCAACGATACGCTCAGCGCGTCTTTGGACCGAATCAAAAGGATCAAGTTGGTATCGAGGTGCTCCCGCCCACAGGTGACAGCAGTACTCCATATGGGGCCTGACTTGCGATTTGTATAATAGCAGTCGTTGCCTCGGAAGGAAGTACCGCTTAGCTCTGTTAAGCACACCTAGTTTTTTAGAAGTCAACTTGACCTTGTCATCTAAGTGATTTCGGAATTGAACGTCACTGGAGATGTTGACACCGAGGATCCCAATACTCTTCGAGATGTTCAAGGTTGTGTTCTGGAATTGTGGGGCTACAGTGAATGGGGCTTTTTTAGCGGTGAATGCACAAACTTGTGTCTTAGAACTATAAACAGAATGTAAAAATTGCATTAAAGATACGAAGCAAATAATCATAAGATCAATCAACGATCAATGAGCACTAACTTTGAAACTACGAAGTCACAAACATCGCATGTGGTTCCTTTTAACTCTAATTGCTCTCAATGATAATAATTATAAGAAAAGAGACTTTCCTGGTATGGGTACATATTAAGAAGAGAGAACGATTATGTTACTAGGAAAGTTTGGACGTGGAAATGGATGGAAGAGGAAGGCGGAAGAAAAGACGAACGGACTGTGTGAATTACGAGTATGATATGTTGAAGACCAGTGACCAAAATGACCAGTGACCAAAATGGCAAATAATAGTGGAGAGTGGAAGAGAAAGTTATGTTTCTAATATAAATAAATAAATAAATAAATATTTGTTACACTTACACCAATTAGCCTAGCCCAAACTAAGCTCTATAAGGCTTGTGCTATGGGATCTAGGGTAACGGATAGACATACATATATTATACATATATAAATAATTTTTATTGAAATATATATCAACAACCATGACTAAGGTACAAATGCTCGTATTCATCACACAAACATCTGCCCCCACCGGGATTCGAACCCGGGACCTCAGAGATGGCGACACCTTGAAACCGGTGTATTATCCACTCGACTATGGAGGTCGTTTCTAATATATCAATTATATATTTATATGGGCCAGAGGGGCGATCGCACTAATAAATCGCAAGCGAAACGCAACCGAACCGTTCGGCTTAACCAATCCGAACGCCACAATATCACATCATCTGTTCGATGACGTGATATTCTAGTTGAGTGGAACGATTTGGTTTCGTTTCAGCTGCGATTTGTTAGTGCGATTGCCCCCCTGTAATTGTGATGTCAGTTTTTGTATATTTTTAAATTTTTACAGTCTGTTTATAGTTCTGATAAGTTATTTTCCAACTACAAATTACGAAACAGCTACAGGTAGCACATTCCCCTAAGACATGTCAAGTTTGTGTAAATTAGATAGAAATCGTGAAGAATATATTGTTTTAATATGTTTTGTTCTTAAAGGAATTTCCTTATATATACACTACCATCATTTCAGCCAATAGACGCCCACTGTTGGACATAGGCCTCCCCCAAGGATCTCCACACAGATCGGTCCTGCGCTGCACCAAATCGTCGGTCCACCTTGTGGGAGGCCTACCAACGTTGCGGTGTCCAGCATATGCCTGCCACTCCAGAACCTTTCCGCCCCAACGGCCGTCAGTCCTGCGAGCAATGTGCCCCGCCCACAGCCACTTAAGGTTCGCAATTCTTCGGGCTATGTCGGTGACCCTGGTTCTTCTGCGGATTTCATCATTTCTGATTCGATCACGCAGAGAAACTCCGAGCATAGCCCTCTCCATTGCCCTCTGGGTGACATTGAGCCGCCTTATAAGGCCCATTGTGAGTGGCCAGGTTTCTGTTCGGTATGTCATCACTGGCAACACGCACGAATCAAAGACTTTCGTCTTGAGGCACTGCGGTAGATGGGCCGAGAATATGCCGCGTAGCTTCCCAAAAGCTGCCCAGCCGAGTTGGATCCGCCGATTTACCTCTTTCTGGAAATTGGACCTACCTAGTTGGATTATTTGTCCCAGGTAAACGTACTCATCAACAATTTCCAGTGTAGAGCCTCCAACCTTCACAGGAGTGGGTGCTACATGGTGATTCGACATGATTTTCGTCTTGTCCATGTTCATTTTAAGACCCACTTGTTGTGAAACTCTACTGAGGTCTTCGAGCATTACGCCCAAGTCTTCCATGGTGTTGGCCATGACTACGATATCATCAGCAAAACGAAGGTGCGTCATGTTCTCGCCGTTGATGTTAATGCCCAGTCCTCTCCAGTCCACACTTAAACACAACACACACACTACCGCTCAAATGTATTTGACCACCTGCATTTTGTATAAATTATAAACAATACATTAAAGAAACATTTATTAGGTTTCATTGTGATGAGTCCAAAATTTGAAAAATGTATTATTGTTATGTCAAAAGAAATACTAATAAACAGTTAAAATATTTATGAAGTAGTTTCACTTAATCACACTTTTACACAATATATTTTACTAGGTGGCCAAATACTTTTGAGTGGCAGTGTATATATATAGATGATAAATTATTATTTATAATAAAGTATTTTTAAACACTACTTATAATCTGTGAAATGTTTATTAAGGCGCACAAAGAAAAAAAAATTGGCAACCCTAAACGCCATGCTATTACTTACGGCTGTGCCCCAACATTACAGTCCAGCGTATTAATTGGCAATGGCGGCAATATTACCCAGAGTAAGTCTATTAGGCCTAAGCTTGTCTATAACAATCGCAATAACTCAGTACACGCCAGTCTGAGCAGACGCTCGCGATGAAGTACGCCAATAGGCTCGGGATTATCCGATACTATAGCTAAGAGTATATTTATATCAATTATCTGTGAGGAATGAGCACAGTGACTCTGTATGGTATTTTATCGGTAGGGTCACGGGTTATGACGAAATATCAAGATAATACCTAGAAAAAGTCTGGTAAGGTAAAGATGACTCATCATGTCGATATGATGAAGTGATCTCTGAAGTTAAATAGGAAGTAACATTATTAACAGATTTAGAAAAGGAAAAAACATAGTAATACATTTTAATGATACTCTTTTTGTTAAATAGATCATATTCCAGAAGTGATGTTATATACCACGGGTGGGCAAGTGCGGCTCTTCTTCTATGTATTTATGTGTGGCTCCCGCAAAATTTATCAATTTCTGCTTTTTTGTACTACTATATTTATTTTTCAGATTTATTAATTTTTTATGTTTATATAATAAACATTTACATTAAAATAAAATCGAATACGCATCCTGCTCTAGTCTTTGTGGCCAATCGTGCTCCAGGACGGATTCCTTCGTCTCCTGTCGCCACTGCTCGACTTCGAGCGGGTGGGCCCTCCTCCCTTCGCGACGAGCCTCAGCTCTTCGCTCGTAGACGGCGGTCAGCACCCTCGTCTCCAGGTCCCTAGGAACCATGCCGGCGAGGGCGCACGCGGTCTCCGTTGCGATGGTCCGGTATCCGCGGATAGCCCTAACTGCAACGACGCGTTGGGCACGGCGCAAAAGCGCGGAGTCAGGGCGTCGGACTACATTTTAGTCACCATTGTGGCCCCACTCCGGCCTATAAAACTACATATAAAACCTATAAAAACGGACCACCAACCAAATATATTATTTTTTTATCATTTTAATTAAATTATATATTTAATTAGTTAATTATATATAACGAAAAAACCATTTATATTGCTTTTTTTATACTCGTATGCAGCATCCTAATCTGTCTGATTTATCAGTAAAAATAATAGTCTACCAAATAAATTATTTCTTTATATTGTTACATTGTTATGTTTTTTAACCACAATTAATTGGTAAATTATATTATATGTAACGATATGGCTAAGGTTATAAATATATTGTTGTTTGTATATGTAGCGCTCTTGTGTGCTGATATATTGTGCAAAATAAAAGTGTTTCATCTATCTATCCTTTAAAATAAATATGAAAGAAAACGCATAAAAGAAACTGTTTACAACACAGATTACATGAACGTATATCTAACGAAACCTAAATCGCCTAAAGAGTAAAAACAGCGCTGATTTTCCGTCGCTCATTTGTTACTTGTAATTTCATATTATTTACCTTTTAATCATTACACATTTATATCAAAAGTTAGCAAGATATAGACAATAACAAAATTACAACAAGGGAAGACATTAATGCTTACTTCTAACAATTAGAGTCACATTCAAGAGGTTTACCAGCCAACAAATAACCACTAATGAGAAGCGTTTTTGGGCTATTTCCACCTAATACAGCCGCTACACTCCTGGGTCTGATTCGATCTCATTCTTACTAGCGACGAAAATGAACTTTATTTACTTGAAATTAGAGCGTGTATTGCAGAACAATAATTGCGTTGTCAACTATGTTATGTTGATTTATGATGTTAATTGGTACTTATATACAATATATAGAATGTTGGTGTAACTGTCACACTCCATACAAACCGTAGAGCCCTTATAGCCAAGGCTAAGACTGAGTTTAGTTGGTAGGTCACACGATCGGACCGCTTCGGTCGCGTGGAGTCCAACATAACCTCCGTGACACTTGCCGTCGCGGGGGTATCCTGGGCACGCTTCGTGCTCCTTAGTGACGGATTCTCAGCCTCTCTCTCCTGAGGGAAAAAAAAGAACAAAATCAAAATCAAATCAAATCAAAATAATATTTATTCAACATAGACCTTTACAGGCACTTATTGAGGTCAAAACAAACAAAAAAAAGCTTAAAAAGAAACAAAAACCTTGTTCGTACGTACGAAATAATATTGACTCTACACCTGTTCGGAAATTGGGAGAGCCTTCTCGAGAAGAACAGGCAAGAAACTCTGAAGGTCTATTTTTAATCTCCTCTTTTCAATGTTAATAATTATAATAATGTAATATAATAATACAATATAATATAAGATACAATCATACCTAATACGATTACAGTCGTATGTATGTTTACATACACATTTAAAAATAATACAATATTATAAATAATGTGATCATTTAGATAGTCACTTACTTTATAATAACCTTTACTCATGAGAGTCTTTTTGATATGGATTTTAAACATAGATATATATTTCCCCAAGAACGAGCAGCTAATTTTATGGAGCCTCAACATTGAAACGGCAAGTTTATTTTTGTTTCTAGTATTCACATTATGTAGATCACTGTTTTTATTGAATTTATTATAGTTTCTATATACAAAAACTAAATTATCATATATAAATTGACTAGCTAAAGTTAAAATATTAATTTCTTTGAATAATTCTTATAGGGATTCTCTAGCCCGAACTGTCACATTATCGATTAGTTATAATTGTAATAGAGACTATGAAAAAGAAATAATTTTTATTTAACAGATTAAATGTAATGATGATATTCATAGAATGGGTCACGCGAGAACTAAACTATATAGGGCCTCCAAGAGGAGAGCATGGTACACCTATTATGCCGTTGCGATGCCAGCAGGAGCAAAAGCTGACGGGCATTGGTTATCATGTAGCTATTGGGAAGGTTGCAAATTTGCTGCGAACCTTACAGAAACCACACGTAATATAAGCGACTGTAACTACTTATAACCAGGTTGGTAGTATACTTGTATGTCAATTTAGCTGTAGTTAAAAAATAGCGATTATTGCTCTTGTGCATAATAATTGTTGTGTGTGTGTGTCTGTAGACGAAATAAAATAACTACATATACATCATATATATCATCTATAGGTATGTATGAAAAAACATGGGTGAAATACAGAAACACAACTACATTTTATCGCTACACTCAATAATCATCGGGAATAAAAGACAAGCCCAAATGTAATGTCCCACCGATTACGCTGCCCACTCTGCCCAATAATCCTACCCGCATCCATAGGCTGATCCAAAAAGCGATTCCCAAATGCGCTCAAAAGAAATATGATACACGGACTTTTCTGTCAAAATATAGTATTAGATTGATGCTCCGGAACACCCTCGGAGGGATAGCGCGGGAAATACGAGTCTAACCGCTGTTGGGTACCTGTGGGAACGAACTTGTGTAATAAATGCGAGTAAAATGTTTTTCCACATGTAAAAAATTCGCAACTTATCCGCGCGGTCAGGCTTACGGGATAAGTACTGGCGTTTTACGGCCAATCACTGATGGATTCGATATGAATTATAAATGTGGGTCGACTTGCTATAAGCATTTCGCCTAAATATAAACATCGCGCTGTATAAAAGTTTGCGGCGTGAAGATTGTTTACGATGGACTTCTAATATTCTTAATGCTTAAGGCGCTTAGGTAATTGCGTAACTACAGTGGTTGCTGAAAAATGCGAGGTAATCGAACACATAACTAACTAAAAATAAGACAAATATTATAAAGAAAGAAAGAAAAACGTTAATTTACTACACATTGAAATAGGTTCTCAACTTATACAAAATTCAGTAAAAAGGCTACGATTAAGCTACGATACTCCATCATAACGCCACAGCGCTGATTTTATGTCGCCCCTGTTATTATCTATTTGTTCTACAGCGAACTCCGTAACGCTCGTAGCAATCACTGCGTTTTGATTAGCTGTTCAAGGTCAAGCAATATCTCACTATAACGGGCCGAGTTAGACTGTATACTCGTGTAGCTTGGCCCGTTATAGTTCATAACATACAAAGCAGTACGTAAAACCGTAAAACTATTTAAATCGTCTACAGTTTATTTTCCATTTAAAAGATTATCCATTTATTTTAATCTTAAAATTTCTGCTGATACCAGTCTCAGCCAGTCTTTTGAATTATTTAAAAGGAAATTTCGCGCAAACGTTCATTCAACCAATGCTTGATTATACAAGTATGTATTTACTCATACGACATGAAATATATAATATTATTTTATGTGTGATCTGGAGAATAAATGGGAAAAATAGCATTCTAAATAGAATTTAGATAGAGATAATGTATAAAAATTGCAATGTATATGTGAATAAATCCGTTATCCATACATAGTTCTTCAAAATTGAATTTAAATGTTATCAGTCTATCAATAATATCTCACAAAACAAAACTGGTTCTAATCGGTATCACCACACTGTCAAATTAGTGAAAGCGGTTCTGTCGCAGGCAGTAAAAGTCGAAGGCTCGCAATTTCACATCGTTACGCAAAAACCGTTACGATTCAAATGTCGGTCAGCTGGTTTACGACGGCAGCACATGTCGCGGGCATGAGAGGTAAGCCGGTAGAGACATGATGTTAGGTATAGATTTGTAAAACTGTTCTGTGCACGCTACAAATGATCCATCCAAATGTAACACCTTATGACTGTAAATATACCACGACTATTTTGCGTGATAATACAGTTGAAAATCGCATATCTTCTAATGTCCGATTACAAAGATAGCGTTTTGCAAATAAAAGTTTACTTTAAATCATTAAATAGAAATATGAAATTATTGTTTCAACAACATAATTTTGTCTACTACTAGTGACAATTCAATATAATTTTGACTGTGCCAACATTTTTTTATTGGCTGTCAGTTAACCTATTGCCACGTTTGTTTTTAAAGAAATGTTAAACCTTCGAGTTCAAATGAAAAGTTAATTTGAGCCATAAAACATTCCATTTGCGTCGATGATAAACCAAAACCTAGATGTGGAACGATACACACGTTAACTATTAAGGTTGTGGTCGGCAGACGGGTGTCGTAACTCTCGGATCGACTGCAGTAAAGAATAGCAGGAACAAGGCGAGCTATCCGTGCCAGCCTGACATGTTCTGGGGGGTAAGGTCTGAACACTACAATCTAAATATTCTTTATTTAACATACACATTTACAGTCTCTTATTGATGACAAACAGTTGTAAAAGCTAACGATACAAAGAGCTTAAAAGCTACATATTAGGCAAGAAAATTTACCTCTCTCCATTCAAGCCATAGGGCCCTTATGGCCAAGGCTTAGGCTGAGTTTAGTTGGTAGGTCACGCGATCAGACCGCTCCGGTCGTTTGGAGCCCAACATAACCCTCGTGACACTTGCCGTTACGAGGGTATCTTGGGCAAGTTTCGTACTCCTTGTGACGGATTCCCAGACTTCCTCTCTTGTTATAAAAAAAAAACCAAGAAATTTTTAAGGACTAGTTTCTTTTTATCCCTTTTTCAAAGTTATTAAAAAGTAATATTAATATACTAGCTGGCCCAACAGACGTTGTCCTGTCAAATGTCTCAAATGTCAAATGTCTCAAATGTCACGTTGTCTCACGTTGTCTCAAATGTTTTTAAATAAATAATTTAGCTGAAAAACAATATCTATATGACCGTATTGTGAATCTAAACCATTCTCAAGCCCCCTGGAATACACACAAAAAATTTCATCAAAATTGGTCCAGTCGTTTAGGAGGAGTTCAGTCACATACACACGCACACAAGAAATATATATATTAAGACTAGCTGGCCCAACAGACGTTGTCCTGTCAAATGTCTCAAATGTCAAATGTCTCAAATGTCACGTTGTCTCACGTTGTCTCAAATGTTTTTAAATAAATAATTTAGCTGAAAAACAATATCTATATGACCGTATTGTGAATCTAAACCATTCTCAAGCCCCCTGGAATACACACAAAAAATTTCATCAAAATTGGTCCAGTCGTTTAGGAGGAGTTCAGTCACATACACACGCACACAAGAAATATATATATTAAGATTAACACAATATACATATATATCTGATATACTGATAAAAATAATTATTCATTCAATACAGAATCATTAAATTGTATATCATAAAAATTAAATCTAATCATTTTTATCATTCAAGATGACATTGACCTCGTAATACCCCTTTTCATTAGAATATTTTTGTTAAGGTTGTTTTTAACGTAGCTTATTTTTATTTATTTTTTGAGTGTCAATGAATCTGAAGTACTTAGGTACTCGGCGTGATGCTGAATTATTCGTCCATTTGTCACATTCATAATGCAAATTTAAGACTTATGTGGTTTTCTCATAGATCACTGTCAGAACTGGGCCATATTGAAATGGGACTACACGAGGGTTTCAAATAAAAAAAGAATCATCAAAATCAGTCCACCCTGTCGAAAGTTGGTAATAAGCTTTTTGAAGTTCATAAAAAATATACAATCACGACCCTTAGACAAATTATCATTCGCAATCGATTTGTTATCGAAATGATTTCGTTACCTAACGGCATTCCTATACATTTCGTTCTAAAGAAACAAAATGGAATGTCGATAATGTTACTTCATCTACAGGTCCAATTGTAGTACACTCCCTTATCTTAACCAAGCTCAGTCAGCAGCACAAACAAACAAAACTCGAACCGTCAATAATAGATAATAAATTTTCAAAATACTGTGATCAACTATAAAATCCTAACCTGGATTGAAGACAAACACTTCTTATTCTAAATCTAAGTAGTAGGAACGCAGTAATATCGAGGAGCTTGCAATCAGGACGGTAGGAATCCTGCGATGTGGGGCTAATGGAACGGATTCCGGCGCCGGCTGTCGACCGGATGCCGGTAGTCGCGTAATTAAAACTGCCACGTCTTTTCACTGATACCCGCCACCTGTAGGCGAGGAGCTGGGTACAGAAATTTTATTAGTAAATTGTCCATTGACTTTCATAGTTCAGGTGTTTATGGAGGAAATCTATATGAAAAGCAAGACCGTATTGATTAACTCTTCTATATTAAATTGTATATATCTTTTATTTATCAATAATATATACTTCATCAAAAACAACCGACCTGAAATTTGGCAAATAATTAATTACTATACAGACCTTGCTTAAGAAGAATTATACAAGATACAGCCGCGAAAAGACTAGAAAATAAATTAAAATGTGTATTGCAACTCGGCGTTTTTTTTTAAATACAAAGGGTAATGGTCGATTTTCATAGTGCATTATTTCGAGATGTGGAAAGAGTTAAAATTAGTATCTTCTAGTAGACATTATAAAAATGTGTAATGAAGCAGTATTGGAAACTTCCCCAAAACAATTTATCTGGTTAATCGAAGTATACTTATTGTAGGTTAGGCGAGTCTAAATAAATTAACTATAAGTTTTTATAATATTTATTAATCATTATAAATCACAAATTATTATAAATATAAATAGATAATAAATAAGGAATTAAAAAATACTAAAGAAACAAAAAAGAGTGGGACCAAAGAGTCCGCAGATAATCAGACAAAACTTTTAAAAAATATATATATTTATTATTCTTTATCCTCATACATTATTAAAATAGCATCTAAGAACTGGGCTGGGAGGAAACCTTTGTTTGAAATCTCGCCCAGCCCACATACCGCACAATCATCATGACATGAGCACAACAGCCTACTTCCTTCCTTAGCTCGCAAATACAATTGGGTAGATAACATTTTTTTTAAATTCTATATATATTTTAACTGAGAAATATCGTAGAACCAACAGTATACCTGTACGGGGTTTCGTACATTTATAGAAAAAAATGGTAGTAAAAGTCACGTGTAAAAAAGGGTAGTTTATTGGCACTAAACAATTACTCTAACTAAACTAACTATTTGGTAAAAAATGTGGTAAAATGGTAGGATTTCGGGAATATGATATTTTATGCACGATTGGTTTGACTATCGGCCAAATACTGACTTAATTGATAAGTATGTCACAACATGAATCATGCACGAGGCGGCGCGGCGGCGGCGTAGTAGTAACCAAATCCGCTTACGCGACGTTTACCTAGTTGCATTTATTTGCAATGTACGGATTAAGACCGTACAATACCTGTGCTTATTACTTTTGAAGACACATCAACATATTGGCGGCGCTCTCGCGGATTGCTCAAAAACGCTCAATACTAAAAACATTGGCAATCGTGACGTCATAATTCAGTCAACTCGCCTAATTTTCATGAACGTATAAACTTAATTCAAAATATTATTGTTATTTGTACAAACCAAACAACAAAACCCTGTCGTGATCTGCAAAACACATTCCCTATTAAAATAATATTTATTCAACGAGAGAACAAAAACAAGAGAACACTAACACCTATGTTATACAGTCAGCAACACCTCAAACTTTACACTGGTACTACGAAAACCGTCACTATTACGAGTGACATAAGAGTTGTCTAAGCAAATTAAAAACTAAATTACTATTAGTGGCGCTTATAAGAATTGAAAAAGGAACTAAATAACAAAAGGAACTGAATAAAAGCGACAACAGATAAACAATACATTTCATTAGTGTATTTATATAAATAATCGTTTATACAATCCTTGTTCAGAATAATGATAAAAATAAAACAAAATCAGGCAAAAAAGTTGAGTCTCCTTCAAGATAAATACTCATCTTAATATATATATTTCTTGTGTGCGTGTGTATGTGACTGAACTCCTCCTAAACGACTGGACCAATTTTGATGAAATTTTTTGTGTGTATTCCAGGGGGCTTGAGAATGGTTTAGATTCACAATACGGTCATATAGATATTGTTTTTCAGCTAAATTATTTATTTAAAAACATTTGAGACAACGTGAGACAACGTGACATTTGAGACATTTGACATTTGAGACATTTGACAGGACAACGTCTGTTGGGCCAGCTAGTATACATATATGTTCTGAATATTCCGCACACGTACGCAAATTTGATTTCTATTTCAGTACAAGTAGATAACTAGTTAAGATTTAGAGTTACGTAGTTAAAATTTTAACAGGACAAACGTTATTTTTGAATTTCTTGGTAATCAAAGAAAACCTTTTAGCATTCCATGTATACACCGTTCCCGATCTGTATGTTCCAGAGAGGAGATCTAGAAGCAGTGTCTGGGCTTCTTACCCAGTTGTTGTTTAACGGGCCTCAAGTAAAAATAATCATTATTCAATAAAATATCAACAGGCACTTATTGACGTCAAACAAATATAAAGTTTAAGGACACAAAGAGCTTAAAAGCTACATGATCTTGTACTCTAAACATGTTCGAAAATCCTTAGATCCATTCAGAGAAGAACAGCTACGAAAATCTGACGCTCAAATTTTTATATCTCCTCCTTTCAAAACCATAAAATAGCACAAATATATCTAATTAAGTTATATATCATAAAAATCCGAACACATTTATCATTTACCTTGTAATGTCCTTTTTTCATTAGTTTTTGAACAAGTAGTTTATAATTAAAAAGCAAAGCAGTAATGCTGTGCTGATATGTGTGGTACAAAATTATACATATTCCTACAAACTATTCAATAGGGTACTTCCCTCTATATTAGAAAAGATCTAAAAGCATATAACTATGACAGCTTATGCATTAAATAGTCGGAACCATCATGTTTAAGTACATAAAATAACAAAAATAATTTAAAAATTAGTTTCAAAGTATTCACTTTTTTAATCTATACGTAAAACAAGAGCGAAACATAGACCACCATGTCGTGACGTCATAAGGTACTGTAAATTTATGCGTGTCAATGTCATTCATTATGAATCGTAGTATGTATAAAGCCGCAAAACAATAAAAAAAAGAAGTTTGTAGGTTGCTTTTTTAATGTAAGAGAACGTTATAAAATGTAAGTTAACTTGAAATCGCACGTGAATCACACTATGGAAAGCAGTTTTGTAAAAGGAGATAGTACGAATTTACCAAAAATAAATGCATTGATGGTCGGAAAATTCTTTGCTGCAAATCCCGACTTTTGTTCTGCTGAGTTACGGAGTATTAAAACATCGATGTCAGTATTACTCCTTTATTATTATTCCTTTATTACTTGTTTATATATAAAATATAATAACTCATTTTTAATATGAATATAATAAATACATAGCATCAAACATAGAGCTTTGTTTATTATTGACGTCATCGCTACAGAGTAACAACTCTTTGTCTAATTACGCGCGAAATTTGAAAATATTAAATATTAATGCAATTTTTATAGTACTTAACGAGTGTATAAAATTTTTATATTTTAGTATATGGTTTACTGACATGCAAGGATCAAATTTAGATTCTTTTCAAAAAAGAGATTAATTCCCTATTCTCTGGATCTTGCTTTTTGAAGTCAGAACTTTGGAACGGCAAGTTTATTTTCAATACCCGTGTTTAAATGACGAATTTTCAATAATATAACTGACCTGCTTATGTCTCTGGGGATTCACTCAAATTATATATAACTTTTTCCCATCCATCCATCCATAGGCTGATCCAAAAAAGCGATTCCCAAATGCGCTCAAAAGAAATATGATACACGGACTTTTCTGTCAAATATAGTATTAGATTGATGCTCCGGAACACCCTCGGAGGGATAGCGCGGGAAATACGAGTCTAACCGCTGTTGGGTACCTGTGGGAACGAACTTGTGTAATAAATGCGAGTAAAATGTTTTTCCACATGTAAAAAATTCGCAACTTATCCGCGCGGTCAGGTTTACGGGATAAGTACTGGCGTTTTACGGCCAATCACTGATGGATTCGACATGAATTATAAATGTGAGTCGACCTGCTATAAGCATTTCGCCTAAATATAAACATCGCGCTGTATAAAAGTTTGCGGCGTGAAGATTGTTTACGATGGACTTCTAATATTCTTAATGCTTAAGGCGCTTAGGTAATTGCGTAACTACTGTGGTTGCTGAAAAATGCGAGGTAATCGAACACATAACTAACTAAAAATAAGACAAATATTATAACGAAAAAAGAAAAACGTTAATATACTACACATTGAAATAGGTTCTCAACTTATACAAAATTCAGTAAAAAGGCTACGACTAAGCTACGATACTCATAACGCCACAGCGCTGATTTTATGTCGCCACTGTTATTATCTATTTGTTCTACAGCGAGCTCTGTAGCGCTCGTAGCAATCACTGCGTTTTGATTGGCTGTTCAAGGTCAAGCTATATCTCACTATAACGGGCCGAGTTAGACCGTATACTCGTGTAGCTTGACCCGTTATAGTTCATAACATACAAAGCAGTACGTAAAACCGTAATACTATTTAAATCGTCTACAGTTTATTTTCCATTTAAAAGATTATCCATTTATTTTTAATCTTAAAATTTCTGCTGATACCAGTCTCAGCCAGTCTTTTGAATTATTTAAAAGGCAATTTCGCGCAAACGTTCATCCAACCAATGCTTGATTATACAAGTATGTATTTACTTATACGACATGAAATATATAATATTATTTTATGTGTGATCTGGATAATAAATGGGAAAAATAGCATTCTAAATAGAATTTAAATAGAGATTATGTATAAAAATTGCAATGTAAATGTGAATAAATCCGTTATCCATACATAGTTCTTCAAAATTGAATTTAAATGTTATCAGTCTATCAATAATATCTCACAAAACAAAACTGGTTCTAATCGGTATCACCACACTGTCAAATTAGTGAAACCGGTTCTGTCGCAGGCAGTAAAAGTCGAAGGCTCGCAATTTCACATCGTTACGCAAAAACCGTTACGATTCAAATGTCGGTCAGCTGGTTTACGACGGCAGCACATGTTGCGGGCATGAGAGGTAAGCCGGTAGAGACATGATGTTAGGTATAGATTTGTAAAACTGTTCTGTGCACGCTACAAATGATCCATCCAAATGTAACACCTTAAGACTGTAGATATACCACGACTATTTTGCGTGATAATACAGTTGAAAATCGCATATCTTCTAATGTCCGATTACAAAGGTAACGTTTTGCAAATAAAAGTTTACTTTAAATCATTAAATAGAATTATGAAATTATTGTTTCAACAACATAATTTTGTCTACTACTAGTGACAATTCAATATAATTTTGACTGTGCCAACATTTTTTTATTGGCTGCCAAAAAACCTAATGCCACGTTTGTTTTTAAAGAAATGTTAAACCTTCGAGTTCAAATGAAAAGTTAATTAACTCATTCCATTTGCGTCGATGATAAACCAAAACCTAGATGTGGAACGATACACACGTTAACTATTAAGGTTGTGGTCGGCAGACGGGTGTCGTAACTCTCGGATCGACTGCAGTAAAGAACAGCAGGAACAAGGCGAGCTAGCCAGACTGACATGTTCTGGGGGGGTAAGGTCTGAACTCTACAATCTAAATATTCTTTTAACATACACATTTACAGTCTCTTATTAATGACAAACAGTTGTAAAAGCTAACGATACAAAGAGCTTAAAAGCTACATATTAGGCAACAAAATTTACCTCTCTCCATTCAAGCCATAGGGCCCTTATGGCCAAGGCTTAGGCTGAGTTTAGTTGGTAGGTCACGCGATCAGACCGCTCCGGTCGTTTGGAGCCCAACATAACTCTCGTGACACTTGCCGTTACGAGGGTATCTTGGGCAAGTTTCGTACTCCTTGTGACGGATTCCCAGACTTCCTCTCTTGTTATAAAAAAAAAACCAAGACATTTTGAAGGACTAGTTTCTTTTTATCCCTTTTTCAAAGTTATTAAAAAGTAATATTAATATATTAACACAATATATATATAAAATAATTATTCATAATAATTATTCATTCAATACAGAATCATTAAATTGTATATCATAAAAATTAAATCTAATAATGTTTATTATTCAAGATGACATTGACCTCGTAATACCCCTTTTCATTAGAATAGTTTTGTTAAGGTTGTTTTTAACGTAGCTTATTTTTATTTATTTTTTGAGTGTCAATGAATCTGAAGTACTCGGCGTGATGCTGAATTATTCGTCCATTTGTCACATTCATAATGCAAATTTAAGACTTATGTGGTTTTCTTATAGATCACTGTCAGAACTGGGCCATATTGAAATGGGACCACACGAGGCTTTCAAATAAAAAAAGAATCATCAAAATCAGTCCCCAACCCAGTCGAAAATTGGTAATAAGCTTTTTGAAGTTCATAAAAAATATACAATCACGACCCTTAGACAAATTATCATTCGCAATCGATTTGTTTTTCAAATGATTTCGTTATCTAACGGCATTCCTATACATTTCGTTCTAAAGAAACAAAATGGAATGTCGATAATGTTACTTCATCTACAGGTCCAATTGTAGTACACTCCCTTAGCTTAACCAAGCTCAGTCAGCAGCACAAACAAACAAAACTCGAACCGTCAATAATAGATAATCAATTTTCAAAATACTGTGATCAACTATAAAATCCTAACCTGGATTGAAGACAAACACTTCTTATTCTAAATCTAAGTAGTAGGAACGCAGTAATATCGAGGAGCTTGCAATCAGGACGGTAGGAATCCTGCGATGTGGGGCTAATGGAACGGATTCCGGCGCCGGCTGTCGACCGGATGCCGGTAGTCGCGTAATTAAAACTGCCACGTCTTTTTCACTGATACCCGCCACCTGTAGGCGAGGAGCTGGGTACAGAAATTTTATTAGTAAATTGTCCATTGACTTTCATAGTTCAGGTGTTTATGGAGGAAATCTATATGAAAAGCAAGACCGTATTGATTAACTCTTCTATATTAAATTGTATATATCTTTTATTTATCAATAATATATACTTCATCAAAAAAACAACCGACCTGAAATTTGGCAAATAATTAATTATTATACAGACCTTGCTTAAGAAGAATTATACAAGATACAGCCGCGAAAAGACTAGAAAATAAATAAATTAAAATGTGTATTGCAACTCGGCGTTTTTTTTTAAATACAAAGGGTAATGGTCGATTTTCATAGTGCATTATTTCGAGATGTGGAAAGAGTTAAAATAAGTATCTTCTAGTAGACATTATAAAAATGTGTAATGAAGCAGTATTGGAAACTTCCCCAAAACAATTTATCTGGTTAATCGAAGTATACTATTGTAGGTTAGGCGAGTCTAAATAAATTAACTATAAGTTTTTATAATATTTATTAATCATTCATTATAAATCACAAATTATTATAAATATAAATAGATAATAAATAAGGAATTAAAAAATACTAACAGAAACAAAAAAGAGTGGGACCAAAGAGTCCGCAGATAATCAGACAAAACTTTTAAAAAATATATATATTTATTATTCTTTATCCTCATACATTATTAAAATAGCATCTAAGAACTGGGCTGGGAGGAAACCTTTGTTTGAAATCTCGCCCAGCCCACATACCGCACAATCATCATGACATGAGCACAACAGCCTACTTCCTTCCTTAGCTCGCAAATACAATTGGGTAGATAACATTTTTTTTAAATTCTATATATATTTTAACTGAGAAATATCGTAGAACCAACAGTATACCTGTACGGGGTTTCGTACATTTATAGAAAAAAAATGGTAGTAAAAGTCACGTGTAAAAAAGGGTAGTTTATTGGCACTAAACAATTACTCTAACTAAACTAACTATTTGGTAAAAAATGTGGTAAAATGGTAGGATTTCGGGAATATGATATTTTATGCACGATTGGTTTGACTATCGGCCAAATACTGACTTAATTGATAAGTATGTCACAACATGAATCATGCACGAGGCGGCGCGGCGGCGGCGTAGTAGTAACCAAATCCGCTTACGCGACGTTTACCTAGTTGCATTTATTTGCAATGTACGGATTAAGACCGTACAATACCTGTGCTTATTACTTTTGAAGACACATCAACATATTGGCGGCGCTCTCGCGGATTGCTCAAAAACCCTCAATACTAAAAACATTGCAATCGTGACGTCATAATTCAGTCAACTCGCCTAATTTTATGAACGTATAAACAAAATTCAAATTATTATTGTTATTTGTACAAACCAAACAACAAAACCCTGTCGTGATCTGCAAAACACATTCCCTATTAAAATAATATTTATTCAACGAGAGAACAAAAACAAGAGAACACTAACACCTATGTTATACAGTCAGCAACACCTCAAACTTTACACTGGTACTACGAAAACCGTCACTACTACGAGTGACATAAGAGTTGTCTAAGCAAATTAAAAACTAAATTACTATTAGTGGCGCTTATAAGAATTGAAAAAGGAACTGAATAACAAAAGAAACTGAATAAAACCAGAAGTGTATTTATATAAATAATCGTTTACACAATCCTTGTTCAGAATAATGATAAAAATAAATCAAAATCAGGCAAAAAAGTTGAGTCTCCTTCAAGATAAATACTCATCTTAATATATATATTTCTTGTGTGCGTGTGTATGTGACTGAACTCCTCCTAAACGACTGGACCAATTTTGATGAAATTTTTTGTGTGTATTCCAGGGGGCTTGAGAATGGTTTAGATTCACAATACGGTCATATAGATATTGTTTTTCAGCTAAATTATTTATTTAAAAACATTTGAGACAACGTGAGACAACGTGACATTTGAGACATTTTGACATTTGAGACATTTGACAGGACAACGTCTGTTGGGCCAGCTAGTATACATATATGTTCTGAATATTCCGCACACGTACGCAAAATTTGATTTCTATTTCAGTACAAGTAGATAACTAGTTAAGATTTAGAGTTACGTAGTTAAAATTTTAACAGGACAAACGTTATTTTTGAATTTGTTGGTAATAAAAGAAAACCTTTTAGCATTCCATGTATACACCGTTCCCGATCTGTATGTTCCAGAGAGGAGATCTAGAAGCAGTGTCTGGGCTTCTTACCCAGTTGTTGTTTAACGGGCCTCAAGTAAAAATAATCATTATTCAATAAAATATCAACAGGCACTTATTGACGTCAAACAAATATAAAGTTTAAGGACACAAAGAGTTTAAAAGCTACATGATCTTGTACTCTAAACATGTTCGAAAATCCTTAAATCCATTCAGAGAAGAACAGCTACGAAAATCTGACGCTCAAATTTTATATCTCCTCCTTTCAAAACCATAAAATAACACATATATATCTAATTAAGTTACATATCATAAAAATCCGAACACATTTATCATTTACCTTGTAATGTCCTTTTTTCATTAGTTTTTGATCAAGTAGTTTAAAATTAAAAAGCAAAGCAGTAACGCTGTGCTGATATGTGTGGTACAAAATTATACATATTCCTACAAACTATTCAATAGGGTACTTCCCTCTATATTAGAAAAGATCTAAAAGCATATAACTATGACAGCTTATGCATTAAATAGTCGGAACCATCATGTTTAAGTACATAAAATAACAAAAATAATATAAAAATTAGTTAAGTATTCACTTTTTTAATCTTTACGTAAAACAAGAGCGAAACATAGACCACCATGTCGTGACGTCATAAGATACTGTAAACTTATGCGTGCAATGTCATTCATTATGAATCATAGTATGTATACAGCCGCAAAACAATAAAAAAAGATGTTTGTAGGTTGCTTTTTTAATGTAAGAGAACGTTATAAAACGTAAGTTAACTTGAAATCGCTCGTGAATCACACTATGGAAAGCAGTTTTGTAAAAGGAGATAGTACGAATTTACCAAAAATAAATGCATTGATGGTCGGAAAATTCTTTGCTGCAAATCCCGACTTTTGTTCTGCTGAGTTACGGAGTATTAAAACATCGATGTCAGTATTACTCCTTTATTATTATTCCTTTATTACTTGTTTATATATAAAATATAATAACTCATTTTTAATATGAATATAATAAATACATAGCATCAAACATAGAGCTTTGTTTATTATTGACGTCATCGCTACAGAGTAACAACTCTTTGTCTAATTACGCGCGAAATTTGAAAATATTAAATATTAATGCAATTTTTATAGTACTTAACGAGTGTATAAAATTTTTATATTTTTAGTATATGGTTTACTGACATGCAAGGATCAAATTTAGATTCTTTTCAAAAAAGAGATTAATTCCCTATTCTCTGGATCTTGCTTTTTGAAGTCAGAACTTTGGAACGGCAAGTTTATTTTCAATACCCGTGTTTAAATGACGAATTTTCAATAATATAACTGACCTGCTTATGTCTCTGGGGGATTCACTCAAATTATATATAACTTTTTCCCCTCTAGAGAGAAGTGGCTGAAAGGAGGGGAAAGAATTATTTATACCACCGCCACCAAGTGCCACGATGATTATGTCGGACTACTAACCGGTGAAGGTGCAGGTTTCACCGCAGGTGAAGGAAAACATCGTGAGGAAACCTGCGTACATCTGCGAAGCGATTCAAAGGTGTACGTAGTCAACCAACCCGCACTGGGCCAGCGTGGTTGACTAAGGCCTAATCGCCCTAACGTAGTTAGGGTAGGGTAGCCCCTCGGTGGAGACGTATATGAGCTGTGATGATGACTAACCGATCGAGGCGGCTTGATAACTCACATGACTTACTCTAAACTCAATCTGAACCTAAACAGCATGTAGAGGTATTTAACTGGTACTTAACTGGTATTTAACTGGTACACCCCTCGCGCTAACCTCAATCGCATACAAATCAACAATGTCGCCAGTATTTGTTAAAGTTATTCTCTATCTTTGATTTTAAAGGCTTTTAAGGGTAATATAGATTTTAATCTTAAATAGTAAATTGTTCGTTATTCGGATTTTTTCAATTGCATGGTCCTTAAAACTATGTATAAAATAATGCCTAAAACACTATATTTGTATAAGCAATATAAACAAAACGTGTAGCCAGCTCCCGGCGCAACTCGTGCTCCTGGAGTTGTTGGAAGGAATTCGCCTCCATCTCACTCGCGAATAGTTCCGACCTAATTTCCTGCAAATCGCGCGGAAACGTAAATTAATACCTACTTATTGTACTCTAAACACGCTGTTGAGACTGGGATTACTCACAATTTGATAGTTTTTTTATCTACTCATACATATTTTGTCTAATGAAAGCTTATGAATTTCTATTTGTAATATTGACTTTATTAATTCAATAAAATACTAGAATTCCGCCCTAGATATATCGGATTTTCCAATAGGAAAGATATATTTTATAAGTAAAAATTTCCCTGTCTTTTTTCCGGGTCTCAAAAATATCTCTATATTAACTTTCATCAAAATCGTTTAAGTAGTTTCTGAGACTAAACCTAAAGCCCAAAAGTACTTTGCATACAAACTTGCATTACATACAATTTCAGACCCTTACAGTCTTTTTCGCAAAATCCTTTTTCAGGTTTTAAGCCAGGTTCCCAAACTTTTTTGTGTCGTTAGACCCTTTGCCATGATTTTCGGTTTTGGATAGACCCCCGACTTACCTCATATTGAATGCCTACATACTAAAACTTACAAAATCTTATGAACATCTTATATATAAAAATGAATCGCAAAATGTGTTGGTAAGCTCATAACTCAACAACGCCTAGACTAATTTGGCCAATTCTTTTTTGTTAATGTTCGTTGAAGTTCAAGGTGGGTTTTTACAATGAGGAAAATTCGAATAATTATCGGAAATACCCTAAAAACAGCCCTTTTATTTTCCCATGCAAACGTTTTCTAACTAAAACGTACAGTCGAATTGAGCTTTATTGTTATTGTATAAAGTTCATATAGGAAGCACTCACTGTTGTCTAAGCAATGAAGGTGTGTTCCTAACATCAAAGAGTCAATTTGCGCTTTATTAACGCTACATATAGTTGAAATTCAATCATATCTATCAAAACAGTGTGCGTGCGTGCGTTGGAGCACAGAATACATCGTTGGAGGATTTAATGTCACGTTCCAAAATTGAATAGCCACAAAATGTAATAGCTCATTTAGACTTTTTTTGGCGATTTGGTTGGCTATGCGACATTATCTATAAAATAATTTGGAACAAAAAACTGCCACTGTACAAATCTTTTTGACAGGACGAAGTCTGTCGGGTCCGCTATTTATAATATTTTTTTACTTTATAGGTACTTTTATACATAATTTTATGTCTTTATATTAGAAGATAGTATAATGTAAGTAAATAGGTACTATCAGTGTATTTTTTTTTATGCCAGGCCCGGCAGATGACTTCCTCCCGCCTGATGTTAAGCGGTGAAAGAGGCCCAAATGAGATGACGGATAGGATAGTGACGTTACTCCACTTTCCTACCTGCCCGCCTCTTATGTATGTTGAGATCCATTATCGTGGACCCCTGTTTTCTTTTCATGGACCCCAAATTTTTGTTTTGCTGACCCCATACAGGTTATCATAATCCCCTAGGGGTATATGGACCATTTTGGGAATAATTGTTCCAAACTATCTGTCTACCAAATACTCGTATGTCACTTAAATCGATTTCGTAGATTACGCGTTGTATGACTAGTCATACACTAGGCTCACTCTTTGTACGGAACGTAATACGGTTTACGTATACGCCTTACGTCACAGTATACGATTCGCTTGAACCGTATATTTACGTGTCTGGTTATCCTCTGCTCCCCGGTCGCCCTCACGTTTTGCCTATATGGTTCTTATAGTAGGGGAGGACAAGAGGGGATTTTTGCAGTTACTTCGGCGTGTCAGATTAAGTTATGGGAGATACCTCTAGTCTTGTTGAATAACCCCACAAAATTTCAGAGCGCCACCTAATGACGAACTAGTTTAAAAAAAAATGTTATATGAATTTAATCGTGCACGTCAGATTAACACATACCTATATAGTTGAGTTTGATGACCTGAATCTGTTGATTCTTAAATTTTTCAATTACGTGCAGAGAATTCTAAAATATGGCAATTCGAAAAATAAAATGTTGAATAGTCATAATTTGTTTTGGAATTAATTAAATGTGGCAAATGAGCTTGTGTCACATTTGAACAGTCTTGTAAAATTGATGCTATCAATATCTCACACGATCGAGAATTCTATGTGACTTTTTTTTTTGAAAACCTGTAGCTGCTAAACTCACCGTTAAAAATATACACATGTCATAATCTTTTTTTCTTCCTAAATATAAGCTTTCAATTCCAATAGGTCTCTACGAGGCTCGAGTAAATACACATTTAGCACCTGGCCTTCCCTACTATTAGAACTTAGGCACAGACTGAGTTTAGGTCACGTGGTCAGACCGCTCTAACCATGCAGTCCGACATAACCTCCGAGACACTTGCCGTTGCGGGGGGGTATCCTGGGCACGTTTCGTGCTCCTTGCGATGGATTCTTCTCCTGAGGTAAAAAAAAAGTTAGCCTCTACTACCCCCTTAATAAAATATGAGACCTTTCAAGTTTCTTTTTGCTTCTTCGATGTCTCTCCATATTTTTCGAACTGTATATTTCGAAATGTATGTATATTTGCACACGTCATGTATATAAGAATCAAATAATAAATTGCATTGTATCTTACACATTGTTTTTTTTTTTAAGATAAAATATATGTTAATTTTGTTTGTCATCGTTCAATTACTGTCAGACTATTTGAAATGAACTTAAAACTTCATGAAATTAACGAACTTAATAAACTTGTGAATCCACATTAAACAGATATTCATCCCAAAACAACCTTAAACTTACTTAGGTACTTTAAGCCATTTATCTGGACGAGCAATTTCTTAATAAGCGCATAAAACTTGCGAAAATTGGTGACAACAATAAACTTAAGAGTTACTTTAAAGTTAAAACTGACTTTGATGTGTTCTCGCGCTCTGGATTTTTACAATGGATTAAATAGTTGTAGCTCACAAAAGAAGTAAAACTTTTAATGAAGCTTCTTCGGTGTTCCACTGAGCTTTAAGATGTAAGAGAATAATTCGGCGGTTTATGCTTTGGATTTTATTTGTAATCTGTTGAAAAGGGATTATAGTAACCAACCTATTAAACCTAAGCATATATTGCATCACAATATATAAACATAAATCATTCTTTTATTATTAATAACTACTCTACATGGTTATATACACTTATTTCTTTATATATTTATATTATTAATATTAATATATAAAGAAATTGAAAATCAATATATAACGAATATTTATTTATTTCTTTTTAAAGTATAAGTGAAAGTGGCGTTTCTAATGAAATGTTGTCAATAAATAATATTTTATACTAGCTTTCCGCCCGCGGCTTCGCCCGCGTTATATTCGAATTTCCCACAGGAAGGATATGTTTTCCGTCAGTAAAATTATCTTATTTCCTTCCTTGGGTCCTCGGGTTTTACGATTGGTATATACGGGGTGGTTACTCCGTATTTACCAAACGTAAAACAAAAATTGATTAGCTGTTGTTATCGGATTTTCGCATGGGAAAAAGTTATTTTACCGCGGTAAAATATTTTATGTCATTTCCGAGTCTCAAACAATATTCATACCAAATTTCATAAAAACTGGTTTAATAGGGAGTGATGTGAAGGACGGATAGACAGACAGATGCTTTCGCATTTATATATATTAGTATTGATACGGACGAATTAGTATTGATGCGGACGAATTAGTATGGATACGGATGAATTAGTATGGACGTTGCCCGCGACTTCGCGACGTGAAATTCGTCTCTTATCAGCAAGTTGCTAATTTATCATCTGATTTCGATAAAACTAAATATGTATGTCTAGGCTAAGCTTCATCTACCCGTAAAATAACAATTAAAATATGTTTAGGTGTTTAACAGACAGACAGGCAGACGGATAGACAAACGAATAGGTGGAGAGACCAATGGATAAAATGGTATATTGACGAACGGATATTATGTTAGTCGTAACATAATCGTAATACTCGAGAACAATATTATATCATCATTATATAAGGACGCAAATAAAAAAAAAGAATGATAAAAAGTCGATAAAAAGTAAAGGGGATAGGCACATATAGTTTTTCACCAAAACTTTCATCCCTCCTTTCAACCCTTTACAACCCTTTTCTGCTTTAAAAGGTAGCCTCTGTCATTCTCAGGCTCTAGACTGTGTACAAAACTTCATTTAAATCGGTTCAGTGGTTTTAACAATACTTCTTTCTGTACAACCTTTCGTCCCTCCTTTCAACCCTTGATAACCCTTTTCTGATTTAAAAGGTAGCGTCTGTGCTTTCTCAGGCTCTAGTCTATATGTGTATAAAATTTTATTTAAATCGGTTCAGTGGTTTTCACAATACTGTCATACAACCTAGCATCCCTTCTTTCAACCCTGTACAACCCTTTACAACCTATTTTGTATAAAAAAAAGTAGCTTATGTCCTTTCTCGGGCTTTAGACTATCTGTGTACCTAGTTACATTTAAATCGGTTCAGTAGTTTTGGCGTGAAAGCGGAACAGACAGACAGATAGAGTTACTTTCGCATTTATAATATTAGTATGGATAGTATGGATTATTATATGTATGGAAAAACAAATAGCTGTTTAATATAATCAGACAATGTATAAGCCAATTAGAAGGTTGCACAAATGAAAACAAATTGTAAAAGAAAACGTACACCCTAAAATTAATCAACATTGGACATCGACCAGTATGCAAGGGAGATGGCGGTATACTCTGCAAGAGGAATTAGTATAAATCTATATAAACGTTTTGATAAGTTAAGATAGCTAATTTAAAAAATATATTTATCAAAATGTGTATAAAATATTGCTTCTCATTGTATTTTCTTGGTGATCTGACAAATAGTGTCCTGTCAAGTCGTGTCAACCAAAACGCAGTTACATATTCTGGAAGCGTTTCATTGTTTATTTTTGAACCGTCATAACTTGGGTATAGTTTGTACAAGATAAACCAAATTCTTTGCATATGGTGTCAATAATGAGCATATTATTTTCTTTGTATGTTATATGGCATGACATATACTATCGATTTTATTAATCTCTAAAGAGGGCCGATCGCACTGACTCAAATTTGAAATGACAGATGATCATCAAAATTCTTAAGATATTTATTGTGTCCTTCTTATGTCCTTTAAATTTGTGTCCTAATAATTAATTTAATTTATATTAATTTAATTTATTTATATTAATTTAATTTATTTGTAGTTTTTAAATTGTCTCCTTTAAATTTATTTATTTAATTTATTATCAGCCTTTCACTGTTAGTAGGTGAATTAGAAGAGGTATCTTTCAGGAATAAGCCACACCTTTTGTACGTCTTATTAATATGTTGTCCATTTACATTTATGTGCATACTAGATGGTGCCTGCGACTTCGTCTGCGTGGAACTCATATTTCGAGTAGCTTATATACTATACTATACCTATTATTATTTATAAGTGAATTGTTACTCTTTGCATTTATATGGTTATAATTGACTGAAACATATTAATGTTATTTTTGTTGGCGACTGTAACCACTTACCATCAGGTATTAATTTATCTTAATATTTAATAATAATTAATATTTATTGATTAATCTTGTTTTAAGTTTTCTTTTACTTGGTTATAATTATACAACGATAGAAGTTTTGCCCTCCACATTCTAGTCTCCGTCGTATGCCGTGTTTTTCTCAACCAATCAATCTTAAATACGAGACGGGCGCAGTTTTCCGTGCATCCGTCACCGTTGATATATTGCTACGAAGAAGTAAGTCATGCGCTTTAATCAGTCATGAGCGTACGCCGAACGAAGTACTTGTCTCGTGACTGCAATTTCATGCACTGCTGACGTGCATAATGACAAGTTGAAATAGCAGAGTTCGCGAACGAGGTGGAAACAACAGATCGAACGCTTTTGACAAAACCATGACGTTTAGTTTCAGTTTGGATCAATTTATTGTTATTTTTTCCCGTTACGTCCTCGTACAGAGAACAAGATCACTTTCGTCATCAGTTCACTGAATTCTAGAGTCTACACCAAGTAAAATCCTAACCGAGATAATCATTAATCAACTTAAAATCGACTTGAAAGTTTTCGATATCAAAAGGTTGATTATATAACACTGTACCTATCACATTTTAGTTACAATTGATAGATAGTGCAAATACATTACTGGCTTATAAAGATAATTATAGCATTAAATTCTTAATGATCTGGCAATGTAACTGCTCTATCAGATAGTTTCAGCAAATTTGTTACACAATCAGGGGACAGATATATAAAATGTGATTACAAATGTTAAATTGTGTCATTTGTTTATTTTTGTTATTGGAAATCTCACAGCAACTACAGTGAGATTGACTGTAACCAGTTACCATCAAGTAAGTAGTCTGCTTTTTGTCAATATATAGGTTAAAATATCAAATCCTTGCAATTTTGTCTGTAATATAATTAAACACTTTATATTAAGCTTATTTGTAAGTACATCTTTAATGTTACCCTTGTATTCGTATAACTTAAGCTCTTGAATGTTAGTTGGGATTTTATTAAAGAAACATAAACGTACTTGATAAAATATTTGATAAAGCTCTGATTTTGTCTAATGTTCATGTTCAGAATGAATATCACAATTTTGTGCTCATTCTTCGAAATTGCTATTACATTTCTAAATCACAATTCCGAAGGAATATATTTTGACACGACTGTGATAAAATTAATATATAATAATAATAATATAATAATAATTTATTTATTTCAGGCCACGAGAGCCCATATAGTGTTAGTTACAATTTTTCTTACAGACTAATGTTAGTAAATACATTTATTTAAATTATTACTTATAATTATTTTATTGTATGGGTCGTCACCCATTTATGGAGAATAGGTGAGTCCCATCGGTCAACGAATAACCTAAGGATAGTGTTGGTGCTGCCACGCAGCCTTACCATTGCGGATGCACACCTTTTTCGCATGATTGCGGCAAATCCGTCAGTATGTGCGTCCGCGAACATTCCCGAGGCACTACACCGCCACGGCAGCCCCTACAACATCCTCAGGGCATTGTTATACTGCACTCGCAGATCGCTGTATGCCCGCTGGTTATAACTTACCCAAAGGCTGCACGTGTAAAATGTTTGGCAATATGCTTTAAATAGCGTGAGCTTTACTGTCCCAGTGCAACGCGCGAACCTTCGAGCCAGCATGTTGCAGCGCACAGCCAGCGATCTGCGTTCCCTATCAATATCCAGATTGTCCTTCTGGTCCTCAGTGACCCAGTGACCTAAGTATTTAAAACTCTTAACACGCTTTCATTATATTTTGTTTCTTAAAGAAGCCCTTATCTTTTTTATAAACAAACTTCCCACCTGATTTTAAGTAGTGCAGTCAGCTATTAGGATTCACACTCACAAAAACAGCCGTTGCCAACATTTGAATATTTAATACATTATTTTTTTTATTTTGCATAATTGAAAATTGAACCTGTTGAATAAAACACTTGTACTGTTCCACTAATTTTAATTATTGTCGACCTGACCGGTTTCGCTTTACAGCATTTTCAAAGGTTAAAACAAACACAGCTGTTCGTGTTTACGTGTTACGATGAAGCGTAAACACGAACAGCTGTGTTTGTTTTAACCTTTGAAAATGCTGTAAAGCGAAACCGGTCAGGTCGACAATAATTAAAATTAGTGGAACAGTACAAGTGTTTTATTCAACATGTATAATAAGTTCCACCAAGAGCCAACAATCAACTCAATACAGAATATGAAAATTGAACCATAGAATTATTGTCACAATTTGTGTTTTATTCATTCAGTTCCTTCGTTCAACGTAAACAGTCCCTATCTGAGTTCCGAGAGGCGTGCGCAGGCCTTGTCACCGCTCAACTGCTCAACCGCTTATGTTAGCTAGAAACATTTTTTATTATTATTAGATAGATAATGTAATAAAGAATAAGATTAAGTAATAAAATTGACTAAATGGTTGTTTAAATTTCCGTGACGTCTGATATTTTGTAGAAAAAAAAATACGTAAAGTTTTTACAAATTGGTTAGTTTTTCATGTGCCTTTTTAATTTTGATGTTGGTCAATGAGCATTTTAATTAAAATTATTTTTCTGGAATTTTTAGCAAGTTAAGAAGGGACTAAAAATTATAGCTATTGTAAATAAATAAAGAGCGATAAATTCAAAACCATTTCATCAGATTTTCTTTTCCTTTTGTTTTTATCGTTTAAATTAGGTACATTTTCACCCCTTTCGTTTGTGTACTTTATCGAGACTTACACTATATAACACTGAATGTATTTAAATCAAAATACTAATCAAATATATATATATTACAATTAATACATAAGTAACATTTATAGTTACCCAGTTTAGACCTGTACACATCAGCGTCAACTTGAAGAATCGCACTCTGAAAGCATTAATTCACCAAGCTCCTTGAACTTATACTATTACGCATTGCAGTAAAATATTTCTGACATAAATACTGTGGTTTATTGGTCTTTCGAGCCGGATATCAGTGAACATGTTCGGTGATTGATTATTCTCTGTGAATTTCACCCAGTTATTCGACTATTGCATTAAATAAATGCACATTAAATCTTGTGACTCCTCCATAGAAGTAGTTTTGAAGGAACTAAGGCAACGATTTTGGTTATAGTGTTGTAGAGATATCATTCTAAGTCTTGCACATGCAAAAAAAAAGAAATTTAGACCTTAAAGACACAAGACACAAATTACCTTGTGTTAACTTTCCCTTTATATATATTATAGCTGATCCGTGCCCACTTCGTTGGGCATATATTAATATTAATCTTTGAAGCGAGCACGAACGCGAACCGTATTAAACCCGAAGCCATCGCGCGCCGTCTGCTGCTTTGCCCTTCACACTTAAGACATATTATACCAAAAATTATATCATAATTTTTGGTAATATATGACTAATAAATATGACCTAATGATTTAAATTATTTTCTCAATATTAAAAATTAAATTATCTATACTAATATTATTAAACATAAATATAAAAGTTAGACATATGCTGTCGTTGACTTTTTTGTAGGCATTTTCAAACTCCACATCTTTTCTCTAGAACTCAATAACATATCTTTCATAGTTAAGGCAGCGTTCATTCGACCGTTTCTTCTCCGTTACTTAAAGCTAGTCAGTAACACTACATAGCTCTTAAAAAGGTTTGAGCTTTTTGAAAGCACACCGCTATTTTCAATTTGTAAGGCGTCCTACTAATACTTCTCCATATACCAGCAACTAACGAATATAAATTAGTGGGGTCTTGTCAACTCCGAAGTAACACGATGGCTATCGCCAATAATAATTTATCAGCATCCATCCCACCTAGAACATGCAATACCGGTCTTTCACATACCTACCGGTAATATTTCCTTGTATAGGTATTTAGATATTTTTGATAACCCTCCTTAGTTTAAGATTTAAAAAGTGAATATTTCGGTTCGTTGAGCATTCAACATTATGTTAATAGAATATCAACTTAATGTCGATTTTACTGAATATCGGTGTCGACACCTTAATACCATATAATTTCAAACAACCGATACTATGGTATTTATTGTAAATATGTTTATTTCATGTTGGCGTATTTGAGAGAAATCACTCTTCACTTAATAATCTTGATAGAAATTAGCGTTTCGCACGGCCTTCAATATTTCGATAATAACACCTGTAATTTGATAAAGGGGAATATCCTTTTCAAGCACTCGTGAACATAATGCTACAAAGCAAATGAGTTTATAATTAATCATCATATTCTAGTATCATATTATTTTTCATATTTACCAATAGGATTTATATTATTATCGGTCATAGAAACCATACATAACAAGTTATCACGGCGAACATTAATTAATTCGTGATCACTTTTTAATTGATTCGAACAATCAATAATAATAATTTTATTAATAATGTTAGGATTTTTGAACCAACCACTGGGAGCGTACCACGATGAAAACACACACATAAAACTGCCGCTATTGCAATTGTCATAAAAGCTATGTCAAGGTCAACGTTTAAAGTATGATGCGGTGTTGTATGTACATTTTAAAGTATATTTTAAAAAATATATTTATTACAAATATGTACTGTCTTATAATAGAAATGTCCACTTACATGGTATCGACTAAATTTTTGATATCAAAACTCGGTCTCATACTGACTGCAGCTTGCCTACGGTCACTGCATTCGTATCAACATTGACCGGTATTTACGCCCATCAATATCAAATCACATATTCTTTTACATGAGACTGCTTACTAAGAGATATATGTAAGGTCCTAGCGTTAAATTCGTGACAAAACAAAATATCATACAAAGTGGAGAAACATGTTTGCAATACCGGTTTTTCGGTATTACTGAAAACCGGTATTAATTCACTAATCCCACCTGATGTTAAATAATGACTTAATTGTGATTTGTCGGTAGTAAAATGGAAACATTGGTCCATATCACAGAGCATTAAAGTTCAAAATGCTTATTTGCGGAGAAGTGGTATCTTCTCCGCAAATAAGCATTATAGTTTATAGCGGTGGATATTGTCTAGATAATGTTTTTTATTGCTATTCATTTAGTGCTAAAAACGTTCTTCGATGAAGAAACTAGACGGCCATCATCTTCAGGAATAAGGTGTTAAGGTAAGCACAGTAGCCACCCCACTTCTAAAAATTAATATAATTGGATGACTAAAAGGTCGGACCCCCATTAAAATCTGGGTACAGTGCCCAGACTACATAGCCACCGAAACTGTGTCCATTTAATTAAAAATCACTCTACATTTTCTACGAATAAAATCATAAATGATACGCTTAAGGGCGTTGCCGAACCTATTAAGGAAGTGGCTTGTTCAGAATGATTCCAAATAAAGGGCAGCACCGCTGGGAGAAGTGTGTGGAGTCCCAAAGAGACCACTTTGAGGATGATTGGATTTCCAACCCCTCCATGTATGGAAAATCTTATTTTTACCGGTCAAAGGTCGGATACTTTTGTATGGACCTGTTATATCATTTTGCTTTTTTTTACAGTTTATGAAGATAATAATTTATTACGGTATTTTTTGGTCGTGTCGTGTCGTGAAATGCATGTCGTTATAGTATACCAGCCTAACCATCGCCAGTCTATCGACAAAAATATCTGCATCGAATTTCAGACCAATTGGTGTAATGATAATGTTGACGTGGTCAGATGTGATGGAAGGTGTTGAAGGGTTGTCATTTGCAGCATGTAATCTAAGCACACAGGCACCCATTGGTGCACTCTCTTTTTCTTCACTCGCATAATCCAAGGACATGGAAATAGCACTGCTCACTAGTATACCTAACCGTAGCAAGATCCATTTTAGTCACCCATGATGGATCGGGAAGGAATAAGGAGTCTTTAATCAATGTCACCTCAATCCACTTGGCCGTGTAACCTCATCTACGAGTAAGTCAGACGCTATCAATTTCACTTTAAGTTCTAAAAACAAAAAGTACTGAAAATAGTTTACTTTGTGCCTTCAAAGTTATACCAGTGTTGAGTGCACAGAAGATAGTTTGTGATGGTGTAATTATTGCTCTTAATTGTTCAGAATTAATTATTCAGAATCAATAATAATTGAAATAAAAGTGTCGTATAACTTTGAAGATAAGATTTGTATGTGGGTAAATTATAAATACTTGTATATCATCATCAACCAACAAAAATCAAAAATTTTTCAGCGAAAGATAACTCGACCAAAGATATCCTTAAATTCAACCTACACAGTCAAGCATCTACAGCGCCCACGTGAATTACACTCCTATGATCCAGGGGTCGACGGTTCGATTCCGCCAATCTATGAGTATACTACTTGTTATTTGTTTTTTTCCCTCTTTTTTTGTTCATATAATTTTTATCTGTATTATTTTTATATTGCGAGATTCATATATCTGAGATCTATTAACTATATTATAGATTGTAGTGATTACGATAAGAAATATTTAAATCTAACGAATATTACAAAACGGATAGCGAGTAATAAACCAAGCCATAAAAAAGCTAGGACTAATACACAAAGTCCAAAAAGAGGTACTATTCCATATTAGGTACTTCAAACGGCGAATCTGTAGTACTAGTAACGCCCTTCCTCAAGGCAGCCCATCCATTGCAATACCGAACACAGAACATAAAGGCACCATTCTTTATTATTTTCCGATCATACCCAAAACTGTAAGTCTTCCATAATAGATTCTAGCACTATACAGTTTAGAATTCTTCATCAAAGTTTCTCTTCAAAGCGTGATTTAATTGAACTAGCTATAAAAGAGCTTTTCGAAAAACAAATTGAGCCCGATGTTATATGCCTCACAGAGACATTTATTGAAAAAGGTAGTGAGGGTTATCTAAAACTTTCTAACTTTCAAACTGCTGCAAATTATTGTAGGGAAAAGCGGAGAGGTGGAACATGCATCTTACTTAAAGAAGGAATAATTTATAAAGAACTAGCATTTATAATAAAAATAGGTAAAAAACTTTTTAATTTAAACGGTTTTATGTTAAACATACATTGCAATGTTAAGATAAATGTACTAAAAATGTACTAAAAAACAAAAAATAATAAAATAGATACAGTCGTGGGAATTATAAACATATGCATAGACTAGACTAAAATAAAACCGTGGGGCACATTGAAACAACACAACGATTGTAGACAATGATGTGCCCCACGATTTTATTTTAGTCTAGTCTATGCATATGTTTATAATTCCCACGACTGTATCTATTTTATTATTTTTTGGTTTTTAGTACATTTTTAGTACATTTATCTTAAACATTGCAATGTATGTTTAACATAAAACCGTTTAAATTAAAAAGTTTTTTACCTATTTTTATTTTCTAGTTTTTAGTTTTTATTTCGCATTATTCTCTTTTAAAACCTAAGTTATCCGCTATTTTGTAGAGACCGCCATTTTGGATTTTAATTTTTTATAGTACATTATATTCTACTAGTGAGCACTTTCATTTGATACCCATATTGATAGGATTGATTAAACCTAAGTTTTCCGCCATTTTGTAGAGGCCGCCATCTTGGATTTAATTTTATATAGTACATTGTATTCTACTGGTTGAGCACTTTCATTTGATACCCATATTGATGGGATTGATAAAACCTACGTTATCCGCCATTTTGTAGCGGCCGCCATCTTGGATTTAATTTTTTTATAGTATATTGTATTCTGCTTGTTGAGCCCTTTCATTGATACCCATATTGATGGGATTAATAAAACCTAAATTGTCCGCCATTTTGTAGCGGCGGCCATGTTGAATTTATAATGATAATGAATAAATATAATTGTATTGTCACCAAAATCCAAAGTGTATACAAAATTTCAGATTAATCGGTTGACAGGAAGAGGGTGAAATTTGATTTACTAAATTTGACCCAAGAATGAATGAACCGGGCTGAGCTAAATAAAACCGTTTAAAAACACAAGCGACACAAAACTCATTTGAAGTTTGTGGTGTGGAACTTTCTCTTAATAAAAAAATTATTATATGCATTTATAGAACTCCTACATCAGATCCAGCCGTATTTTTAAATAAACTTAGCTTACTACTGCATGATTTAAACAAAAAATACAAAAATAAATTAAATATTGTTATAGCAGGCGATTTTAATATAAACACACTTAAAAATAGCACTATTACTAATGAGCTACAAGACCTATCATATAATTACAATTTGAAAATTCATATTGATGTTCCAACACGAAAATCCTCTTGCATTGATCATATATTAAGTAATATTCCTAATGCGACTGCAACGATTTTACCGCTCTATCTGCCTGATCACGAAACAGCAAAAATGCTGAGTTTCCCTATTAAGCATAGATACAACTGCCTCCTACGTATTATATATGTAAAAGAGATTACAATTCAGACTACATAAAGAAATTCAAAGAATGCTTAAGTAGCCTCTCATGGTCCGAAATATACGCAGGAAATGACCTAAATAAAGCGTTTAGTGAATTTCACAAAACTCTGTGCTTGTTTCACAATCGCTGTTTCCCTGAAATGAGGGTCAAAGTTAAAACTTCCAACAAACAGAAGCTGAACTGGATAACTAAAGGTTTAAAAAGAAGTAGCAAGACTAAAAGGGTATTATGATTCAAATATTATAAAAACAAGAACTCTATGAATTAAATAAAATATTTAAGATTTTCAAATTTATTGACTAAAATAATTAAGTTTTCAAAACGTAATGCTAACATTAATTTTGTAAACAAGAGTACTAATAAATGCCGAGCGACCTGGAAAGTTATTAAAAATGAACTAGCCAATACTGAACATAAATCTGATTATAAGTATATAAAAGTTGGCAAAAAAATACTAACTGACCTAGTCGAAATCGCGACAGCGTTTAATAATTATTATATTAATTTGCCGAAACCAACTCTAGAAAATAATATGGTAAGTTTCAATAAATAAATTAACAATCGCATCTATTTTTATATTGCCAGTAACAGAAGATGAGGTTACATTGGAGATTCTGTCCTTAACAAAAACTAAATCAGAAGGCTATGATGGAATCAATACCAAACTTATTAAAGATTGCAGAAATGAAATAATTGGTATACTAACCTACCTTATTAATCTTTCCTTTTCTTTTGGAGATTTTCCAGATATATTGAAATTTTCCATTGTAAAGCCTGTTAAAGGTGAAAAGCAAGATATGAATAACTATCGACCTATAACTTTGACACCTATATTGTCTAAAATATTTGAATAATGTATGTATAAAAGACTAATGAATTTCTGTAACAAATTCAACATAATAAATGACGATAAATACGGCTTTCAAAAAAATAAATCCACTGCATTAGCATTTTCTTTACTTAAGGCAATACTTACGAATATAAATAAAAATCAGCTAACTACAGGACTGTTCTTTGATTTGTCCAAAGCGTTCGATCGAGTTTCACATGAGTTATTACTAACAAAGTTAGAATTGAGCGGTATCAGAGGACACGCGTTAAAATGGGTATCTTCATATCTAGAAAAAAGACAACAATGTGTTATACTCACAAAATTAAATAAAAAACAATATTTTGACATCGTATAATTACAAAACGATGTCAAATATGAATTCAAAGTATGAACAGAACAGCTGTGGTGTCCCGCAAGGGAGTATCTTGGGACCACTACTATTCTTATTGTATGTAAATTCAATATCAGATGTTACAAATCACAAATGCATAATGTATGCCGATGATATTGCCATCGTAGTGACATCTGATAAATGAATCAATAAAATATCTGACCATGAAACTGACATAAAGAATACGACTGGAAACTTAATAACATGGGCTAAATCCGTATATTTACAATTTAATCAATGTAATAATTTTCATAATAATATCAAACTTGACATACCAAATCTTAGTGAAGTTGCACAAACTAAATTTCTAGGAGTAATAATAGATCAAAATTAGTAACTGGAAAACTAACGTAGATGACGTATCTAAAGGAATGAATAAATTTGTTTATGCTCTTAAAAATATTGCAAAGGTTACCAATACGGCAATACGGCAACTGCTGTCACTACTTATCATGCATACGTGGAATCAATTATGCGCTATGGATTGATTTTATGGGGTAATAGTACTGACCACAATAGTGTTTATTGCACAGAAAAAGTGTATTCGGGCAATGTATGGATTGAGATCTGGAGACCTATTTTTGAATTACGAATGCGACTTCGAAATCACCGATGTGACTAATAATCACCGATTTTCAATAATTCTTATTTTTGAATATCACTGATGTGACTACCTTAGTCACAGGTGTGATTTCATTACGAGTGCCCTCACCCACTCGTAATCAAGTCATACTTGTGGAAATGTTATCTGTGTTTTGTTTGATTTTTCAGTCTATATATATATATATTATATGAATGTAGCATATATTATATATATGTATATATATATATATAAATAAATATATATATATATATATATATCTTAATATATATATATATATATATATATATATGTGTGTGTATATATAATAACCATAATGGTTAAGCCGACAATAATCGGCAGCGGCTACATTCTGCGTGGAACCGAACTCTTATATTTATGTGTGTACTTTATCTATGTTGGCAGCTCTGCGATCGACTTTCAAAAATTGGATGTTTAGGAATCCGTGACCTCAAAGTCACTGCTGACTATTTAGTCAGCGGTGATTTCGAAATCGCATCCGTAATTCAAAAATAGGTCTCTTGATGTGTCATATCGGCCGATATTTAGAGAACTTGGTTTGTTACCGCTACCATCATTATATATTTATGAAGTGTGCATGTTTGTGAAAAGACAGGAGTATCTTTTTAAAACAGCATGTGATAAATTTCCTGGAAATTGTTGAGATCCAGGTAGGCTTATCTTGGATGATTTTTCGAGATTAGCAAAATATAGTAAAAGTGTTCTAAATATGACTATTAGAATTTATATTAAAATCCCAAAAGACATAAAAAACTATAATATCAGATCGTTTAAAAAAACCATTGAAAATTCAGAGTGAAAGACATTCGTTCACGAGCACACTCAATCATAAAGGACATTGTTCCGGCTCCATACATGTTCTGCCTAAGAACCGTTCGAATCGAAAGTGACTTATATAAACTCTTAAAATTATATGGAATCCTATGAAATAAGTTTTCACGTACGGACATTTTGAGGTTATAAATAAAATATAACCAACCTTGCGTGAAATATCAGAGTAGTAATATCAAAGTAATATTAACAATACTATGCACAGCTATATATGTTCTCTTCTAGAACTAGGAAAGGACTACTCTACTAGATACTAGGAAAAGAGATAGCAAGTTTAAGATAATTCTTTGACAATTATCATTTTACAAAATCCAGTCCTTTACACACATCCGAGTCTACCAAGTACCTACGCAATGTAATCGGAGTCCGTAATCAAGCCAAAGTTGTTAGAATAAAACCATGAAACGCATAGAAAATCACAAAAGAATCTATAGTCGCAAAGCAATCAAAAATTAAATGAAACGGACACAGATAAGATATGAAGTACACCAGTGCTGCCAATTACGAAAACTATAATACTTGAATGCCAAGCTAGAAATTCGCGATTTCGCTTAAAAAATAAATAATACTAGTTTTCTAGCTAGTCAATTTAGGTATTTAAATGAATAAAGCGTTATCAACTAATTTTAATAACAGACTTCAAAAAGAAGGAGGTTTTCAATTCGATCCGTATTTACCGAAATCGCGAAAACTTCCGAAACTGGCAGCACTGGCTGACGGAAAACATTTTATACGGCATCAATTGTGACCCAACTTTTTATTTGAATTTATTTATTTGAAGTGTCCGTGGAATACTAAAATATGTTTCAAATAATATAAAAATAAATAAAAATTATAGTATAATTTATATTCACATCGGTTCTTAGGCCAAAATTGAACAATGTCCTTTTAATCTGTCGCTGTAAACAAAAGACACGGCCATGCGAGACAAATTAAATACGCGAGGATTTGCAATATTTTTAGCGTTACAACATGGCGATTACTCTCCAAACATTCGATACACGAGAAAAAAGTGTATCAGCATTTTCATTGAGTACCGCGTCCCTTTACGGACTCAATAAAGTATTAATACCGAGGCTTAGAAGAATTTTCGCTCAAAAATCCCGAACACAAACAGAGCTGTGGTCGCCCTAAGCCGGGGCCTCTTTAATAATCGGATCACGTCGAACTTACTCTTTCATTGCTTAATTTACAAATGTAATTGAACTAAATCTTCGTTACAAAGGTCTTTTTTCAGCGGGCGGCCGCAATGCCTTATCTTTTGAATGGCGAGCTGGGATTGTAGGAAGAATTCTGGGTGTGACCGGCTTTCAAATGCGTTAGTTACACGCCTCGCTCAACTATAAATCTAAGTTTTCAGGGCTATATTCCAATGTAGGTTTAAGACGCCGTATAATTCCAGCAGAGCAATAAATTTTAATGATTTGGAAATAAATACAATGACCGCCAACAATTTTCGCAATTATGTTGGCTGTTGTACACAGACATTCTTTTCATCTTTTCTTTAAAAATTCGTCGCTCTTCTGCCAATTATGTTAAAAATTAAATTCAGTATGAAGGTCAACGGGAATAAACTATAAAATTTCAAAAATATTGTAAATAAAAACACTAACAAACCAAATCTTATTTAATTTTATTCTTCCATACATTTTTTTTGTTTTTTGTTAATTTTGTTAACAAGCATCGAATCAATGTCGATAAAAATTGTGTGGAACACCTCTGAAACTTACGTTTAAAAATAATTACTATTACTCTGAGATGAGACTACTTACTATTTTACTATAGATAACGCTTATTCATTTTGTGAGACGTTTCTTTTTATAAGCGGCTTCTTTTCATTTCACTTAAGGGGATTAAAGATAATATCTCAATAAAACTGACTCCGCTTTACGTTTTACACACTAGTCTTTTAATATTTCACAAAATTCTTAATAAAAAAAAATACAGGACAGAAAAAGATAGCGTTGAACAAACCACACATAGCATCGGAGCGAGAAACAACATCGTCACTTGATTACACCAATTGTCTGAATCTATAGCAGGGCCCCCTTTTTTTTTTTGAGAGGGGAAATGCGACCTTTTGCTCCATGTCAGCGCGCTGGCAAGGCGCGGCCGTGTGTGGGGCTCTCCGGCGTAAGCGGACCGGCCTACCCACTAAAACCCCCCTGATTTCTCTAGGCCCATGACAAAGTATCATTTGCGTCGATTCGTTTTCGAAATTGTGTCGATATCTGACAAAAATATATGGAAATAAATTAAAATTACTACTATATTTCCATATGTTTCAATCAAATACAACGAAACAAAATGTCATAGTATCTACAGGTTCAGTTTCAACGCCCCGATGTGACTCTCACCCCCACCGGGACTCGAACTCGGAACTAAGAGACGGCGACATCTTGAAACCGGTGTACTCGACTACAGAGGTCGTCAAATAGATTTATCTAAGCATACTGCTAGTGTAATCTATCCCTTCGCTGGTCAGTCCTTTGTTTATTCACTCTCAGTTCCGTGTACTTCAGACCAAGTACTTAGGTACAGGTTAGTACCTACGCACAAGACAGGCAGCAATTTCTATCGGGACCTTAATCTGTCGAATTGAAACTCATCTCGGATTATTTAGCAACAAATCTATTAAGGCGGGCGCACCAAGCGGAATACATAAACCAATTAACAGCGGACAAGGCGCTGCGTGTTGGGCCGGTAGCCCATTTCGGGGACACCTACCCTATTTAGGTGACAGAGACCCTCAGGCGGAATCGTCTCCGGTTTAATTCAAATATTACTTGTGGAATTGAAGAGGCAGTTGGGCCAGGAAATGTGTTGTTGTTGAGAGCGTTCATTTATTGTTTGCTTCCTTGCATTTTCATCATAAATTAAATTATAAACGGGAACGATTGTATGATTGAATGTATTGACTCTTTCACGTAAAAACTACTGAATCGATTTTAATATAACCTTACAATAATATATCTTATATTATTACTCGCTCAAATTGAAACAAATTTCGGGAAATTATACAAATATTTGTCCCGTGTGTGAATCGCACCTGCGACCTGTTGCGCAGCAGCTTATCACGCGACCGCTGCACCAACTGTGTCGTCAATATATTATATACCTTTTTATTGGACGAACAACACTACGTATTTTCAATGCCTAGAAAAGCATAAAAAGCTTTATAACTAGGTGTTTAATTATGACGTGATGTCACTACACATATTCGATTCATATAAAAATATATATTTTACAAGAAAGGGTTAACACACATATACTAAGACATTCCCTGTTATCATTTACAAAATTTAAAATTTAATATCCATTGCTGGCACCTCATTGCACCCCTAACATGAGACAGACAGCCTCAATCATATTGTACATGATAGGTAGAAGAATATTGTGCTACTCACTCAGTTCCTAGCATTCATCACCTCGTGATAAATCTGTTTTTATACCTGATACTTCGTGCGGTTATACTAAGTTGGTCAGAACCCGTCGAAGCTGTATAACGATACAGCTTCGACGGGTTCGACTGCAGAATGGAACTAAAACACATGCAGTTACCGGCCGAGCTTATCGTGAAGCCACAATTTGATTACGTCTAAAGCAACGAAACCGCCAATTTCTTGGCGCCGCGGTATCACAGTCTTTCTATATTTACATAAAACCAATTACGCCGAAGGTCGGACCGCAGGCTGCACACAAGCACTAAATAAGCGCGTGTACGCTTGCACAGTTCTCGCTTTCAAAATGTTGGTACAAAACTCAGTTTTTAGTTATAAAATCTTCAGATCATATACATACATGTTGTTACATAATGTCGAAATAATATTTTATAGTATTTATCCATTAGACGTTTAGATTCTGTAGGAAAAACAGATGATTGTTTAGCGCTAATAATTTTTCTACAGAATCCCTTCTCATGAATACATTTTTTTTGTTCTGCTGAGGAAATTGCATTGAATTGCATACCCCGAGAGCAGGTGGTTATGTGGAGCTCTCTTCCCCAGAGGCCTACTCACTAAAAACCTCTGCGTTACCCCTCCTCCATTACGCCTGAGCGCAAGAGTTACATCGCACCCTGACGAGGCTATGAGAACCCTTGCCAACAACTACCACGACCCCGTCTGCGTATGGCCGCAAGTCACCCACATCATACCACCCGAAGGTGGCCGCTGGATACATCCGGCCCTTCTTCAACCCAAAATGGCTCCCTTAAGTGACAGCCACCCCCTCTTAAAGAAGAAGGGGGCTTCGCCCGTCCACCACTGGCCGCTAGAAGCAGTGCACCAGGTTGGACCCGGCTACCCCACGCCCCCCCTGTTGGGGGGCCCTTTGTTGGACTATTAGCCGTCAAAAGACCTTGCACAGGGTGCACCACGAGGACGACCAGTTATCTGACGTCGCACTCCTTCTCATAAATACATACAATATATTATTTCCACTTTTTCTAACACCCAGTCCCAGTATATTGATACTCGTACGGCTTAAGCCTACCCGAACTAAGTTAATTTACTTTTTTGTTTTGTTTTTTTTTTTATAATTTTAATGGGTTCAATAGAATGCGGTAGGGCCACCATAAATTAAAGTGGGGGTCTCCCCCTTCGCAAAACTTCCATACCTTACCATCGTTGCCAAGTGACAGAGGTATGTACGTAGTGATTGATTTTTAATATGTTCACACATTTTTTTATTGAATAAATGTATGCATTATCTTTTATGACAACTTATAACAAGTCGGACGTAACGTAAAACTGTTCTTATTATCAACATTTGAACATTTTATGTCAATTCAAGCTTTTTTGTGTGAATTGTATGTCCTATTTTTTTTGTATTGAACCTAGAATGTTGTCTAGAGCTAGTTTAAAAGCAGGACAGATCATTCTACCTCCAGCTACATAATGTCGCTATTGACACTACTACGTGTCTGTTGTGCTGCTACTATTGCTGCTGCTACTATCAGCTGATACTGCTGCCGCTACGATTGCCTGGTTCTACTACTGCTTACCTGCGATTGCCTGCTTGACAGCCACCCTACATACCTACTGCCTACCTGATACAGCTTTTTGCCCTTTCTTAATTCAATTGTCGATTCTTTTCTGATATATTTTTTTAATTTTGTCGTTGTTCTATCGTTTGGTCTTACCTTCATAATTTTTAATTATATATTAAATATATATAGTTTATATTTTACTCTATCTTTATTTTAGTTTCTCTATTTTTCCTCCGTAACCTTCTGCTACTTGAGACGACAATACGACATAATACCTCACTGGATGTACCGATCGATAAATTACCGCCATAATTTATCGAACGTCTTAAATTAATCGTTTAACAATCAGTAAGCGTATCAGAAACATAGATTTATTTCTTTTATCTAGAAAATATATCATAACTAGCTTTCTGCCCGCGACTTCGCCCGCGTGGATTTCGGGATTGGGTCTATAGAGGGTTAAGGGTCATAGCTTTTGCCCACGGCTACATATGCGCGGAAGTCGGTTTATGGCGCGAAGGTTTTATCGCGCTTCCCGTGGGACTATCCGATTTTCCGAGATAAAAAAATACCGCAAAACCTTGCTCAAGAATCGCTCTATCTATTGATGAAAACCGCATGAAAATCTGTGCAGTAGTTTTTGAGCGAAGCCTTTATTGCGCATCCCGTGGGATGTGACGATTTTTCCGGGATAAAAACTAGCCTATTATTTAATCCAGACTTTTATCTTTACGTCTGCAAAATTTCAAAGCAATCGGTTTAGTAGTTACGGCGTGAAAGCGGAACAAACAAACAAACAAACTCACTTTCAGATTTATAATATCAGTAAGGATTAATCTTTAAATTCATTAATTCCTTTTTACAGCAATATGTATATGTTTAAAGGTTTTTAAAAAATATATATGTTAAACATATATGAAATCTTGTAAATGAGTCTAATTTACACGTTTACTACAAATTATAAAAATAAGCCGCTGCGTATCTATATATATATAAAATATGCCTAACCGCGTGAAAGTCAAAGTCGACTTCAGATGGCCGCACGATATTTTCCATCAACGATGAAACATCCGATGAAACTTCGAATTATACCTCTTTACTACATCCTGCGACTTAATTAGCCATGTAGTCCATTCTGTTGTATGGTCAACATCAAAAGTAGCTAATACTATAGCACTATGTGAAAATATATTGTTTAATATCTTCATTGCTTGTAAGGTAACAACAATAAAGAAGTTTATTATGATATGGTACTAAAGTGTTCAGCTACGTTTGATGCTGACTGTACATCATCATTATCATAGCTTTGTCGCCAACGAGAATTGAAACTAACTAAATTAGCTTGTCAAGCCTCAGTCAACGCTGACCTAGAGCGGATTGGTCAACTTCAAATACACCTTTGAGGTTATTCGCAGAATGTTTCACAATATTATCCTTCAACGTAGGAATGTCGGATAAATGTACAGCCAATAACATGTTGTAAACAAGTTATACAACCCCAAACAACTTGTTTTACTCGAAACAAGTTGTATTACTTGACTACCTACCTACAGTAATATGAAATAACACATTGCAAAAATTTTGATGATCACTTTGGAAAATTTTATTATTATTTGTTTTAATCTTTATTGCGCAATATAAATATGAATAAAGTACAAAAGGCGGACTTAATGCAACAAGGCATTCTCTATCAGTCAACCGAGTGGCTAGTTACAAAGAACTGTTTGGTGCAGACAAAGATCAAAACTATTACAAATTTACTATTATATATATATATATATATATATATATTATATATATATATTATATATATATATATATATATATAATTATTAACTATTTTTAAATATAAAAATGTCAATTGCGCTTTATAGTACGGTGCGGATAGCGTTTATCTTTTAAATAATATAGAGACGTGTGGTCATCATCATCGTTCTCCTGTCCTTGTCCCAATCGAAATGGGTTTGGGCAAGCGTTTCTTTTAGAAACAACTTTAAACAAGCAAATATTTCTAAAAAAAATATATTGTAGATACATCCTAATATCAGGGAATTCTATGCTATGATTCAAAATATCATTTATTTTATCCGTTCATAAAAAAAATTGAAATAACAATTTTCGGTTAAATGTCTCATTTTATACGAACATTTACTTACGAAAGTTATGTGATTAAAAAGTTATACTAATATATACGAAGGTATTGTTTTTATAACAATAAATCTTCTTATACTTTGTTATTTAATATATGAAATAAATCCACATTTACTCATATATACCGCACGCCCTATGCAAAGTTTACTACCAATGATTTGCTGGACATTGCGCTCGGAAAACCTGCCGCTAAGGTACAGATTCCAATCATACTTATGATTGTGCTTGGTATGTAAACTAAATATCCCTCCGAAACCTCTCCGCCCCCGTAGGGGACTTATTCGGGACCAGGTGAAGCCCATCAAAATATAATATCTGTACTCAGAGCTTTCACGCGTATAACCTTCTTCATACAATCTATCCACATATTGTTACGAGCTGTGGTTCTTTTCAGAAAATTACATATAGTATTCCACCATAAAATACATATTTAATTAAAATACTGACTAATCACATCGTAATTCGCTCTTGTAGTTTCGATATTTATTCGCCATATCGTAATCGAATACTGTCCCTGTCGATCGACACGCTCCATAGAACCTAATAGAACAAAATTCGACTTAGTTGGCGATTGCGTGTCATATGGAGAAGTCTAGACGATTCTATAAAGATTAAAGCCCTTCTCCCATTACGATACGCACAGGCGATTTAAGTATCTTGCAAGTCTCGAAGACTTGTCACCGCGAAGTATTTCACATACATTTGAATGCAGGCTCGTACACTACGATACCGGTATCCTACGCGTCCGCCACTAGTATCGCGCGACTCACCGTGTTGGTCGCTTGTGCGTCTCGTCTCGCGGCTTTCGACAAGATGGCGGCGGAGCAAGAAACAAATATTAAGTTTGTACAAGAAGTTGAAAAACATGCGTGCTTATATAATTACAAATTACCTGAATACATGCGGAAAAATACAATAGATAGGAATTGGGCAGAAATTGGGAACAAATTTCAAATAACAGGTTGGTTTTTTTTTGTTTGTACACATACCGTAAAACGGGGTGAATAGGATTTGCGGGGTGAATGGGAACAAACTGCGAAAAGTTGTTTGTACGTATAGTCGCTCGACATAACGTCCGTCCACAAAAAACGAGTTTCCACAAATGAGGAATATAGTCATTTTTTAGTAGCGTAATATGCGAGCGTCGGGTAGCGAGCAAGTATCCAACTAGAATTCTACTCGAGTATCGTATTCTACAAATATCGTAATGGGAAACGGGCCTAATTCTGTATCTTTGACTCCGCTACTTGACACTAAAGGACGTATATAGTAGAATACTTCTACTATATACGTGAAGGATCCCAATTGTTTGCGAATGTTTTAGAATAAGTTTATTGATTCGATAGCGCAACAATATTCATGCTCTTTTCATTTGTGTTACAAGTGAACTTGTCTTATTCTGTTTTGTGCATGAAATTTCGCAAATCGTAATCCCAGTACAAGGTAATGCGACTAATTTAATCAGGTCCGGTTTGACACTTTAAACAGATTCTGGTAAAGGTTTGCGCGAGTGTTTGAGAACACGTTACCTCGCTGCTAATTTGCTTACTGATATCCTGTCAGTCAGTGAGTTCACGTTGACGAATAAACATAATTTTGTTAGTGATTCGCTGAATAAACTGTAGGTACGTTCGTAAAAGGGTGCCCTTTCTATTCGGTTGGGTGATTTAAAATAATTATTAGTTCGGTTGACTATGCTTGTATGTATATAATAAGTTTCTTTTTTCACCTGTATTTGAAACATTGTAACTATATAATTTAAACGTCGTAGAAAATATAATTTTTTGCATTAATCCTTAACCTAAAGAGCAAATTTTGGTTACAAATAATACTTCGTATTAATAATATATTTAAACATTTAAAAAATCTAATAATTAATCTATTGACGTATATAAAAATTTCGTAAAAAATCGATCTCTTTTTATTAAATAAAAAAAGAAAACGTTGGTATGAAATTAGCCAAATTCTTTGAAATCTCCATACAAAACTACCAGTTCATACTTTAATTTTTCTCTGACAAATACGTCTATAATAATAAGGTAATTTAGAATACTAAAAAAAATGTGTATTGCAAAAATTTACATCTTTGTTTCATTTTACATTTATGTTGGTTGGTATGTTGGTAGTCGCAGTGTATACACATGGTTGAGTTTTCATATTATCAAACATTGCTCTAAAATAAATATTGTATTTTCTAAATATTGCTTAACATTTTCAAAGAGATTTACAAAAGGAGCTGTGATACAGTATTGTTTTATTATGAAGTTAAAGCCCTATTTCCGGTAGCATTTGTGTCACAAATTCGTTCCCACCATTTTAGATCGCTATAGAAGGTCACTGTTTTACCGACGCTCTTCAAGACTAGACTTTAAACAAGTTAGTTAACTGCAAAAGTAATTGATGGAACTGCTATCAGTTAAGCACTTTTTTCTTTCATTTGCTTTTATCAGTTTACTTTTTAAACTGCTGTATATATTTGCTTAGTATTTTAAATTACTATTTTGTTTCATAAATATAGAATTTGTAATATTTATTGTGTAGTAACTTCTATTGATAAAAAGCAACCTCCGAGTTTCTGGTCCGCTCTTTCCGGAGAGACCGGCCTACCCACTAAGACCCCGGTGTCCTCTGAGCCCATACCGGGGCGCGTGGCGGGTTGCGCTTTCGCGATTCTACCGCCACACGCCCACGGGCTAGCTCAACCTAGTTAGTCCAGCCATCGTCAAGGGGGTGATTGTCCGAGAACACTAGGACAATCCCCCAGGTAGAGAGGCACTTCAACGGCGCACGCTGCCTTCACGGCAGGGTCATTAGACGAGCGCTTGCTTGCCTTCCCCTGCCAATATACCTACAGTAAGGAGTTTATGACTCCGGGGCCGGCGACTTGGCGGCACCAGGTTGTGCCGCCTTTGCCGGAATTAGACGTCCTCCATTATACATATATTAATATTTATTGTTTAAATTAATCTAACAATCTGCTATCGTTTTATTTTCTACTATAATATGAATATAAGTCGTCTGCTTAAATAACTTAGTCGTCTGCTTAAATACTTAAACGAAGTGATATACATAAGCTAAACACACGTAACAAAGACAAACTTGTTATACCACAAACTAGGCTACAAAAAATTACTGCATCATTTGTAGGGCAAAGTATACAATACTACAACAAATTACCAAAGAGTATTATAGAATTACCGATAAATAAGTTTAAGACCCGCATTAAAAATAGTCTTCTTAAAAAGGGGTACTACACTGTTAAAGATTATTTAAATGATAAATCAGTTTGGATGTGACTCTTACCTGCTCCTCGTGGGATAGCTCATAGAAATTATAATTTTAATGTTGTGTAGGTATCTAATATTCTAAAACTTGATTTGGAAGATGGACGCATGTACATACAAGTGCGATTAAGGAATTATAATAATTTATTGTCTTTTCTATTTTAAATTTATTGTAGTTTTATTAATATTATTATTCTTGGACGTCAATAAGTACCTGTAAAGGTTTAAATTGAATAAATTATTTTGACTTTGACTTTGAAAACTGTAGCTATCATACAACTAACCATTGCATTATGTAACTCGCTTCGAAAACATTTAAAAGAAAATCAACCAGTAAATGTGACACTCGCCCACCCAATTATACATAATACTATTAAAAATGGAGAGGGCGACTTAACAAAATTAGTCGAATGTAAACAGTTCAGACAGTCGCAGTAGAATGGTTCTTAATTACTAATTACACACGCAATTTAAGCGAAAGCTCGCGGACGTGCGCCGGCTGACAATGGCGATTTAACAGGAGGCAGACACAGGATTGAATTGTGTCACTCGAACCGGGCTGGATCACATAAAACTAATCCACATATTACATGTTAAAACCTTAATTATTATACGCAGTCATTGTAATGTAAATATGCAATTCTACTTCTCATGCTTGAGGTTATACCATGATGATAGATTGCGGATTTGACTACTGTCTCTTTTGTTTGTGACATTATCCAATAGATGGCAGCACAGTGAGCCACGTGACGGAACAGAGATGCACACTTGATTTTAAAAGGTGTAATGATTAAACACATCGATATATATGTACTACGTACTAGATTCGCCCGCCCGAACACTCACTACGTTCCAGTGAAGTGCAGGGTAGACTCTGCACCTCGCTCGGTGAGTCGACGCCATTCGCGCAGTGTGCATCGCTCATAGGCCGACAATAAACATAATTAAAACAGTGATTAAATAGTAAACCTGAACAAAAATAATTATTGAAAATTTAAGTGAATAAAATATCTAGTTGTTTAAGTGGAAATAAGGATAATAATATTATAATTGTACAACGTAAACAATATTTTGTATTTATTGACGCCGCGCTGGCACGTGCTTGCTAAAATCATAGAGTAAAGCCCTACAGATGTTCCTCCATTCCAGCGTACGCGGCGACTTTAGGTTAATATATTAATTAAATAAAGTCCTAATATTTTGTTTTCTTTTATGTTGCCATTCCTTCTATTATAAAACATAATAAGTATATGAGGTACAATGTGCTTATTAAATTTGGTACTTCTGCGGTGAAAACTCTTTGATACAAAGCGCTTTAATGTCATGCTTCACTGCGCTGGGCAAAACGTCATAAGTAAGCGGCAGTTACGACGTTTTGGTTGAACGAAATTTATACTTCGACAAGCGATCCAGCAATTGTCTTTTTTCTAGGGTCAGACGAGGTCACATAGATTTAGCGATCTAGCTGATTATATTTCTAACATTCACCAGTATTTGAACACACTTTTTCCTATAGTGTTCTTGTCTATCGGTAGAATATATGTCAATGATTAAATATGACTTGGTCAGCGAAAGTACTCAGTCAGTCGGGAAGAGTGCAAGTCCTTAAAGTCACGCTAGTATTCCATTGCTTTAAATAAATTTTGCTACGAATCTCAGAGGAACTACATGTATTACAGGCGACTATCACCACTCACCACCTTGTGGACAGTCTATTTCTTTGTCAAAATATGACATAAAAAGAATTTTCGAAACTTTTAAACAAATCGAATAACATAAATTTGAAGGCAAAATATCGGTCAGTTTCAGCGAATAAAGTACACAATTCTTACAGAAAAATACGCTCTGTTTTGGAGATATTTTTATTACTTTTAAATAAACACATTGGAAGATTCGAGAGTATCCAAAAATTTCACTGTTTGATGAAATAAATTCCATAAGACTTAAATTCAAAATATGCAATCTCGTATTACACTAAATACGCTACAGTCGGTGTATTAATACCGAGGAGTAGCAAAAACCCCGCAGTCTCGTATCTAACGAACCGAGCAGCCCCGCGCCACCGCCAGACTTTGATTACGGCAAAAAGATTGCAAACTATCGGATTAACTTCGACGAGCAGCTCCTAAGTATTTCATTTACAAACTCGCTCCGAGAACGCAAACCGTAAGTTTTGCTAAACGATGTTCACCGTTTCTGAGGCCTTATCATCGCCGCTTGAAGTAGGGTTGAAACAATAATAAAAGACACCACTCTTAAAGCGTGTAGCACCATCTCGCTTGCAGTGCGATTCTATTCCTCTTTTAAAAGATCATGGTAGGTCAACTAAACCTTTCCGTAACATGATATCTTGATGTTTTGTCACGGTAAACAATTCGCAATTCGGGATCTGCATTTTTTTTTATACCACGATGGTGGCAAACAGGCCTACGGCACGCCTGATGGTGAGCGGTTACCGTAGCCTATGGACACTTGCAACACCAGGGGTGTCACTTGCGCGTTGCCGACCCTTCAAAAACCTATTTACTCATCTTTTGAAGAACCCCATACTGTAGCCCTGCGGGAAAACCTCGGCAGGGCGCTCATTCCACAAACGAAGTGTACGCGGGAGGAAATTCCTTTGGAACCGCACTGTGCGGGACCATTTAGGCTCCAGTGTGTGGGCATGAACGATGGCGAGCGGTGCGATGATAGAAAGTGACCGTGGGCATCATGTCAAACAATTCTTCAGAACACAACCCATTATACAGGCGGTAGAACGCACATAAGGAGGCAATGTCTCTCCTAAGACTTAGAGGCTCGATACCGCCTGTGAGTACGGGGTCGTCGACGAGTCTCGCAGCGCGCTTTTGAACCGAGTCTAGGGGCCCAAGCTGGTACATAGGTGCTCCCGCCCAGAGATGGCAGCAGTACTCCATATGGGGCCGGACTTGCGACTTATACAGTACAAGTCTTTGCCCCGGTGTGAAGTATCGCTTCGCCCTATTAAGCACACCGAGTTTTTTTGATAAATTGATGTTCTGCATATTCAAAGTTATTTCAAATATATTTTTTTATTTCTTTTTCTTTCCTCCAACCAACCAAGCGCCACGGCGGTTATGTCGGACACTAAAAGTATTAGTCAACTGTTAAAATAGAACGTTTAAATGGTTTTCACTCAATGATATAATTATTACACTGAGAATTTATTTGTTTCAGCATGGTTAAATATCTGATATTGTCACAGATGATAAATGCTCAGATGCTAAACACTCACACCAATTAGCCTAGCCCTAAGTAAGGCTTGTGTTGTGGGATTTATGGTATGAAATATTAATCATTATCATTTCAGATATTATACGCCCACTGCTGGATATAGGGCTTGCCCAAATAAGAGGGTTATATGCCGTCCACCGATTGCTGGGGAGTGCCAAAGGGTAATTAGGAACTAACCACTTAGATTCTTTTCTGCTGTACCAGGATGAACTAGTGATGGTTAATTGTTTTGGAATATACAAGTTTTGGAAAAAGTTAACGACAAATATATATATATAGTATATTCGTGATCAGCTCGTCAAGAAGAACAATACTATCGAAAATTTGGAGACGATCGCCCCTCGCCAAACTGCCATATAAACTGTGCCATGTACTTTGCAGATCAAATTCAAATACAAAAAACAGATTGTTACATGTTAGGATTGAAGCCCGGACCTTCCAATTCAAGAACCACAAAGTGTCGAGTCCACAAAACCACAGCTTATAATACTTTATCATAATTTCAACTTGAAGTTGACAACTGCTGGACACATCATCTGGCTGGAAATCATCAACGTTTTGGATGGTGTTTGACCACGCTAACCCAGTGCGAATCAACCTTTTTTTTTTCGAGGGGAAATGCTCCTTTAGCACCTTGTCACCGCGCTGGCTAGGCGCGCCCGTGTGTGGGGCTCTCCGGTCAGTGCAACGTGCAACGGCGTGCGCGGTTAGCCAGTCGCGCACGCTGCCTTCACGGAGTGCGAATTGACCCTGGGACGCTTGCAACATCTGAGTCCGCTCTTGCCTCTTGGCAGCGATGGGACGCATCGGATAAAGGGAGGGAGACGTATCGTTTCTCCCGGACGTGGGGGGTTCGGCTCAAGGCGACTTGGGTCGAACCGGACTATGAATCGTCTCAACTGCTGACGGGGCATGGTCAATTTAACGGTAGGCTCTTTAGGCTTTCGTTGGTGGACTGTAGCAGTTGTCCTTGTGGGAGTGCGAGGATGAGGACCTACACCACGTACTATGGGAATGTAGACTGTATAGCAACGCGCGTAGGGTCTTACTAGATACGGTGAAGATGATTGGGGTGGGCCCGATTTACTACTGCGACCTCGTGGGGACGGAGGCGAATTTCCTGCGATTGCGGAATTTTGCCATCGGTGGCACTACATGAGGAGTGGGATTAGCAGAGGCAAAGAAAGAAGAGGGCAACCGCTCGAAGAGAACGTAAGGACTTAAGACGAAGCCAGCGGAACATTACGGTGGACACGCGGCGACCTCGGGAGAGCGAAGGCGTTTGTGTGTTTGTCCGCACCAGAATGGGGAGAGGGACCTAGGGACAATGGAGAAAGAAATAAACAATTTGTAGGGAGTGAAGAAGTGCGCGCGGCAGAGTGCTGTATGCAGGTTCCGCGCGCATCTCCCGCTGCTTCGGCCGTAAACCAAGATGGTTGATAGGCCATGGGAGGTTGGTGGGATTGACCCTGGGACGCCATCAGAACATCTTCCAATAGTTGGCAGGTTTCATCGGGAACGGTTGGCATAGGTCTCGTTAAGTGTGGTTTGGAACCCCTTACACATTCATAGTTAATCGGTGTGAACTATTATAGCGTGGTTTTAAGGACACAATGGACACCCAAATTTCTGTCTATATAAGTATAGCATTCGGAATTGAACTTGTTGCGGCCGTCGTTAGGCGATCCGGGATAATTGTCGCACCCGAGATCCCGGACGGTAATCCCGGTATTTGCGTCGCCCCGGCGCCATTAGTTCGCGCAAAAATAGGATCCGCCAAGGTCAAACGACAAATCAATCCCTCTTCTTGCCACGGCTCCCATTTTGTCAAATCGTGTTGGATTAACACTTTGAAATGTGAGTAATTATATTGGCGATAAATAATATTGTAGCATCAGTGGCGCGGTGGTCTCGGCACTGGATTTAATTAGTTTATTCCTAAGAGTATACATTTTGTCTATACCTTATAAAGGACCGTGTTTTATTAATACGCAGGATATTAAGCTACATACATAATACATTTTATAATAGCAACTTCAATTTGTAAGTTAAATGTTCACAGAATATTTAAAAGTTATATCAGATTTTATTATTATTAAACTCTTTATTGCACATAAAAATTTCACAGGAAATAATATTAACTATAAAATATGTACATAGGTGGACTTATCCCTAATAGTGATTTCTTCCAGCCAACCTAACTGGGGATTTAGTCATAAAATTGCGGATACTACTTAAAATGCAATCAACAAAGTATAGAAAATTTACACTACACAAAACAAAGCAAAACTAATTACTTTCCTTAAAAAAATACTAACTACATCTATTACTGTAAATACATAAATAACAGTATATATAACAATATATATTAATAATCATATATATATATATACATACACACATACATATATCTATAAATATATATACATATTAACATACCTACAATATAAACATGACTAATTAATTGTTCGACTCAAGTTGCGATAAAAAATGCTCTTTCAGTCTAACTTTGAAGGTTTCCACAGATCGACTATCACGAATACTCTCAGGCAACTTATTCCACAGGCGGGCCGCAGTAATAGTAAACGATTTAAAGAAAAATTTTGAATTGGAAGTTCGCTGCTCCAAGGTTTGGGTGACACATGTGCGTCTAGGATATGGTCTTTCGGGCAAGGAAAAGAAACGTGAGCGAAGGTAATCGGGAAATTTTGGGTTATTGAGCACTTTGTATAGAAATGTGAGTATGTGCAAGTCATGTCTTTGCCTTATTGGGAGCCATCCAAGTCGTGCCCTATATTCTGATACATGGTCATACTTCCGCAAGCCGTAGATGAATTTGATCGCAAGATTTTGTAAGCGCTCAAGCTTGTTCAACAGCTCCTGTGTAGCGTCCAAAAAGCAAACGTCAGCATAGTCAATTAAGGGCAAAAGCAAAGTATGGGCAAGCATAATTTTGGTTTGGAAAGGAAGAAAAATTTAAGTCGTTTGAGGGAGTGATATGAGAAATGTACTCTCCTACTCACATCCCCTACATGGGCTGACCACGAAAGATTTTTACTCCTTTATATAAATTTCGATTTAAACTAACGTTTTATTGGTTCACACAAATTGTCCATAGAATGAGGTATAAGGATAGTCAATAGAACAGCATATTTCCAACTAAAAGGTTTTTAATCTTGCTTTAAAACCAACTGGTATATAAAACACTTTTTTAAGTTAATAGGCAAACAAAGGGATAACTGTGTCGAGTTATCCCTTTGTGGGTGATGAGCTGTGCTTCAGTGCTATTTAGCTTAGGTGTATAGTTATGAATGAAGTAGTTTCACCTTAGGTGCTTCATACTCGTGAATATTTTTTGCCAAATTAGTCAACAAAACCAGAATGTTTTGTAACAGAATTGTATTGGAGTTATTTTGGATTTCTCTCGATCTTTTTGTTGCAAGAAAGGACCTGCTGGCCGGGAGATTTTAAAAATCTTCGAAAGCAGTTATTTTTATTATTATAAAAAAAACTACAAATAGTAAAATACCTATAAAATTATAATGTAGAAGGCAAGTGACATAGCCCTGGTTGTCATAACCACCAAAATCGAAATACAATAGGCCATAAACGTTTTGAGTTGCAATGACAATAATTGGGTATAGTCTTTAGATGCATTTCTCTTTCCTGTAATGAGATGAGATGCAGGTAAAGATTCATCTATTTATGTTTTATTGCACTAAGAAGAGTACGCAGACAATAAATGCAAACAAATAAGAGACTTACAATTATACTAATACTAGCTTCCGCCCGCGGCTTCGCCCGCGTGAATTTAGTTTTTATCAATCCTGGTCCCTTATGTCTAAGAGACTCTTACAGGGGCCAGCCTCACGGCTTTGTAGTTCCCGTTCCGAATCCGTTCCGTTCGAATTTCGGGAAGAACGCTATTGTAGAAAAACGCTGCACATCCTATGAGACCTACATACCAAGATTCATGGTCTTATCTTCAATTCAACCCCTATTTCACCCCCACACTGGTAAAAATTTCAAAATGCTAGAACACTCGATTTTTTGTTTCTTATGACGGGATATTTGACGAACTTGCATACTAACTTTCAACCCTTATTTCACCCCCTAGTTGGTCGAAATTTCAAAAATGCTAGAACAAATGTTTAATGATTTCTTATGAAGTGCTTGAATATAAAGTTTCATGGTTTTATCTTTTAAAATTAAGAAATCCCATACAAACTTTCAACCTCAATTTCAACCCCTTCATCCCTTTTTTTCGAAATAAAAAGGAGCCTTTGTTCTGTCTCAGGATCTAAAGATTGTCTGTACCAAATTTCATCAAAATCGATTGCGAGGTTTAAGCGGGAAAGCGTAACAGACAGACAGACAGAGTTACTTTTTAGTTGGAATAAAACATCGAAATTTGTAATAGACTAGCTGCTGGCAGACTGCGTCTGCGCAGGACACATATCGTCACATTTTGGGTAATTCACACTATATCTTTATAAATTGTAGCCTATGTTTAATATATATTTAATATACGATGTATAAGCTATTTTATTGTAAAATTTCACGTAAAACTATGTTATGATTTTTCTAGAGTGGACAGAATTTTGGTCAAATAAAGTATCCAGGTGTGAGATTCAATTTGTATTTATTGCTTGCAGTAATCAAAAGGTACCTGTTGACATTTGACAAAATTAGTTTCTTTATACATTGTTAATTAATTTGATTTACTTGTTTTGTACATTTCAAAGGCAAAGTAGTATTGTTTACAATTTCCATTATTACATTAGGAGCAGTGCAAAACAATATGAAAAATAAAATGGCGACTAATTAGAATAAAGAAAATACAGTGTTTAATGATATAAAATCATCAACCTTTTGATAGCAACAGTCACTCTTGTTTTGATGAACAAAACTACTACTATTCATCAATCGTTGTTGTCAGGGAGTATGAACGTACCCAGTCATTGGAACGCATCCATATCTCTCCGAACATCATCTGTCCAGTGTGAGCTATATAGTCTGTGTGTGCAACAATTACGCAGCAATTATTAATTTACATAAAACTCTCAATCGCCATGTACTTACATTGTATGATTGTATGTATACTTACATAAAAATATCAAGTAAACTAGAATCAAAGAGTGTTCCTCATTTGTTAATCCATACCAAGGTTATACAGTTGTTTTACAGACTTTGATGATTATTAGATAACAAAATAAAATTGGAGCACAATTGCCAAATCGCCATACAAGGAAAAACATTGAAGAATGTATAATAGCCTTCTCACAAATGCCAACCTAATAAAAAAAATATTTACATAAGTACCAACCTTGACTCGATATAAAACAAAGCATAAGTGTGAAGTTGTGATGGGTCCGAATTGGGCTAGGTTGCGTAGTGTCAGCTGTCAGTTGATGAATTTTTAACAAACTATTATGTAACAACATCTTGTAGATCAATCTCGTAAATGACTGATCCCTAGGTTAGTTTCATAACATTGACCTCTAGTTATCATTGCGTCTTTAATACAACCTTTTTCTCACTACCTGTTTTATTACTGGATACATTATACCTAGAAACAAAAGTTCCAATCAACGTTCACAGACACGGTACGATCAAAGTGATCATTCAAAATCACTTCTATCAGACAGATTTAAAATCTATAAAGCTCAGCTTCTTAGTAATCCAATTCCGTGTCTCAGTTTTTAGGCGATGCAATCAATGGAGACTGATCAACTGGATTGGTCGCTCCTAACGAGCCGGCGTGGATTCGGTTCATTAGGATTTTCTGTTTTTGCTGCTCCTAAATCCAAGACAAAAGTGAATGCTTCACCACCAGACACTCTTTCAGCGTATAACTAAGGATACAAATAAATAGATTGTTATACAATCTTCCTTGACTGTTTAATTCCTTGACTGATTCACGGAAACTACGCGAAGCACAACAAACAACGAAGCATAACAAAACTTACAATTTTTAGACCACATAACTTAGGTTATTACAACGAGGTCAGGCTTTGACCTATACTTCGTAATATTTGCGTATATATATATATAATATATATATATATATATATATATATATATATATTATATATATATATATATATATATATCAATATTTACACACATGTAAAATTATAAAACAATAATAACGTAATATCCATTCAAGCCGTAGAGTTCTTATGGCCAAGGGTCAGCTTGTTCAGTCTTGTGAGGATTCTCAGCCAGTCTCTCCTTATTGCATTATAGTACACCGATATATATAAATTTCTTTGTGTGTTTAACTATTCTTAGCGATTTAAATCAAACTAAATTAAGATTTTGATGCAAATCACCGATGATATAACCTTTTCCCGTTCAGACGGAAGGTTAAGGTAGAGCAAGGACATTACTATCCGCCGTTGATGCGACATCTTAATTTCATATTTTTCCGTTAAATTGGAAATATTTTAAAAGCAAGAAATCTGACTATATTGAAGCTAGTCGCGAAATATACTGGTATTCGGATCTAGCACCCACATTTGAAGCGGCACCAGGTTGGTAGCACAGCTGCGGCGCCGCCGTGGGTCGCCGGCGGGCGCAAGGAAATCGCGCCAGCGGATGCGGCGACCCGGGAGGGACCACGCCCCTTCCGTGGCCGGGGAGCGTCATCAGTGGTGGAGATCGGGGGAAGTATTGTAGCCTCCCCCGAGGAGGGCTCCCCTGTATCGGCGGGGAAGCGGAGGCTGGGGGTTCCCGGAAGTAGTGTGGTGTTTCCGGGGGCTCCCTACATGCCTGAGGAAGGCCATCCCTGAGGTTTTTAGTGGGTAGGCCTCCCCCTTCTGGGGAGGAGAGCCCCACATAACCGCCGGCTCGCCACAGCCGGGGTATGCAACTTAATGCATTTTCCTCAGGGGAATAAAAAAAAAAGCACCCACATTTGGGTATAACTACTCTAAGATTTATGACTTGTCAACAAACCGTCACCTGTAGACCCTCGATAAAAACCTTTTCGTATTTTCTAATGAAACGCTCATATAAAAAATAAATATTGTGGCAATGAAATGAAAAGCCCAGCTAATTATATTGGACACGAAATAACTGGAATTTTCACGCCACCCGATATTCCAAGAGGCGAGAAAGCAAACATTAGCTGCATGCCACAGTGAACAGGGAAAGGCTCAGCGAAGGCGAGCCAAGCGCACTCTATCGTCAATGCTAGCTCAATCGGTGCTTGCTCTTCCAAGCTCTTGCCGTGTTCGCTCAAACAGACGCTCGTTAAAAACACAAAATTTCGCTCACATTATGGTGGAGGCTCACGATGTGGAAATTCTTTGACTTTATCATTGACTTAAGATGAAAATGATGGAACTTATAAACAAAATATAAAGCGCTGAAGCAATTTAAACGCATAATATTTTTAAGGTTCTAACTCATTTCTGTTCTCCCATACTTAGAAATGGCTGCGTCTAAAGAGATTAGCAATTGGATACCTTTATTACAAGGGAATCTAATTGCTTATCTCGAGCACGGAGCCGTATATTTTTATTACTAACTTTTATATAACTCGGAATGGGATATAGTATAACAATATTAATAAATTTATTTATTAGAAAATATGATGTATAAATTTAATAAGGCTCTTGTTCTAACGGGGAACGATGCAGATTACAATAAATTTTTATGGATAACTGACAAACAGTGAGACAATTTATAATTCACAAACAAAACTATTATTAAATAAGAAGATATTATTTATTTATTTTTATTTATAGTACAGTTATGATCATGCTATATCAAATTTTATGACTATATGCCAACGAGAAGTCCTAATGTTGTAGTGGAATCAAATAAGTTTTGATTCCACTGCGGATATAAATAATCACGGGTATAAAAATTATTTTCAACACATTTCCTCATAAAGTGGCTCTAATCCCATAGCAATTAGGGGCATAATGACACCTATAATCAAACTGTGACTTTTTCATTACTATTATTCTTCTTCTTCTTTTGGGTTTGATGGCGGTGCCCATAGGATTTCGCCAACCTCGAGTTTTTTAGCTTAGAATACTTTTTTTAATTAAAGTAAGCGCGACTCATGTTATTATCCAGGCCGTGAAAGTACAAGTGTATGCAAAATTAAAATTAAACAAGACAAATAAAAAACAATATACCCTGTTCGCTGTCTATAAAGAAATATATAAAAAAGTTAAAGAGCGGAAACCAAATCAGAGAATAAAAAGATAGGTACCAATTAAAGTTTAATACGATTGTAGAATAAATAATGACAAAGAATATTGATGAAGGGTGAATTAACATAAGAAAGAAGAGAGTTAAATTGACACGGCTTAGGGATATAAGGGGGAATGACATCATACAAAGAACATGAATATTTTGTACAATCGAAAAATATATGATCAGCCGAACCTTCGTCCAAACCACACTCACATAGGGAGCTGTCTTTAACCCTTATTTTTTTCAAGTGCACCGGTGTACTTGCATGCCCAAGACGTAACCGACATATAGTAGATATGCAAATTTTAGAGGCCTGCTTAAATTTAAAAAACCAAGGTTTAGAAGGAATTTCCTTTTGAATTTGAGCATAATGCCTTCCTACAACACATTACTATTATTCACGAGTGAGTAATAGTTTTTTTTTTTTAATATTATTGGTTGAGTTACGCTTACATTTGCGCTAAAAAGCTATCCGCGAAAAGCCCAAAAAAAAGAAACCTCATTTTTTAGTCTATGACCGATGCGCGCGCATAGGAAAACTAATTAATTTTTCCTGCCATTACGAAATTTATTAGTCTATGGCCGATGCGCGCGCATAGGAAAACTGATTAATTTTTCCCGCCATTACGAAACATTTTTCACAACTCGTCTCGTTTTCTCTTTTGAAGTTATTTAGTTAGTTATTAATTAAGATGTCTGTAAATACAATTTATGAAGAAAATGGGTTTTTATTTAAGTATTATTTTATTCAGAAGTGTGTTGAAAAACGTTGTATGATACACGTGTGTATTGATGATTACCGTCCTCGCGGTTATCACCAACATTACACACTTGTACCATAATGTTGTAATGTAATAATACTCTTACTCACCAACTAGATTTATAAAGGAAACACAAATAATACAAAATAACAAAGTTACTGATTTATTAATTTAAGTTTTAAGTTTATTGACAATTTATATTTAAGTTTTTTAACATTAAATAAAAATAAAATAATACTCAATTAGAAATAAGTGTACTCTTTATTATGTACTTAAAATAACAAATTTGAATTATTAATCACAGGGCAGGTTGGTTCTGGTGCTGTTTGATCAATCTCGGCAAGGATATTTAGCAACAATGGTTGATCAGGGTATTGAAATAAACTATTTAATTAAATGGTAATTCTAAAATCTAAAACATGAATTCTTAAGCTAGATTCCCATCCCCCGGTGGTTAGTACTGAATACCTTCCTTGAGACTGGGTCCAGACACTCGATTTTAACTCTTCTTTTAATAAATTGCAATTATTCTTCTTCAGGTTTATATAATTTTCTCCAAGGATATTGTAATTTATAGAGGTATGTTTTTCTTACATAAATTTGTAGGGCCGGGCCTTTCAGGTATAAATACCTCCCGGAACCTTTTTGCCCTGTTACATATCATAAAATGCTACATTATCATAGTCATGGACACACTGTGGGTGGTCTATGCGGTTCAGAAGGAACCCATATACATTATTGTTCTTCATACAATTAAATCTGACAACTAGGTTACAAAGAAAAATATCAAACATGATCTATTGAACATTCATCAAATTATGGTACATTTACATTTTAAAAGAACAAGAATTTACATTATTTATATTATTATGATTAAATACAAACACCAATTACCTCAAATACACATGAGATTAGCAGCTGAGCAGCTAATTTCAGCATGATTTTGTATGGGTGGTTAAGCCTACCCGCTCAAAACAAATATCAATAATTATTTGTGCAAATCATTACTATTGGGAACAAATTGAAATTAAAGAGATTAAAGAATTAAAGAGATAAATGCAACTATTATGTACTGACCTTTTTATCGGGCTTTCAATATGTAAATATTTTAGTTTATTATTTTTCCTAAGTGCCGGTGGCAACTAGGTTAAGTTATGTTCCAAAAGATATGGATAATTTTATGGGAAATAAAATACTCCTGATTTTTATTTGTGATCCTGACACCATGTTCAGTAACTTTTATACGATTTTTATATCACGAAATATGCGTGAGATTTTTACAATAGATCGATTCCCAATTTCCAGATTTCAGATCTCCAAGTCACAGATTAGTATACCATTACAGATTGCTTACCACCGATGAGACAAAGACTATATAGACGATGTATAGTATGTGATGTTTGTTATTATTAATGGAACTAGGATGGTGTGGAAACTATGTCGATCCGCCACAAATAAAGGAAAGGAAGAATTGATCTTCCTAAATTTAAGTTTAATCCTAAACGATATTTTTGTAATCGGCAGTGCAAATAATTTGTTGTTAATTAGTATCCGGTATATAATCTGTGGGCAGTTATTAATCTACGACACTGTTTTTAATCTATGAATTCCGGAGTGATGTTTCAGTATTATTAATAAAGAACCTATTTTTGTAGACGACGCTTGGCTAGATTTGGTTGCCCAATTTGCCATAGATAATGGTGTTAGGATCATGATAAGCGGCCCACACTATAGAACTGTCAATGTCAAAGTAACAATTCGACGTAAGCATAACCAATGCAAGATACAATTGTAAAAGTGATTTTAATCAATATGAATAAAAAAGTGTCTTTAATAGTACTTAAAATCAGTGAAAAAAAAGTGTTACAATGTACTATTAACAACTTCGGGTATTTTTGTTGTATTTTGTAATATCCTATGATACAGATTAATAAAATAGTATTTTTAGGCAACCTGTTAACTGGTATAGATAATATATCCTATAGGTTTCTAACGAATTCGATATATGCTACACTACAGTACGTAACGGGGTACACGTAGTGGTTAACGGCATCCACATTACATTGCGGGGTTCGTGTAACTGCGCCTCAAACGATGTTTGCGCCCTCCCCGGGGTGATTGGCGCGGAAAATACGACAATCATAAGTCTATTTTGGCAGACGGCACCGAACTCGTATTAGGCCAGATAAACATACGCCATTTACATACGGGAGAATTCACAGTTCATGGCACGTGTTGCGATTGTGCTTTTCTCGTTAGCAGCCAGTTACAATTTTGTACCTTTGGTTTGATGTTATTTACTAGTTCTTGGAACCGTATATTGCTCCTCGCGATGGGTTCCAAGCGACATTCATGTTAAGCCTCACCACTGAGTTTTGCTCATTGGAACTTAATACTTAAACTTATAATTGAGGCGATTGGTGTGCCCTTGATACTTATAGATTTCTACTAATATATTACTGATTACAGTACTCTTCTTATATATATTAAATTATAACTCAATTATTGACGCTGAACTGGCCCTATTTATGTTGAGGGAAGGGGCGGTTACGATGTTTGAAGATGCAAGAAGAGCAGAGGTGCATCGTCATCTAACGCTGGATTCAAGAACAATAAAAATACGTTCCTCAATGTACTAATAAGGCTAAGTATACTAAAAATCTTAACGTAATCAAATGACTCCATTAAAAAGTACCTTAACATTTCTTAGTTCATACGTCCAGAAATTTTGATTTGTAATTTGTTATCGTAGTTCGCTATCTTTCCGTGATTGTTTTACCAAACTATATTCTTTTGTGCAAAGAGATAAAACTAAAGACACCACTAAATCAACCCATGTACCAGCGTAACATAGTTGTCGATTCCACCTCGGGTAAGAAATCCTGTGCCCAGCAGTAATCTAACAATGATGTTCATTGTTCAAGACATGCATATATGATTGAAATAAAATAAAATATTAGGGATAAGCCAATAAGATTTTTGGCGCCCAACATAGGTTTTTGCAGATATTCGAATAAATTAAAGGTTTATTTTTACCTTAACAATAATATCGTACGTATACATGGCATTCCATAAAAATAAGATCATAAATAGCTAGTATCTTCTAACCATAGCATATTGACTAGCGTCCCTCAAATACGCAATTTCTCTTCGCTAGATCTTACTGAAATGAAATGTATTTCTACTACAAAGCTTACTTATAACAGCTACCTTTAAAAAAATATAATTTGTGAAGCCATCTTTTCAACTTTAACAATTGATCAATATAATCTTTGAATCCCTCTCTTACGCAAGTAGAAGGGGCGTACATCTTAAAAAATTTGGAACACACTTTGCCCAGTTTTTATTTCAACAACGATTTTAGAACGACTTCAAACAAAGACTTTTGAAAGCGAAATAATAACTTGAGTCCCATGTGGTCTGTTTAGCGGGTATGTTATTTGTACTACGAGTATTACTCCGCAAATTAAGCATCGATTTTGAACATTGGTTTTTGTTTCTTAGGTCATACTACAACAGTAAACTCATTTCTTTCCATCCATCGGTCCTTATGCTGAGGCTCGGTTTGGAGTCCGACAAGATCACCATGGCCTTTGGTTGCGATGGTCTCCATGCGGATTCGAATCCTCTCGAGGGGAAAAAAAAGATAGGCCCATTGTAATAAAGTAAGGATCCTATTATAGGTCTCCGCCGGCATTGATTGCGGCAATGCTGGCGGACGAGGGAGGTTGGAGGGCTGTGGCCTCCTTCATTTTCGTCAGGGGAACAAAAAAAAAAAAAAACAAAAAAAAAAAGGATCCTATTATGGGATCCCTAGTAAATTGTTTTGTAGGTGAAATAATTGTATTCTTATTATTTCATTTTTATTTAAAACATATGTATATCAAAAATACTTCATAAATTTTCTAAGCACATTACATCAATTTTATTTTAATATTATTATTAACATAACTCCAAACAATATCTAAATATATTTTATCTTGACACAACAAAATTCTCAGTAACATCTCAATTTAAATTTACCTCGGCAGCAAAATTATATACAAAAACCTCTAACAAATCGACGTTTTACTTAAAATGTTAAATACATAAAAATAATAATTGGAAATCCGACAAAATATATAGTAATTAGACAATAAAATCAAATTGATATACATATTTAAGTCGATGCCTTTTTTCTTACATTCAATTTTTTACGGACACTGCATTTCTGAACTTAACTGTTAATCAACATCCAATTCTTGATATAGGTATAGTTTTATCTTACGTGGCTCTAAAATGCACTGTCGAATAAATTTATTTAAGCATTTTATCACTCCATCACTAAGAGCGAAGAAACTTATTATCTGGAAATTCCAGTTGCTGACTAGTGTCTAGACGTTAAACGCAAATTGGAGACTTATTTAAGCTAATACTTTCGGAACGAATTACCATTTTTATGTTTTTACTATTTGGAATTAGTATGAGTGCACTAATATTTCTTCAGCATACTACCTACCACAGTTAGTCTAGACAAACGAGGAAACGTGATGGTATGTGGTTAGAGTTGCCCATACTTTATGTTGTTGTAGGATTTACAGCAAATCTGCAACCCTCACAAAAACCACACAGTACGTTGTACCAACATGTGACATAAGATGTATGTAAAGTCTCAGTACCGAGTAATTTCTGTGCCATTCTTTCCATATTATTGTTCTCTTTCACTTTCTGTCTCTTCGCTCGCTTGTTAAGATGTGTTGTAATGTAACTCAGATGAGAATTCAAATAAAACAATAGTATTCAGTGTAAAAGATCTCGTTTATTTCAAAATAACATCAATCTTTTTTAAATGCATACAAACATTGAAACGAATACTAACCAAAATTCCCAAAAATATGAATATCGTATTCTGGATGTTGTAACAGATAAATAATAGAGAACGCAAAAGCTCCGAGACACAAGACGAATAAGCTCAGTGAAACAAAACAGGAGAGCCTATATATTAATGATGGAAAAAACGTATCTTTGTTGAGATTGGATCATTTGTATCCGGATAAGTACAAAGATTCGAATCAGTAAGGTGGTTCATTTGTATCAGTGACTCTGAATCGATTAAATCGGTTCAGAGTCACTGATACAAATATTCTGATATATGATACAAATACACTGATATAAATATTGATATTGATTCATTAGTATCTGTGACTCTGAGTCAATCGTGTAAGCGTCGCGTATCGAATGAAACCGAGATGCAATTGAGCGACGTGATCCGAAGCGCTCCGGTTCAGAACTATTTACTTATCTCAATCGTGCGAGCGCCGCGTGCCGATTGAAGCTGAGATGCAATTGAGCCAATGATTCATTTGAAGCGATGTTAGAGATTTGAATCAGTGAAACACTTGGAAGAAACGACTCACTGAGTCGTTTCTGTAAAGATGGACACATCTCTACTATATATATATCTAGGCGCCTAAACAAACAGTCGACGGAGCCGAAAATCTAGTCGCAAAGTTGAACCGCCCGCCCTAGCCGTCAATAACGGCCGTTCGGTGCAACTTTCCCGCACGCCCGTATATCCTGCACAACTTGCGGATAAACATGTGCACGCACGTGTAAAAAGCGCGGACACAAACTCCGAAGTCTCGAACTGTACGACTGTTGCTACAGGGCCGAACTCAGAGCGGTGGCTGAGATAATTTTCCTGTGTTATAGTCACTATCATTATTATTTGGAATGTTATTTGGTAAGTATTGCAAACATTGTTCGCATCATTAAACTTTATTATATCACATTACAAAAGATATATGTAAGTAACAGACGGTAAAAGTAGGGAAACGTGAGCAATTGTCCTAAATTTTTTCACTGGGACGCGAGAAAAATGAATAAAAAGGATAAAACTTTAAAAGTACCTACACTATTGAACAACTCTCATAATTTCAACTGACCAATAGATTTTTTCCGAGGTTGTGAGGTGAAATACAATTAATTTATTTTCTTATGTCATACAAATAACTGTGTAGAAGTTAATAAGGAATGAAAATAATCACAAATACACGCTTGTTACTTACACATATTCACCGCTCTAATGCTGCTCATAATAGCAGTTTTGCCATTTTAACAAGTAGTCAACTGAATAAGGAAAATATATGAAAATTCTCCAATATATATAACATATTTAAATAGCTATATATTGGCAAACAAGCAGACTACCCACCTCACACTAATAATACAATAGTGTATCAACTCAAAATCGATCATTTTTCAGAATCAACAAAAAATTTATTACTCACTTCATGTAATAGTTGCCAATTGAATAACTGTCACATAAGTTTTTTAATTTATCCTTATTCTGTTTTTGCGCTAATCGAACGACGGTCTTGATCACGCGTGAGGAATCAAATTTTGCGTGTGTTTATAGTATTATGTCAAGTACGACGTTTTGATTTGATACACTATTGTATTATTAGTGCGACCTGATGGCAAATAGTTATGCCTAATCTACACCTACAATACAGCAGCAAATATGCAGCCCCGACAAATACTTATAATAATATAATAAAAACTAAGACTAACTAAGATAGGATATAAAAACACGGTATACAATAGTTAACTTCTTTACACTTCACATGATAAGTCGATATTGCTATTTTTCAGTAGTGACAGGTAAGACGGTGATAGTCTCATGGCCGTTTTCACCAACCTTGTCTTAGCTTAGGTGACTCCTAAGAGACATGCTGTCTCACTCTTTTCAGTTAATATAAAAAGTGACAGCATGTCACTTAGGAGTCACCTAAGCTAAGACAAGGTTGGTGAAAACGGCCATCACTTCAGTTCTTGTATATATATTGCTCTATTTTCTTGTTTACACGATTAACATTTACAACTATATTTTGCGGCGTTGCTCGCGTCAATTTATGCAGTCTGTTTGTGTTGCAGTCTTTTTAGTAGAATTACTAACATTTCGTCTCTGGGCGCTCCACCTCGGACGCAGTGGTCTGTAAATGGTGCTAACTGCTCCCTCGGGACGCGCGGGGCCGACTAGAAAGCAAACAATACCCAATGCTCTCCATATAATATTTACATGGGTAAACATCACGATTTGTCCAGTACACGTGGACCTCAAAAAATATGTATCGAAAGCGTGTAAAAATGTACCTATGATTTTTCTTGGCTGTATAATGTAGTGAAGCGAATGATGCTCTATTTGTTTTATTGTCACTTGTGTAAAAATGTACCTGTGATTTTTCTTGGCTTCACTACACTGTATGTAGTGAAGTGAATGCTGCTCTATTTGCTTTATTGTCACTTATGTAATATTATTTAATAATTATCATCCAGGTTTTAAATAAACGAAACTAATGTCACTTTTACATAGCTTGACGATACAGGTGATAAATTTTAAAAAGCAAGGCTTTCGCTTTCGATTTTGATAAGAAATCAAACATGAAATACTTTGCCTACAAGCACTTAATTTAAAAAAAGAAACGTATTACTTTTATTCTTAACTCGTCTAATATTAGGCGAAGATATTTATAAATAGAAGATTTTACAGTCATTTTTGACAACTTGTCACTTCTTTACACAATTCAAGCCAACTCGTTGCACATTAGACTTTATGTATCTGTTAAGAGAGACAATTAAAAAATGAAACTGTATTGTAATGTAACACGTATTAAAAACTCTATGGTGTTTATTGTAGTTTACGTCACGATTTTTTCTTGTTTTTCATTGAGTTGTCAAAGAAAATGGTTTTACAATAAATGATAAGTTTTTTCCTTACATCAAGCTCGACATTATTATTTATGTAGTGAAGTCTATGCAATATTTTCTATCAGATATCTTTTCCCATTCTTTATAACACGGAAAATACAAAAACAAAGGAAAATTATAATATCGAAAACTTAATAGAAGTTCGTACACATTAAAATTTCTTAAGAAGGCAATGGTATATTATGACTATATTTCTTTATTCTTGAACCCTATAACAGTTATGCGATACAGCGGCTTTATTCTTGAAAGCTATTGTAAACTCAGTAACGAATTCTTGCGGAGCTAGTAATGCTTTCATTAGTTGCGCGTATAAGTCACTTGTGTAAGTGATTTAATTTTAGCGAAAATTACAATTTCTGTGTTTTATTTTATTTTATTACACAGACCAAAACAATTACACAAAAAATCTTATAACTAGGCGTGACGAACTACGAACTACTCGTGAACGAGTTTATCGTTAGTTTTTACCGCACCCCAAAGCCGTCGTATCAATACTCGTACTTAAATTTAAATGAAAAGATCAAGGTTATTTACACATTTATAACTAATAGTTAAGCGTGTTAAATATATGCAGCAAATATCATTTATGTTTATTAGTAGATAAAAATATAAGTATTTCAATCTGTAAAACATTTTTGTTTTGTAATTTGGTCAAATATCTAGAATCACATTGGGATCTTAACATTGCGACACGTTGCCGAAGTGTGGATTTGCTATTCAACGTGAAACGCTGACAGCATTTTGGAAATTCTGCTTACTTAAAATAGTTATTATTTAATGTAGACCTTTTAAAAAATATTGTAATATATTAAAGCAACAGAACATAAAAATGTATTTATTTTTGGTTGTTTGGTTCACAATTTGAAACATATACAAGATTATTACTAATTATGACTACAAAACAAATATACACACGCACGGTGTAGTTTCAAATATTAGTGAACACGGCATATAATAAAAAAAAAACAGTAATAAGACTTTATGTGGATTTATTCCTTAAAGGGCGTCATCTGTGCTTAGAGTTGCAGTGGTTAAGTATATTTAAAGGTTTCAATTGGCAGTGCAATATCTTTATAAAATGAAGGCGATATGAATCGCAAAATCATTTAAAGGTGGTGAAATGTTAATTATCATATGACAAAAAAATCAACTTGATGTATACTTGAATATTCACGTTATTTCTTCAGAATTTCTTTTAGTATATACTTCTATGCACAACGCTGGCACACATCACCATCGCTGGATTTCTTGACATCGTTTCATTCGCATCTTATAAAATATTGTTAGCTTTTCTTTATTAAACGGTTAAATTTTACAAAAAAAAAAACTGTTAATAATATATTATTTTGTATCCAAACATAAGGAAAAACATAGTTTAGACAGTAAATAGTAAAATAAAACAGATTATTCAGAAAAATAAAACTTACACGCTATCTATCTATCCATCGTATGCTATTTTTACATTGCTATTTTTCCAAACACAGTTATTCTATATCAATTATACCTCATTCATTATTTATATGTTATTGTCATCCCGAACAGTTTCTTACATTCATACGGCTACGTCCCTTCAGCTCGCTCGGGCTTTGCTCCTGTCGTAATAAAACAATTATACGGACAGGTTCGCCGTGGACTCGGGAGCAAAGCGAACCGTCATAATTAAATAGTCAAAAGCAGTTGTTACGAGCTTTACCTGTATCCAAATCTACCCTTAAACGAATGATTGATTATTCTGAAAAATATTTATTATCCACCATAGATCAGAGGTTCCCAAACTTGTTTGCCATGTTCTTCGGTTTTGGATAGACCCCCTACTTACCTGCTATCAAATGCCGACATTCTACAACTTACAAAATTTTATAAGCTGCTGCTTATTGTAAATAATGTATATGTCTTTATATTAGAAGTACTAGCGGACCCGATAGACTTCGTCCTGTCAAAAAGATTTGTACAGTGGCAGTTTTTTGTTCCTAATTATTTTATAGATAATGTCACATAGCCAACCAAATCGCAAAAAAAGTCTAAATGACCTATTACATTTTGTAGCTATTAAATTTTGGAACGTGACATTAAATCCTCCAACGATGTATTCTGTGCTCCAATGCACGCACGCACACTGTTTTGATAGATATGATTGAATTTCAACTATATGTAGCGTTAATAAAGCGCAAATTGACTCTTTGATGTTAGGAACACACCTTCATTACTTAGACAACAGTGAGTGCTTGCAATATGAACTTTATACAATAACAATAAAGCTCAATTCGACTGTATGTTTTAGTTGAAAACGTTTACATGGGAAAATAAAAGGGCTGTTTTTAGGGTATTTCCGATAATTATTCGAATTTTCCTCATTGTAAAAACCCTTCTTGAACTTCAACGAACATTAACAAAAAAGAATTGGCCAAATTGGTCCATGCGTTGTTGAGTTATGAGCTTACCAACACATTTTGCGATTCATTTTTATATATAAGATAAAATGTAAGTAAATGGATACTATCAGTGTATGTTGAAATCCATTATCGTTAACCTCCATTTTCTTCTTCTTCTTTTGGGTTTGATGGCGGTGCCCATAGGATTTCGCCAACCTCGAGTTTTTTTGCTTAGAATACTTTTTTTAATTAAGCTATGCGCGACTCATGTTATTATCCAGGCCGTGAAAGTACAAGTGAATGCAAAATTAAAATTAAACAAGACAAACAAAATACAATATACCCTGTTCGCTGTCTATAAAGAAATATATAAAAAAGATAAAGAGCGGAAACCAAATCGGAGAATAAAAATATACCAATTAGATTTTAATACGATTGTAGAATAAATAATGACAAAGAATATTGATGAAGGGTAAATTAACATAAGAAAGAAGAGAGTTAAATTGACACGGCTTAGGGATATAAGGGGGAATGACATCATACAAAGAATATGAATATTTAGTACAATCGAAAAATATATGATCAGCCGAACCTTCGTCCAAACCACACTCAACCTTCATTTTCATGCCCCCAAACTTTTTTTTTCGCTGATATAGGTCTACCCCTTTCATGTTGTCATAGACAAAGGAAGGAACTATCATAGATAAAGGAACACAAAGAAACTAAAATAATATTTTCTTAAAACAAAAAACCCAGCACAAACCAATAGCTGTGTGTGCTGTAGAAGTGTTTTTGTTAAAAAACCATTGCCATTAACAAAATTACTTACTTACTGTAGAAGTGTAAATTAGTCGTAGCTCGCTGATTGGAATTGCTCATAAAACGAGCAAAGCACTGGTTTTCTGCTACAACCTAGAGTTTTGTGTTTGCCAATTAATTTGCGAAGATTTTACATAAAATAAAACATAATTTATCTTCATAAATATAAATATGTATGTATGTGTATATAAATATATATGAATATATATGGCGTAGCTTTTCGACTTTCACAAGTGCTTGTAACAGCCCAGACTGAATAAATGATTTTTGAATTTGAATATACATATATATTTAAATACAAGCCCATAAATAAAATACAAATTGAAATCATATAGAAGCATAAGAAAAAAATGCACATAAATAATATTCAAAATAGAGGGTGTCGCCTATAAACTATAATATCATGATGATGATGATGATGATAATATCAGTGAACAGATCAATGTTGGCTGTCGTAATTTTAATAATTTATTTATTTATTCAGCAAACTTAACAGCTTTCACATTAGTAATACAATCTTCAAGTTAAATACATAAATAGCCAATAACAAAGTTTGTCATATTAAAATTAGCAGATGACGTATGCAGTTAGTAGAATATGGATAAGTACATTAGAGGTAACTAATACAAGTAACTAGTATATGGATAAGTACATCTGAGATAATGAAATCTATCTAACAATATGAAGAAGTATGTGTGCATGCGTGTGTGTGCATGTGTGTGTGTATGTGTGTGTGGGTGGGTGTGGCTACTCTGAAATACTGTTTGAGAACCGGGGCAAATGCTTTATAATACTGTTTATGAATTGGTTGCGAGTCAGAAAGAAAATGTCCGTATCACAAAATCTATCTTCGTAAGTTTGTATAAGACGATATAATACGGAGTGTTTGGCGTAATTTGAGCGAGCTGATCCAGCGTAAAGTGAGCTCTTTCGCCTGGTGCGCATACTGCAATAAATAATGTTTGAAGTGCCCACTAGGTAACTATTTAGCCGTTCTCTAGAAGTTAAAAGAATAGACACTATTCACATGGCCCGAGTACCCCTTTGGAATCCCTATACGTTGTTTTTGAAGAAGAAAGAAGATATTTATCACCACAGCATACTATTTACCACACACAAATTTCATTAACAAAGGCATGTACAGTTGTAGGTGGACCTTAGCATTTAGCGGTAGACCCTCCGGACAAGATTCCACAGTATAGCTGAATTGCCTTTTTATCTTAAAAAGACGCCAATGGGTAAGGGCTATTACAAAGTCAATGATTATTTAAATGATGCCAATCCTTGGTGTTGATTTGAAGACATTACAATCTAAAGTGTACATATTTATTTTCCCGTATACATTGTAAACACATATGTATATTGTATTGATAACGACATAATTTATTGTAAATGTTGTTATTTACTTTTGATAAGGTTGATAAGTTTATTGCACCCATTCTTCTTATCAGTTAAATAATACGTCCTGGGTGGCAGGGAAAAATATTTGGACGATTCAAAAGAGCTTTCGATAAAGTCATATTTGACTAAAGGACATAATTTTTTCTTGTACGGAGAATAGGCCCACTACAAAATGTAACGTTTATTAATGAGACATACGTTAAATAATTTCTTATTAACCCTAGATATTATACGGAACATTAGCTTGTTTTTATCTAACGGGAATATTGAGAAATCAATGAAAACATGAAAATTAAATAATCTAAAAATTCTTAATAGTTAGTAGCTTTATTTTGATTTGTATTCAAATTGTTTTTTCCGTAAATGCTATTAACACTTTTTTATTCTTGAAGAATACAATCTTCTTTGGCCACTACCAAACGCCCGAAATCGTATTATTTTTCTGCATTCTAAATACGGATATGGATACGGGAAAGAAAACGAAATCAAGCCGTTGGAAACGTAAACACAGAAACCGACGTCAATTGGATGTCAGTGTAGGTACCATTCTGTCGCTGTCAAAAATGATGACGCGTTCCGTTTCACGACGATACTGGACTGACGAACTAATAGTTAAAATAATCTAAAATAGTATTAAAATAATTATTGAGAGTTCAATACTTTTAAATAAAATAAAAAAAGAAATAATACACTATTCTTTATCTATTAATATTATATTATAATATATATATATATATTAAATCATCTTTCATTTTGATTTAAAAAACGTTAGTTCCTTTACCTCAAATGTTAAAAGTCATTACTAAGTTTAATTAATTGATTTTATTATTATAGACAGCGAACAGGGTATATTGTTTTTTATTTGTCTTGTTTAATTTTAATTTTGCATTCACTTGTATTCACGGCCTGGATAAAATAACATGAGTCGCGCATACTTTAATTAAAAAAAGTATTCTAAGCAAAAAAAACTCGAGGTTGGCGAAATCCTATGGGCACCGCCATCAAACCCAAAAGAAGAAAAAGAAGATTTTATTATTCCCGTTTCATTTTTACTCATAATATCGTGCAATTGCTTTTAATAATAAATTGATATTTTAGAGTTCAGTAATATCAATAAACGTTGCCATTTTCTAGTGGGCCTAAAAAAATTTATCTCCTATTGATTTCTTCATCGAAAGTTGGGATGTAATTAGATTCTACATGGTATCTTTTTGCCTTTTACATTAACTTATTCTTGTATGGAGTGTTACACTGGATTTTGTATTTGGATTCGAAATTTGAATATGCCGTAACAGAAAGAATCTAGTCTATGAATATTCCAACATTGTTCTTTAATTAAGGCCAGTAGAAGGTGAATATTGTCAAGATTGACACCAGAACCTAAGAAGAAGCACTAACAATGAAGCTAATCATCAAAAGTCTATAAATCACTCCACAAATCAGCATTAACTGTCGCTAATAGAGTAAAAGCTATAGCTACAGTGGAAAGCAGCAACAAAAATTTATTCCGATGGCACACAATTTACCCGCCAGACCCCAATTTAAAATTGGTAAATGTGTTTTCGTGCCCTCATTAATTATTATTCGGCGGCACGGCGTAATCACAGCAGCTTTATTACGGCGCTTGTCATCGCAGAGTCTGTAAACAATCGCATCGCACCTACCTACCTACTAATTAGTTTTTTGCAAACACATTTAGCGAATTAGTGTGAAATACCCAACAATGTTGTTCCCAACTTCTATTTGGGGTGCTTGTAAGATTTGTCTTCATATTGTGTTACTTTATCTTCAAAGTAAACAAACATTCATGTTTCGTATAATGAGATATATCATTAAATTTCAGAAAATGGTGGCATAATAATACTCTAGTCGGTTTACCGTGTGTTTGATATTGTTTTTCATAGGTGTATGACGCATTAAAAAAAAAAAGGTGTTTGACGCATAATTGATTACAAAAGTCTTGACAATACAATAACTAAAGATATTAGATTTGGCAGTATGGCTTAGCACCTTCGCCTGTCCCTATGGACGAAACTAACAACAACAACAACAATAACTAAAGTCAGGTAAATTGCCAGTTACAAAAATAAGAAGAAGAAGAAGAACTAAAGTCAGTACAATCTTAGCTTATTTTATTTCCGCTACAGCGCTACGGACGCTAAACAAAGATCGCAAATAAAAAATTTCAATATAGATATCGACAAAGTTGTGTAGTGAGATGGTTGTAGTGAAATATAATAGGCAAACTTCTTGATCTGAATACTAATAATTGGCATTTGAAGTGGGTAAATAAAAAAATATAACAATTCTAAAAGTATTTATTAAAATAAGCCCCCATCGATCCCAGAGCGCCGCAACGCATTGTAAATCACTACTTACAGTTGATAATATTTCGTTAATTACAAATAACGTTTTAAATGCCATATTTTATTCATAAAGGATTATATTTCAATATTGAATAGTGTTGCGGAAAAATATTATCTATGGGCGTTTATAAATACTTTTTAATCTATGATATAGAGAAAAGAAGTTTGACTATTCGTTGATCTATCAGTCGAAAAAAATCCCTTTTGCCTACTTTATTGTAATTTTTGTTTTATTTTTTGTCTGTTGTTAACAAACTATTACCACAGCATTTTTTTTTTTGCTTAGCTTGTAGTGAAAGATAGCTAATTTATATTTTTTTACCAACATTGTTTACTCCAGTACCAACAATATCGAACAATTCTTTTAAGATGAAAATAACAAACTACAGCTCAGACGCAGAATGCTTTTTTGATTTTTTTTTAATCTTAGTAATTAAGGTTTTTTTACGAGAACCGTATTTAGGATAATTCGCAAATTAACCGTATTCCATGTATGTACGTATGGATGAAGCTGATGGCTTCTGTCAGTGAATTGCCAACTTCGCCAACATTATCTTAATTTAGACACTTCATCGGTAGCATGTTGTTACTTTTGTCTTAAATGAAAAGGAAGTGTTAGCGTGCCATCAGGGCAACAAACACTTATAATAAAACACAACACAAAATAAAAATAATCTCGAAAATTAATAACAAAAATTATTTTAAATTAAATATTAACTTAACTTTTTTTTCAATAGCTGATTTGAATATGTATGAACGGGGCCTGTTCAATCGACAAAAATAACTATCAGCCAAGAATCGAAAAATTTGACAGCTAAGTTCGATATCCCTACTAAGGGGCCATACATAAATTACGTCACACGGTAAGGGGCAAAGAGAGGGTTGACGAAGTGTGACATTGTGTGACAAGGGGGTGGGAGGGGTCTTAAATTTTGTGACGTTGGGATGGGATAACAATACCACTGCAAGATAAAAAAAAACATACATAAAAATAAAAACATTCAAAAGCACACATTCAGTACTTGCAATCAAGAAATAAAGTTATTTTAAATTAATGAACAATAAATTCTTAAAAATAAAACTGCTATGAAAAATATCAACAGCATCTTTTTTTGTTCCCCTGAGGAAAATGCATTAAATTGCATACCCCGGCTGTGGCGAGCCGGGGTTATGTGGGGCTCTCCTCCCCAGAAGGGGGAGGCCTACCCACTAAAAACCTCAGGGATGGCCTTCCTCAGGCATGTAGGGAGCCCCCGGGAACACCAAGCCACCTCCGGGAACCCCCAGCCTCCGCTCCCCTGCCTAGAGGGGAGCCCTCCTCGGGGAGGCTACCACCTCCCCCGGTCTCCTCCACCGACGACGACGCCCCCCGGCCACGGAAGGGGCGTGGTCCATCCCGGGTCGCCGCAGCAGTCGCGACTTCCTCGCGCCCGCCGGCGACCCGCGGCGGCGCCGCAGCTGTGCTACCGAGCCCGGCGCCGCCTTCTTCGAGCGGGATCGGCCATCTCCCGACCCCGCTCGGCGGCCTCCTTCTGGAGCATCACTGCTTCACAGAAGGAGGCCACAGCCCTCCAACCTCCCTCGTCCGCCAGCATTGTCGCAATCAATGCCGGCGGAGACAGATCTCGCCCGATCTCTGCGACCAAGACTCGGCGCTCGCAGGCCCACGCGGGGCACTCCGCCAGCGTGTGCTGGGCCGAGTCGAGGTCGGATGCGCAGTGGTGACAATGTGTCGATCCCTCCCGTCCTATTCGACACAGATACTCACCGAAGCAGCCGTGCCCGGTGAGTATCTGAGTCAATCGGTAGGTGACCTCTTCCTTCCCGTGGAGCCAAGCTTCGAGGTGCGGGAGTACGGCACCGACGGCCCGCTGGCGCGCGCAGATCCGTAATTCGAGCTGCGCACGCCAGGCCGCCACAATCCGTCGGTGCCACTCCCGCTTAGGCACTTCGTGCGCGGGTTCCAGAGCGCTCCCCCCATCGCTCCCCCGGTCGACACGCCGCGACGCATATGTCGCCGCGTACATGTCGGCCAGCGGCTCTGCAGCGGGGGACCTCGCGCAGTCTTGCGACCACACGGGAGCCCCATACATGGCCACGGATCGCACGACGCCCTCGTACAGGCGGCGGACTCCATCCCTCGGTCCCCCGAGATTGGGCAGCAGGCGATGCAATGCGCCGCCGCCCTTTTGGCTCGGGGGACCAACCGCACGAAATGCTCCTCGAAGCTCCAGCGGCGGTCCAGGGTGAGGCCCAGGTAGTTTATGTACGGCCCCATCGGGACCACCGCGTCACCAACCCGGATCCGGCAACTGGGTGGTTCCCGGCGCCTCGGAAGGCCGTGGAACCATAGCGCCTCGGTTTTGTGAGGCACTATTTGTAAACCCAGCTGGCGGATCGCCCGCACGCACATGCCACCCCAAACTCGGCAAGCCTGAGCACCGGCTCGAAGTCGGCCCCAGTCGTCTCGACGAGAGTGTCGTCACTCACGCCGCGAGGAAGGCTGGTGCGAAGGACCGCGTCGTATGCGAGGTTCCATAGCAGGGGTCCCAACACCGACCCCTGCGGAACGCCGCATTCGACCCTCCTCGACGTTTCCATCCCGTCCCGTCCCATCACGCCGATCTTCCTGTCGCGCAGATAGTCCCCGACCACGGCGTCTGCGCAACCCCTGCAGTTAAGGATTTTCCAGAAGTTCAAGTACTTACTGCTCAGAATGTTAAGGTAGGAAGTCCTCATCAAGGGGCACGTGCCTACTATGCTAGGGCGATTAGGCGTTATTAAACCAGGCTGGCCCAGGGCGGATTGGTTAACTATATACACCTTTGAATTCCTTCGCAAGTATATGCAGGTTGCTTCGCAATTTTTTTCTCCAACGTCAGATAAATGTACTCGTACATACGAAATTTACAAATGTAAAGACACTAGGATATGTCATGATCTAACCTAGGTCTCCGAATTAACTGATTCGTGAGTTAATGCCGGAGCCATAGCCCCACCGATGCTCCAATGATGAAACTCATTGAAATGATGAAGATGACTATGATTAATTATTAATGAAGGAATAATTAACATCGTTAACTGTGATCGTGGTGGGTTGATACAACAATAATTCCTTAACCAATCCAACAAGAATTACTATCCAAAACACATTCTTATTGAAAAACTTTTTACGTCTAGTAAATAAATAAATACTAATGTAAGTAAGTAAGTCATATAAACTCATCGTATATTTTTTACGATGTGTGCCGAAGGCGAAAATTTCCAGCTCACGTCACTGACCCTTCGTAAAACAACGCTTGCTTAAGATACTATTAAAATCTCCGTAGATGTCATATTTGAAAATTAAAATCAAAATCAACTTTATTCAAATATGACTTA